>JAJLRJ010000004.1:38471029-38505029 GCA_024195265.1 Dendrophyllia cribrosa
AGGTGTTCGTGGAAGAAACGGTTCAAAATAAAGCTACCGAAGTGAAAGTGAAGGTAAAAGAGAATGTAGTGTCCAATGAGGATAAGATGGACGCTGCAACAGAAGAACGTGATGTGGAGGATTCAGAAGAGAAGTTCGAGGATACTCAGGAAGATCTCGACGAATGGAGTGATTTCCAAGATGTTGATCAAAATTTAAGAACAAGTGAGTTTGAATCTGAATCTTCTAATGAGCTGACGACGGTGGACAGCAAAACAGGAATCAGTGAAAAAGGCGAAGGTCAGAGAGGCAAATCTCTTGGCAGAGAAGGCGGAGAAGAGAAAAAGGCCCAACAGCCTTTTCAGTCTTCTTTAATTCAAGCCTGTGTGAAGTACTTCCAGAATTTCTTCGCCAGATTTGTTGTGCAAAGGGTGTTGAGGCACCTGAACTCACCTTGCACAGATGGAGCGAATCCTCGTGGAATAACAAGCAAAGAATGCTACACCGCACTGCGAGCAAGTGGACTTATCAGCGACAGCATGTGGAAAGAGATGGATAAAGGAGATAACGCCGCAAGTGAGAAACTTGCCAAAGAAGCTTGTAAACCACAGGCGAGTCTGAAGGCGAGAAGAAATGTTGCAGGGCCAACTTTGCTCGTGTCTTCCTTCAGGTCGATGCAGTCTTCAAGGAACTGTGCAGAGGCATTTGTGGCGGCATGTAAACTGTTGCTGGAACTGTCCTGCTTTCCAGTTTGCTCTGGCAAGGATTCGGAATCAGAAAAAAACCCAACTGATAAAAACGAAGGTATGCAAGATTAAATTGTTCTTTTTACAGAAGAGGCGTTTCTTGCATGCTGCAACCCTGCACATTGTACCACTAGTAAACAAGCTGCAGAAATATGTTTCCGCGACACTTCGTCTTTGCAGCTCTTCTCGGAAATTCAATACAATTTGAGTTGCAAAGATAACGAAACAATGCTTTTATTTTCGTTTCCTTTTGCAATGCTGCGTGCGGATGTATCTTCCGACATAACCCAAAGTCTGTAACAAGACAGGAGTAACGTCTTCAAATGAATTCAATCGCCATTGGTTAGTTACACTAACGGCAATTTAATCCTTTCACTCCCAAGAGTGCCAAAAATCAAAATAAGAAAAAGATCCCAAATTTCATTATTTTTGTAAAATATTGAAACATAAATGGTGCCATGCAAAAGTACTGCTGAAGAGGTTTCATTTGAATGGTCACACCATAGGATTTTATCAACAGTCTCAAAAGTTAGAACAAATGGTACCATGCAAAAGTACTGCTGAAGCGGTTTCATTTGAATGGTCACACCATAGGATTTCATCAACAGACTCAAAAGTTAGAACAAATGGTACCATGCAAAAGTACTGCTGATGCGGTTTCATTTGAATGGTCACACCATAGGATTTCGTCCACAGACTCAAAAGTTAGAACAAATGGTACCATGCAAAAGTACTGCTGAAGAGGTTTCATTTGAATGGTCACACCATAGGATTTCATCAACAGACTCAAAAGTTAGAACAAATGGTACCATGCAAAAGTACTGCTGAAGAGGTTTCATTTGAATGGTCACACCATAGGATTTTATCAACAGTCTCAAAAGTTAGAACAAATGGTACCATGCAAAAGTACTGCTGAAGAGGTTTCATTTAAATGGTCACACCATAAGATTTCATCAACAGTCTCAAAAGTTAGAACAAATGGTACCATGCAAAAGTACTGCTGATGCGGGTTTCATTTGAATGGTCACACCATAGAATTTCGTCCACAGACTCAAAAGTTAGAACAACACTATACATGTACATGTCTCCATAATTGACTCTGGGAGTGAAAGGGTTAAGCAGATACAAACGTATAAAGTGTTTATTGCTGCTGCTTCCCTTAACAGTGTCCAAGGTTGCAATACTTCCAGAGTGGTTGCAGTCACTAATGATGTGCTGTTTTGAGGTTCCCGACTTTGACATTCAAAGCTCGGCCGTGGGTACCCTGTTGGACCTCATTAACTTGACCTTGTCTGTCACAACTGGCCACTCCAGTGGATCCAGGCCCTCCGCGCCCGTGGTAGTTATCCCTATGATTTCCCAGCAGTCTTTAGGGTTCATCGAGAAGTCTGAGTTATACGAGGTATAGTTTGTCAATAGAATGTGTAACATTTTTAAACTCACAGGCGCTCTTTAATCGAGTTTTTAAAAACATATACTTGTAGATTCACTTGAAGATTATTACTATTGTAGGATTTCTTTAAATCCATCGCCATTGTTTGCCATCTTCCATACTTCAAGGAAGTTTCTGACTGTGCATCTTATTTCAAACACGCAATACTCTTCGAACACCAAGAAGAGCAATGCCTGAAACGTATTATATGTATTATTTGACAAAAGGTTATAGCAGAGAGTCTCTGGGATCATATTGAAGAAGATACAACGCAGTTTCACCAGAGAATAGTTGAGCTGTTCCTTCAGCTACACAACCTGACTCCATCTCCATCACTCTGTGCGAATGTCATTGGGAATTCACTGGTGGACATTAGCAAGGTCAATAATTAACCGTGATTATTTCATTGTCCGTTTTTAGAATAGAGCGGTTTTCAATTGAGTGTCGTAAAACCAAAGCCAAAGTAATTACTCTTCCCATTCACAACTAAGGCAGACAATCCAGTGAACCAATCAGAACTTGAAGCAAATACATGTAGCCGCCGTCAAGCGCGGGAAAACGCGTGGGCGCAAGTCCCGATTGATTTAAGTTTGACTTCTGATTGGTTGTGAAAGTGGCGCAAGATATTTTAACCAATCACAAAGCATGACAAATCAAAACCAAAGAAGTCATGAAACATTACTTTCAACACTAAACTAAAAATCGCTCATTTTACCATCTAACATCAGTCAGTCGATGGGCTGTAAACTTTCAATGTTAATTACGAGTTTTGAATGCAAATAAATATACCTAAAACACTAGAGAATACTCGACCGCCGAAAAGAAGAACATTTTGAAAGTGATGTACTGATCTTTCGCGTTTGGAGTCCCTTGATTTTCAAGACACAAGCTTTTCCTTTCCAGAACTTTTTTTTCTATTCATAAAATGAATACCTAAGTAATGCCCTGGGGCCGTACTCAAAACCTCTGGTACAGATTTTCCTCTATACGGACCTGCCGACCGCAAATTACATAAAGCTTTCATATGTGAAAACGTATTACCGCTATGAATGTTTTTGGTGAAGAATCTTTAATTTAAAGCATTTCATATTCACGAGTTGGCTCACAGAAGCCTTTGACCTTTTTTAATAATTGTTAATTTTAATAAATTCATGCATTTGTACTTTTGCATTCTTAGAAAATAGCGGTTAACCAACCTTTAACTTATTAAAAGCCGTGGATATTTACAATTTCTCTTCAAATACTTGTAATGAAGGTTATGTTTTTCGTACATTGTAATCCTTTGTTTCTCGTCATTGTAGGAGGTTTCCTTGCAGGGCCACTGGAAATTCGCTGTGTTCTGGCATGTGGCTAGGAATGTCGTCATCCAAGATTCTGGACGATCATCGAGACTCAGGGAATTTCGTACCCTTGATAGGTAAAACATCTGTTAAAGATACAGTGTCCCCCGAAATTTTGCTTACTAAACTTCCATGTTACATCGCCAAATGTGCGTCTGGTTATTCGTTTCGTTGTTCGTCTACTATAAAGGCGTGCACAAAACGGATTATGCGTCCAAAAGACTGAACTACAGATGATAAAACCTTTAAAAGGTTACATTTACACTTAAAAAGACTCTGGGACATGCTAGATTCAGTTCAATTGTGATAGTTTGAATGTCTTCCATTGTGAGTATTTATTTCTGAAATTTGTTTCAGGGCGCTGTTTATTATGCTTGATAGTCTAGAAAACGAAGAACCAGAAATAAGGTTAGTGAAGTCGTGTTTTGTTGCCCGCACAACTGTGGCCGCCAGATCTAAGCAAGATTGCCATGTTCATGATAGTTAAAGTTGTAAATACACCCTCACGATATTAAATATGTCCAGAAATGCAGGCAGAGGGGGTGCGGGGGGGGGGGGGGGGGGGGGGGGGGGTTGCACGCTACTCCATGACTGGCATCACAAAGTGTCTTCACCCATAAAAAGTTCTCAAAAACACACGAAATTCTGTCACATATGAAGTACTGTACGAAAACGACAAACAACTCTGTCAAATATGAAGTACTCGTTAAACAGTACTTGCCTGCATTTCTGGACAACAGAAAACGTGAAAACCACATCTCCTTGCTAATACTGGCGGGCGCGAGATATGCCCGTGCATAAATGCCCTTGTCATAACGGATCATAATAAATGAGGTAACGCCGGAAACAGGGTACGTGCATTTTCGCTTCATTCACTCTCTGATCAGGAGAAAAGTTAACTCTAGACTGTCGGTCCACTGTCGACCGACAGACGAGCTTTTCTTCACTTTTACCGACAATTCGCAGATCAAAGGAAAGCGTCTCTCTCCTTCCTCTAAGCCTTGCGTGATCAACTCTTCCATACACTGTACCTGAAGTAACACAACGAGTGCAAGTTTATAATGTTGTGACTTAGAATGGCGAAACTTCTCTTGTCTCAAATCTGTATTCTCTTTCTAGGGTACTTACACAGCACTGGCTCGCTCACGCTCTGCAGCACGGTGACCTGGGGCGAATCATTGATCCACTTCTGCTATTACTCCTTCATCCAATCACAGCGCGAGTTTCAATCCACTATTTGTATGCCTTGGTTGACACAAAATTGTTTAGTGCACAAGGAGCCGAGAAGATGTGTAACGATGTAAAAGTTTCTTCCAGTGCGAAAGAAAACGGAGCTGCAACGACTGGAAGACAGAACAACAAAGCAGTAAAGCGAAAAACGGAGTATTCCTCGGGGAACACTCGGGAATCGGATGGTAGTAAAACCGCTAGTCCGAGTGGGCCGAGTGAAGCCGAACATTCGACGGATACTGACGGAGCAGAGGCTGACGACGAAAACGAAGAAAACGAACCAAAGAAAGGTACTTAAATGTTCCAGCGATATGTCTTCTTTCGTAGTTTTTCTGTGACTACGAGTTGCGAAAAAGTCTGCACTGCTCAGTCGTACGCCCTCGGTACATCAGAGACCAACTTTAGGCGTTCGTCCTAGAGAGAGTTCACTTACAATAAAATAACTTATCGAAGTGCAGTAGAGACCAACTTTAGATAGGTGTCCGTCTTAGAGGGGTGTCAATTTAAAGAGAGTTGACAGTAATTTGTTAAGCATCATCATTTTATTTCTCTTTTACAGGAAAGGAAAACGACACCCCGCCAAACAAAGCTCCTCAATCCCCTCCCCCGAGAAGATCTCTGGTCCATCCCCTTGACCAACACAAACTCCTGTACATCTTACATTACGACTCTCAACTGACCCTGTACGCCTTCAGTACACTACAAACAATCCTGTCCCGTGCACCGCACCAGTTTGTGTGCGCCTCATCCGCTACTAGCATCAGTTCATCGAACACTCCTCATCAGGAGAAAATCAAAGAGCTGCTTATTCGGCACCGGCGATCCCTACTGGGAAAAGGATTTTACGGCGCGTTATACGATAGCCCGGTTTCACCCTCAGGTATGTACATTTCCGATGGGTGGGTGGGTGGGTGATTCCAGGATTGCACGCAGAGGGGTCTACACTAAACCATGATAGGCATCACAAAGTGTCCGCATCTATTAAAGTTCACCATAACACACATAACTCTGTCATATATGAAGTATTTGTTAAATAATACTTGCGTGTTATCCTGGACATAAGTGCAGTGGGTTATTTGTGTTGTTATTAATTTGTGTTAGATGAATTCTTTCCTCGCCCAAACAGTGTTGCCAATGTTCAAACTTAAACGGCCAGATATACCGACATGCGTTATTTTGGAGTACATGTAGAACCAATTTCTCAAAATGGCGCAAATCATTAGTGAATTGAGTGGGCAGGCTGGTCAGTTCTTCTAAATGGTAAGCGTCCTTAACCCTTTCACTCCCAGAGTCAACCATGGAAACGTGTAATGTAGTTCTTACTTTTGAGTCTGTCGACGAAAGCCTACTACAGCCTATGGTGGCTATTGTGTGACCATGAAACCCTTTTCAGCAGTACTTTTGCATGGTACCATTTGTTTTTCAATATTTTACAAAACGGAATTTGGAATTTTTTTGAATTTTGATGTTTAGCACTCTTGGGAGTGAAAGGGTTCATTTTACCAGGTTCTTACCTTCATTACTTACCACGGCGTTTACACGGGCGATTTTTGATACCATTATTTGTGGGACGATTTTAAGTGCAATTTAGAAATCGCTTGTGTAATCTGCCGGTGATTTTCGTACGATTTCACGGCAATTTTATCTCAATTTTTAAGTTTCGTTCACTGGCGCATTCGATGTTCACATAACACACGTTCGAAGTTAAAATTGGGGTTTAAATCACCTTCAAAATTTCTTGTGTAAACGCAGTTTCAGAGTTCGATTTTTTTATGTCATTTTTTTATGCAAAAATGACCAGATCCAAATTCGTTTACAGTGCCCCTGTAGAGTGCTCACGTGTGATACTTGGTCCATTTTTAGGCCCTGCGCATAGTGCACGACTGTTTGGTGGCCCTTTGATCTACCTTAAGCCCAGCACCAGTAAGTACCTGGAGGTGCTTCTCTCCGTGAGTCTGTATTTCATCAGAAGCGAGTTTTCTAGTCATTTACAAGTGCAGCCCGAGGACATTGATGGTAATGTGCAAGTTCAGATGGCAAGCACTGAATTTCTGCTCGGCATTATGTGGCAACTGGTTGAAGTAGTCAAAGAGAGCGGAGCCGGATTCGGAACGTACATAAGTGACATGTTCTCGCGTTGTAAAGTCCAAAAGGCATTGCTTCATTGTCTGTTGTCAACACTGTACGAGCGAACTGGGGTCAGAGGTTCCGCAAGTACTCCGTCCCCATCTTTAAAGCCCAGCCATATTCACGTCAGCTCGGAAATCAGCCAATCACAGGCTCGAGCGTTCCAGGTGAAACTCCTCAAGCTTATTCAATCGGTACTTATCCTTGAGTCCAATATTTGCACCGCTGTGGCCATTTCCCAAGACAATCTCGGAGGACACGGGACGCCGCCGCCGAGCAAACCCGAAAGCCCGAAGAAAGTTACCGACGAAGCGAAAGTGACACAGTCGTCTCATCGATACATCCCCGGAAAGTCTTTATCGGAGCAGGGTATGCTGTTGTCAGCAGTTCTACACGGGCTCAGGCATGATGAACGCGATGTGCATTATGAATGGCTGCAGTTTGTGGTCACGTGCCTGTCGCACATGGGAACGGAGCTGCGCGCGTGGGTCGTGCCAGTTGCCGAGCACTTGTGTCGGATTCTTGAGAAGTTGACGACTGTGTACTCCAAGGACAGGGACGTGAAGGGCGCGAGAAAAAACACCAGCGAGGAGTTAGGAACAAGGTACAAAAAATTGCTAAACTATTTAAAACTTTCAGAGGGGTCTGAATAGGGTAGACTTTTAGTTCATCCGGTTAGCTAAAATATAGATTATGGATTTTATATATGTTGTGGTTCAAATTTTTCTTTGGTTTAAAATTTTTTAAACCAGTTCAATTTTTGTTTTCTTTTGTGTCACATTATGATAATGAATCTGAGACAAAGGAAAATCAAAATCAAACTGGTTTGAAAATTTTTAAACCAAAGAAAAATTTGAACCACAACATATACATTACAAAATCAAATGTTTTAAGGAATTTAGTTGACTGTTTGTAGTATGGTCACTTCCTTATGAGTTTCCGAGATCTCGGAAATTCTGGATCATAGTGTGGTAAGGGAAAACTGTAAAAACAAAAATCAACTAGACTAAGATATAAGAATAAGGGATTTTCAACGTAGGTACGATTATTGCAAATTGCTCATGACTAAGACTGAATATTACATGTTGTAAGATGGAAATAGTAGTCCCTCTTTTCTATTAAGGATTTCGATAGTCCAACAAAGTAGGGAAACGTTCCAGAGCTACAATTCCTTCCATCGTGCTTTGAGGTTCCGCGCGGCGGACGACTTTCGCCCTCGCTTGCCTTTTAACAGTTGGAGTTGTTGAGCGTATGCAAACTCTTAGCAAGCTTTCTTTTACAGACGAACTGAGGCAGACAGTTCCAGCGTGCCCCCAGACTACGTGGTTACCTTGCTGGAAGGCCTTCAATCCATTTGTCACTACTGCCTCCGTGACAAAAAAGCCCCCATGTCCCCAGTCCTCTCGCTGAAGCCTCGGATCTCTCGGTCCAGCTCCAGCCCTTCTGTTAATACTGAAGGCATTCAGTCGAGTGGAAGCTCTGTGCAGATCTTCACCAATCTGCTGCACGCATTTTCGGTGCAGTCCGCGCCGGCCTGCGATGTACCAAGTGTGGAGGTACCTAAGCACATCTTGGACGCGCGAGAAGGTTTGCTCAGCGTTTTGCCAAAGATATTATCCTCGCTTTTCTTACTATGGAGCACTTGGAGCCCGCAGAGAGCTGATTCAACTGGTCAGCGGTTACCGTCTGAATGGCCGCTAAACTTAATGGGATCTCCAAAGGTAGGAATGCGTTGAATGTTCGTTTTCTGCATTTTCTCATTTTCAGTGGTAAGTGAAAATGTGAAATGTGAAAATTTACTCACTCGAAAAAACGCCCGTCTCCAATTCAACAACAATTACAGAATGGTCATGCAAACCAATCAATTGTTTAAACCCTTTAAATCCGAATATCAAAATGAAATTTCTCCTTTCTTGTCCCCGAAAGTTTGTTTGAACAGTAGTAAAGAGAAGTTGTTAAAATATCAAGAGAATTAATCTTGGGTGATCATACCCTTAAATTCTCATTATCTCTCTGTGGCTTGAGCCTTGTTTATTCGAAGGAGAAATTTGATGTTGATTACTACCAGGGCAATTTCTGTGTGCCCAACAATCGCCGCAGGCGTTTCTTCTATATCAAAGTCAGGGCTGCCACAGGTCAGGAAATAAAATTCTTCAAGTTCAGGGAAAAGTCGAGATATTCTGAAGAGAAGTCAAGGAAAACTGAAATTTCAACACCATAGATGTGTTAGTTGTTGATTGAAAAATTCCAACTCCTCTTGGCAGTGATTGATGCCCTTTGACACACTGACAGGGAATGTGGTTGGTTTACTATTATTCATGGGATTTGCCAAAAAGCAGAAGCTGGAGCACATATGAACTAAGATCCAATGAGCGATTAGCTGAATGAACACATATTGTAAATAAATTAATAAATGGGCAAAACCGACGGCTATAAAGAGTGGTATGAGACCACTACTTTATCTGACTTCTGCATTCTATTTTTTCAGGGAAAAATTACTTTCGTCAAGAAAAAGGCAGGGATAATCAGGGAATTTTGCAAAGTGATCTCTGTGGCAACCATGACAGTACCTTAACCCTTTAATTCCCAAAAGTGCGAAAAATCAAAATTCAAAAACCATGTAAAAGTACCGCCGAAAAAGTTTCATTTGAATGGTCATACCATAGAATTACGTCGACACACTCTAAAGTTAGAATTACATTACATGTCTCAATAATTGACTCTAGGAGTGAAATAGTTAACGATTGATTCTGTGTTCATTATTAGGCGGTACGTCAGCAGATTCTTCAGCTACTGACACCAGTCGCCATGAACCACACCATTGTGTTCCTAGCCTCGCTTGCAGACGTTTGGTACCAACGGCGTAGACGAGAGGGATCTGGGTCCAAGACCACCAGGGGTATCCCAGTGGCGTCCGAGGATCAGATCATTGTGGTGGACATCGTTTACGCTATCAAGGTACAGAAGGCTTTTCCGTAATAAATGTTATGATGGGTACTCACGTGGTGTCTCTACGCATTACCGAGTAATAAATGAATGACTTGCTCTTGTCTGAAAATTAACATAGTACAAACTCGCTTTCCAGGGCCTTCTCACGCGTAAAACATGATGAAATGTTCTCGTTGCGTTTGAACAACGATTTCAGATTGACCAAAAAAAAACAGACACGGCTGCTAATCGCTGGAAATATCTTCCGAAAACGGCAATTCATCGTGTCACGTGACAAAATACTCTACGATTCTTGGAGTATTTTGACAGCCTTGTGCACAGGTTTCTCCGTCCGAGCCGCCATTTTCAAAGTGGAGAAGGCTCTGGGGACGAGGTTGAACTTATTTTCGGGGGACTCTTTTCTGACGTCATTGTTTGCATTTTGACGTATTAGCATAAATACTAACGAATGGACTGCTGACTGTGTAATCTAAAAGGGCGTGTTACACTTGGTTGTCAGTGTAAATATTAGGCTGATGTGTTGAATGTTGTCGGAGAAATTTATAGAGTTCATTTATTTGTTGTGGTTTTGGTTGTGTGTTTATTGTTTTGCGGTTGTTTGCAGGCACTGTCAGTGGAAGACATTGTTGAAAACGTCAAACAGATCGTACGTCAAGTTGTCACAAGTAAAGACAAGACAACGCCTACACAATCAGGCCTTGAGGTCAACATTCTGCAGTTTCTGTTCGAGTATTTAAAGAAAGCGTCTGAGAGTCAGTTGATTCACGTGCGCTCTTCTCTGTTGTCCCTCATGAAAGAGGGACTGCAACTCAACTTTCCTCCGGCGTTGTTTCTTTTGTTGGTTATCTTGCGGTCTTACGTGCAGAATATTCCCTTACAAGAGGACAAGAAGGTCCGCAAGGAACTACAGGTGAGGACAGTGTTCTTGTTGTACAGAGGGAAGACCTTAGATAACAACGGTCTGGACCACCTGGGACACTTATTGAGAATTATATAACGTAATGTCGACACTTAGAATTTTATTTTCAATAAATTTTTAAGTGTAAAAAAGAAAATCTAAAATCCCCACTCAGGATTGAACCTGTGACCTTAGCTAGGCTTAGGCGTACATAGCCTACCGTACCACTGTACCACCTAGCTTCTCGGGTTGCTTCGTCCTAAATTTAAGTATATTAACTGCTACCCCCAACCTCAACTGAAAGCTAACCAGTTACTCCGTTATATAAGTCTCGATAAGGCGTCCGAGGTGGTCCAGGCCGTTGTTATCTAAGGTCTTCCTGTATAGAGTGTTTCCACTCACGTGACCGGCGGTCATATTGGAGTGCTAAAACAATAGGAAATGTTGAATATAAAAATAGAGCTTAAGTCCCATAGGATTCGTTTAGGACACCAATGTGGCCGCCATTTCATTGTTTTGGGACACCAATATGGCCGCCATGGCGTCACATGCAAACGTTCTATTGTTCTTATCCGTTCCGTATTTAATAAATATTCAACGTTTTACGTGTTTCCATAAGGTTGTGGTCTTGATAATAGCAGGCAAATAATAATTTTCAAAGCAACGACAACTGTTTGGATGAATGTTTGGGAGAACGAAAAAACTGTAGAAGAACGAGTTGATTGCCAGTGTTTCCACAGCTGTTAAGAGTTTTCCCAATCTTTCACGAGTTTCTGGAAATTTGAAAATAACTAAACTGTCACTATTTGTTTTCGAAATGTACCATACTGATAGAGTTATAGTAAATGTTTTTCAACCAATCACAACGCGCGTGTTATCTTGTTTGTCTCATAAAGTTAATAAATAAATGTTATTGTAAGTTGTCGCTAAGATTAGGTAGTGCCTTCAGTCCCCAATATTTTCCTTTTCTCGGTTAAAATGGAACTCGCTTGTAAGTGATGATTCGAGACAATAATTGGTACACTTTCGGTTCCTTGTCTCTGCGTTGAATAACTACAATAGACAAATTCGGCTAACGCATTGTTGTACCCAATTCAAACCTTCTGGGAATAAGATTCTTTGTTCACAATATTTCCATATAATTTCCATGTCAATGCTTCATTGATATGGAAATATGTCGAACAAAGAGTTCTAATCCCAAAAGGTTTGAATTGGGTACAACAATGCGTTAGCCGAATTTGTCTATTTGTGACGAGAAAGTCTTCAACTAGTCGTTGAGGAAAAAGGAAATCGCCTCACTTTGTTACGGTTCGCTATCTTGAAAAAGATAGATACTTTATAAAGCACATAATTCATAAAACTGACACTTATTTACAATGAAGCTGTGCATCTAAAGTTAATCCATACAAATTAATTATAGTACAAATTAAGAACAATAATACTAATTACAAACTAAAATCTAAATGTGCCTGAAAATTCAAGACAATACAGCTTGTAGTTAATTGTCCTAGGAAACCGGTTTTCTGTTCGAGATAGCGGGCATCGATTAGACCTGTTTAAAGTGCCCCTGTGATCAAATTTTTGATTTTCATTTTTTTACATTTTCGTGTACTATTAGACTTTCTTACTTATCTTACCAAATTTCAATCCATTGCGAACATCAGAAGTCATTGTATTTTAACATTTATTTCCGAGAATTTACGGCCGCCATTAATCAACCTTGTTCCAAGGCTTGGTTGCGAATGGGAGAAAGTGACGTCAAAGACTCAAACATACCTCACGGGTTGAAATTATAATAACAATCAGCATAGAAAATTGCACGAAGAACAAGTCCAATGTTTTTGTTGTTTTTCGCGTGATTTTCAATACCTATTGTTATTATAATTCAACCCGTGAGGTATGTTTGATTCTTTGACGTCACTTTCTCCCATTCGCAACCAAGCCTTGGAACAAGGTTGATTAATGGAGGCCGAAAATTCTCGGAAATAAATGTTAAAATAAAATGACTTCTGGTGTTCGTAATGAAATTAAATTTGGCAAGATGAGTAAGAAAGTCTAATTGTACACGAAAATGTTAAAAAAATGAAAATCAAAAATTTGATCACAGGGGCACTTTAAGAAAACTGTCTGAAATAATACTGCTTCGATTTGTAGCTTTTTGTCTGTAGTCTTGATTGTGGTCACAGACGATCGAGAGTTCTTTTGACAAAAAAAAAAGCTTTATTTCTGTTGTTAATAAGGATATGTGGACTAGTAGATGGTTAAATAAAGACTCCGTAAACTCTCGTTTTCGTTCAAATCGCTAGGACATTACTCAGCGTTTAGTGGAGGCGTGTAACACCGTAGCGGGATCGTCGCTTGAAAACGCCGCCTGGTTCAGAAGGACACTGGCTGTTATCCCTCAACCGGAAGTCGCCTCCGACCAATCAAGTAACGTTGAATCGGAAGTCTCTGAAATCTCTGAAGCCGAGCCTCCAGTGACGCCTCCCACTGTGCCCAGCGGTAGTGCTACTAGTTATACCAGCAGTTACAGTACCCAGGCTCTGTGCGTCCTGGCAGAGGTGCTCGCCCCAGTTTTAGACATGGTGTTTGGAAGTGATGAGAAGGAAAGAATGACGAGTTTTCTTACAACTGTCATGTACAATGTCACGCCATTTCTCAAGAATCACAGGTACTAATACCTTCACTGAATGTGCCAGCTCCTTAACTTGCCTTTGAATTACAGTTCATGTTCTGATTTTTCCACATAAGAACCTGTCACCATTTTTTTAAGACCCAGCAGGTTCTTGTATAATGGGGGTTCAAATGGGGCAAACAGCACCTCACTGAAGCGGAAACACGATTGGTTGAGAAAACAATAGATAAAAGAACTAAACTATGTACCTAGCCCTGATGGCAATAAAGTCTTTTGTTAAAGAGAACGAATGAAATAAGAGGTGCACACGAGGTACGAGGCTACTTGTTTAAATGCCAAACGTTTAGCCTGCAGGTTCTTAATCCCCTAGGTTCTTTATACACGGATGTTTACTGTATCAGAACAATAGTAAGACCTTTGACAACGCTGCAACGTAAGTGGCAAATCGACACACTGCGATCTTTAATGTAACTTAAACTATCTTATGTTCTGGTTTTCATTTTCTCTCTTCCCTTTTTTCAGTCCACACAACGTGCCGAGCTTCCGCGCCTGCTGTAACCTTCTGGCTTCCTTAAGTGGGTACCAGTACACTCGACGCGCTTGGAAAAAAGACGTTATGGAGCTGTTACTGGACCCGAATTTCTTTCAAATGGACATCTCGTGCATCGCAAGCTGGCGAGCGATTATCGATAATTTGATGACGCAAGACAACACGTCATTCAAAGAGCTCATGGCGCGTGTGGCTGGTCTCAGTCAAAGCGCTTCTATTAATATCTTTGCCAACAGGGAACAGGTAAGGTTTTTTTATTTATTTATTTTTATTTATTTATTTATTTGTTTATTCATGGCTAGAAATTAACTCCAGTGCTTGGTGGCCAGTCGAGCCAGTTTCCTTAATTCTTAGTGGCCCATCTCAAAATAAAGTAGCCCTCAATAGAGTACTAAAGTGTGACGTCACAAAAATTGAAATTTGTGAAATTATGAGAATTGATTAGATATTCGGAAAGGACATGACGAAAAATGCCCGCTTGCCAACAATCAACATCCTAGTGAAATTTGGGGATGAGTTATTGGCACTTTTATGCTCTGATGACCCTATACAAACCTGATCTGATGACCCTATACAAACCCTTCTAAAACCCTTCTAAAACCCTTGGTTCCAAACGCTTGGGCTTGGCTGACCAACGCGCCTATGCCTGTAAACCTTGTGTGTGTGTGTGTGTGTTCGGTTGTGTAGTGGTGTCAAAATCAAGAATTTGTTAGTTTAATAAAATTCACTAATGTGGCATGTTTTCTATAGGAAATGGAGCAGCGTGCTCAACATCTCAAGAAGCTGTCGTTCACCATCTTCTGCAGTGAGGTAGATCAGTACCAGTACTGCCTGCCAGAAATACAAGAGCGTCTCGCCGAGAGCCTGAGGCTCCGCCAGTCACCGGTCGTCCACGAACAAATCTTCCTCTTCTTTCGGGTGTTAATACTGCGCGTGTCAGCGCAACACCTGACACCACTGTGGCCAACGATCTTTTCGGAAGTCGTTCACGTGTTGCTACAAATGGAGAGTGACTTGAGCTCCGATGGTAAATCGCACAAGCATCGAATGTTGATATCAGAACTGCTTCTCGGTTCAAACGGTTATGTGAACTACAGCCAGGAAAAATGGTTGGGATTGTACCTCGCGGTATGCAAACTTCTTGATCTTTCTCAAGCGCTACCTAGCGATTACCTATCGCAGTTTCAGTTATATCGCTGGGCGTTTGAAGGGGAAGCCTACAACATGACCGCAGGGGAAGGGAAGGTGCCGGTTTTTAAGCCTCACATAGCTCGCTTGGAAAAACTGCTGAGGAAGAAAAGAAGAGATCAAAGTGACATTGAGGAGCTACAGCGTGTATCGGGACAACCATTGCTGACTATGTACCAGATCAAATCCCTGGACCAACTGCTTCCGTTTTTTCAGTGTTTGTCCAGAAGCAGGTTTGCAAACTGCGCCGAGTCTCAAGACAAGAACAGCAGGTCTAAAAGCGCGCAGGGAAGAAGCTTATTGGAGAGAGTTGTAGAAAGAGATTTTCTTGAACCTCTTGTCGTGGATTAGTTTGTTAATAATTGTTAGTTTCACTCTTTTCGCTCCCCGGATTAGAAAAAAACTCCTGAATTATAGTTGCATTTTTAAAAAAGCAAAATGCAAATAGCACCCCATGCTGTTCGATAAGTTTCATGCTTTAAAGTTCGGAATGCAAAGTTTGCAGAACATATGATCTTAATGCTATCATCTAGTCACGGTCACAAGATATCTTTTCTTGTAACATTGTATTTATTTAGATTTTGTGGATATAGGGGAACAATAAATAGAATTTGTAGGAAGTACCAGGCTAAAATTATTTTCTTAAAAATTTGAAAGCCCTTGTACAAACTGTTGTCAAATCTTGTTGCTGTTGTCGTTTCAAGATCAAAGCGCCAATTCCAATTAAACGAAATCGCGTTGATTTGTTTGTTACATTTGATGCTCGTTGTAAATTTTCCTTAAATAAGATAAATTTTGCCTATCCACATGTAATTTAATAGTACATAATCGTTCAAAATTTGGAAATCCTTTCTTGCCTTATTTACTGCGAACATCCTCTGAAAGAAACGCTCCAAAAGTTTAATGCATAGGGGCTCGTTTATTTGCATGACTCTAGTACGATGTACAGTGCTTTAAACTTGACCTTTTTGTAATTCAACGTATCGAGTTTGTAATAAACAGCTTGGCGTTTAATCGAGTTCTGTAAAAAAAACTGTTGTTGACAATCACGTTTCGACAACCTGAGCGTAAACCATCTCCAGAGTCACGCGAGTCTCAACAGCCAATGATATCGTGGCAAAACTGACCAATATTGATACCATCAACAGCCAGATATTAATAACATCAACTGGCGGTTTAGAATTCACGTGACTCTGAAGATTACTTCCGTTCAGGTTGTCGAAACGCCAGTTCTATAAAGAACGTTCAAACCATTTACAATGTCACTGTAGACTGTGGATCAGTGGGCGTTTTGAAGCAAGGAGGTGGTTTTCACGTGACGTCACGGCGGCCATGTTGGTGCACACCTACAAAAGAATATTAATGAACTTCTTTTGTTTAGTGCACCAACATGGCCAGCATGGCCTTTGTCATTTGAGTCCCACAGGACTGAAGGTCACGTGAGTAAAAACCATCAATTGAAATAAATCCAGATAGTTATTTAAAACAAAGAACGGTAAACTGAATGCCATTTTAAGACTTTGCAAAGAAGCGTATTTGTATGGGGGAATTCTGTTAGTAGGAAATGTCTAAATATTAACTTTCTATTAAGAATAAATATTAACTAGAAAAATTCCTCTCTTGTTGCCTATTGTTTTTTGATGATTTGAACCTCAACAATTCCGTTGTCTGTCCTTTGTTTCCTCCCAATCCCATGAATAATTGTAAACATCGGCACTGCTCTTGGGGGGCAATACGCAGCTCTTCTCTGATTTGCTGAGATAACAATAGAACAATGAACCCTAGCCCTAAAAACAATAGAGATGCGTGATATTCCCCCACACCACTAACAATGGAGTCTGGATCCGCCACAGGGATCGGCAGTTGTTCCCTAACAATTTGACGTATTTCTGTGGCAACATTGCGGTGAGGAACGTTTGGAGTACTCGCGCTTTTTTATTGGAGGATAGCTTTCGTGCAATAGATACCTTTTTACGTGAAACAAGAGAAGCGGCAAACTGATCCTTACGGCCGAATAACAGAAGCAAATAAAATAAAAGTGGAAAATAATATGATTGGGCGTTCGGCATTTTATACCTTTTTCCTTTGGCTTGGCACATTATAGATCATGTGACGTTCTCCAGATAATTGTTCCTTTGTCGTTCTAAACATTGTACATTCATATGCACGTGAAGATGATAAAATTTGTAAGAACAATATTCTAGAGCAACATTACAGGATCTGAAATAGGTAAAAAAAAAGCCAAGGTAAAAAGGTCCATTTTCACATCATTGCAGAAACGATGTCGGGAAAAAAGCGCAAACCACAAACGCTACGACAAAATGGAATTCTGAGTACAAGACAATTGAGGCTTGTTAACATTCCATATATTGATATGTAAAATGTATTTTTTCATAAAATATTTTCATACGTTGATTTTGGGCATACTGTGTTATAATTACGTGAATTTATCTGAGAACACAAGACGTTATATTCACTCCCCAGAAAACCATTCCGTCGTATCGTTCATTGTTTATACTTTTGACCCTACAACGTCTTTTCAATCAGGTGAATAACTATAACACGATTCCGCGGCTTTTGCGACATGTCTTTATTCGGCTTCTTTTTTCCTAAGACTTTTCTGGGAAAAGTACTTCTTGGAAAATTTGGCGGAAAACGTCGGAGTCGTGAAGTGCTGTGGTCTACTGCAGAGGGAATTTCCTCCTGTTTCACTAAGGTCAAAAGCCCTTTATTTATTTTTTTTTATTTTTTTTATTTATTTATTTTTTATTGCCACACACAAAAAGCACTACTTACAATACCTTACAATACAGTTTCTTACATTACTTGGGTTACAGTTACTCATACTACAAAATGTTCTGCAACAGGATCAGAATTCTGACCCTGTAACAGGCCGCATAAACTGGTTTAAATTCGTGCGTCAGGTCGCGTTTACAAAATGAGAGAAGTCTTCATTTCGCCTAACGTGCATTGTTCATGCGACTTGTTCCCGCAACAAAATAAAAATAAACTGGTGGTAATCACAGATTAAACGATTGCGTTCGGTCAGGAGTGGGTACAGTTTCCAGCGGAGTGGTGTCCCTGAAAAATATGCGGTGGGCTTATCGTGGTTGACCAAAAATTTCTCAAAAAAGCCTGCCTTCACGAGATATGGGAGGCCGCCATCTGGTTTGCCCTCTTGTATATAAAAACTAGTTCCCGGACACTCTTCTCACTAAGCAAGCGTCTTGTCTGGGACATGTCGCCTGAGCAGTGCACACGAGTTGTCCCTGCGTCTTTTCGCCTAGTTTGTCCCGACCTTTATGACCTTTATCCACGATAATCCAGCGGGCTCTTCCTCCAAAATAAGTAATAACAAGGAATAAAGCTGCAGCTTGTGTCGTACTCACTCGTGCTTGTACTTTTTCTTTTATTGAAGTGCCGCCTGTCTTCCGGCAAAACTCTGTTAATGATTTTTCTATAAGGCTATGTGGATCTCAGAAGTCTCGTGGCTTCGCTTTTGATAAAACCTCCTTTTACAATGAGTACATTAGAAAGAGGTTGGCTAGTTTTTTTTGTTTTTGTTTTTTTTTTGCTTTGTTGTTGTTTCGGTTTGGTTTTTTTTTTTTGCTATTCGTCTACTTCATTTTCATCATAGTCCAAATCCGTCCCCAAAGCCTGTTATTTTTTTTTTTACATGCTGTAAATTTCAGATCGGCCCCCGCTTTAAAGGGTGCTCAGTGGCGCCTGCTTCTCACAAAAAAAAAAAACGTTGTTGTTGTCCGCATCTGTTGCAAGCGCGCTTATGACAAATACATTTGTGTATGCTATAAAGCACACGTAAGGAACTCTTGTCCTAATTGAACTACAGTTAATAAAAAGAAGCGTTTATAAAGTTTGACAAACTTCTTTTGCTGTATGTTTTTGTCCGCAATTTATACTTGACATTCCTTCTCTCCCCAACGACTTATCCGGCTTGCTTCGTTTGCCGGCCATTCTCGTCCACCAGGCCTTGGTTTATTTTTTAAAATAAACCAAGGCCTGGTGGACGAGAAAAGCCTTAAAAGGCTTTACTCTTTAAGAAAGGAAAAGCTCTGGGTACTATAGTGCACCCCGGCTTGTACTCGGGTTTAGTTATCCTGTCCGGCAGTTTCAAGTTCCATGGCACGGCTCACTTGGCTGAATTTCTTAAGATGGAGAATCTGTAAAATAAAAACAACATAGCTTAAGAAGCAACTCTAAACTACTAAGAAGTGTATATAGACGTTATTGAACTAGCTTGTTCGGTCCGTATTGGTAAATATTGGTCGAGTTCGTTTTTTGCAAGCTTATGGACCGAGCCGAAGGCGAGGTCCATAAACTTGCAAAAAAAAAGAACGAGACCAATATTTACCAATACGGACCGAACAAGCTAGTTCAATAATTTACTTATTGTTATGGCTCTTTTAAAACTCCTTTATTAGCGTTGGACTGTCTAGATCCGTTTCGAGCTTTCTGACCCAATGTGACTGTTATTATTTAAAACCATTATGTCATACTAACGGGAAAATATAAAAAAGCGTTGAGCAATTCGAGGTTATACATGAAAGCTACAAGCGTGGTCAAGCGTCATCTACAGTTTGTAAAATTACAGTTGTAAGGAACGCTTATATTTCCACCCGGTCTACATGGATGAATACGTTGATCGGATTCTTCTATTTACAAGTCGGACTTAACACGTGTAAAAATCACAAGTGCAGTTTCTTTATTGAAATGGCCCTAGGTCGCCCTCATTCCCACCCCTTGAGACACTGAGAACAAGGGTGAAAATAGAAGACAAACTTGTTCACACCTTTGGTACAAACAAGAGACAAATTGTAGATGTTGTTCCCACGTAAACGATTGACCTTCGAACCAACATCTCGAGAGGAGGGTAGGTAACCGCAAACTCAACCACAAGGGCCAGACAAGAGAACATAAACACGTTATACACCGCTAATCCAATGTTCTTAGAATCATTTAGCGCAGGATAATGGACGTTTCTCGTTTCCCAGGCCAGAAATACTCCGAATATCAAGAGAATTCCTTTCAAGCCGCAGATTAATATCACCCAGGTCATGTGATAGTTCGAGGTGCATCGATTGATCACTAGCTCTTCTTTAACATCATCGTTGTTATTATCAACCTGAAAAAAAAAACAGAAAAAAATTGAACAGAGCGTTTTCCAAATGAGTTAACAGGCCATTTTCATGATGACATCATTTACTGCAACTACTAGTCTGAAGTGTCAGCCGCTTTCCCGCACAGGCCCCTGTGGGCGCCAGCGAGAGAGCTTCTGAATTGCCCACTCCAGAAACTATTAAAAATACCATAATACTCTTTAAAGTGCAGGTTTGGGTGGTGCTTGATGTAAGCCTCATTTTTCCTATTTCTTTTGTTTTCAGCACGAACTGCATGTGCTATGCTTCAACTTCGTGGCAATTTGCATATGGTGCACATTTGTATGCGAACACACAATGCTACGTCCTAGCGTTCCTACATGTACTCTGAATTCCATTGTGCCATTCTAACAAAGGAGACTTGAATAATTACACCCCGGCGAGGTTGAGCCTGCACGTAAAAGAGTATTATGGTATTTTTCGGATTGGCCAATTCCGAGTGTTGTAATACCGTCCGGTGACGTCAGAGATTAGTTAGTCCTTTCTTAAAATATTGTGCTCACCGACTGTTGATTAAGTAATACTTCACATAAGAACTATAGTAAACTTCGTTGTTCTGCGGCATTGGCTCTTTCCCATACAGAATGTCTTTGATTTCAAGAATAGAGGAGGGGCTGATCGTCATAATTATATTTCATTATAAAAATACATAAAATCCATTTGCGTCAAATATATTTTAGGAAATATTCGTGTTTAACCAATCAGAATAGCATAAGACAATACCTACTAATTTTGCTTCTTTGATGAAGTTCCCCAAATACTATATCTTTTAAAAATTGCATGCTGTGCGATTGGGTCTCAAAATACTTGAAACCTTAAAAAAAAGACTTAATGCACATTGAACCTTAACTTTTTAGCGGTTTTTGAGTCTAGGCCAATGAGAACGAACACTAGTTGTAACAATGAAAATAGTTGACATTCCACCGTGCATTGCCGTTCAGCACTATCCTTCTTATGCGGATCATTACTTAATAATAGGGTAATAATAAGGCAACGAGGGGATATGTTGTAGGAGTAATGGGCCTTTATCACGCCCCCGCCATTTTGTATAAAAACAAAAAATTTACCCCCCAAGCATCGCTGTGAAAAAGTTGAAAACGAGGTTAAGCAGGGGAAAACAAAGCATTTTATTCTCCTGGGAATCAATATGGCCGCCGTGTGATAAAGGCCCATACCAAAACCAATCACAACAGACACAGAAAAAACAATAAACCAATCATCATCATCATCATCATCATCATCTTTATTTAAAAACACGGGATCACATTCATTTTAAAAATGGTCTTCCAGTGATCCGTGGACTACTACAAACCGATCGCTTTTGTTGACTGGATATGTCAGAATGTGTTTTGTTAGCACGCTCGATGTCCAGAATAATAGAATAAAGATTCTGAAATTACTCTTGGGATTTCC
The DNA here is from genome assembly GCA_024195265.1 of Dendrophyllia cribrosa. NCBI lineage: Eukaryota > Metazoa > Cnidaria > Anthozoa > Scleractinia > Dendrophylliidae > Dendrophyllia > Dendrophyllia cribrosa. The sequence continues at coordinate 38,492,694 of JAJLRJ010000004.1, forward strand.
ACCAGGTAAACTCGCATTGTAGACATATTTTGTTTTTGTTTTTTGTATTTTATTCGTCGCTTCGCGGTGGACGGACGAGAAGAAAAAGTTTGGGTTTACCTCGGTGTAAGAACCTGTGACTTTTCCCCTTTGCTTTTACCTTTGTAGTATTGCATTCCCAGTTGACTCTATTGTTTTATGCCTTTTGTTTTCTTTGTTTTACTTCACTCAGGAGTTTCACAGGTTCTTACACCGAGGATGAGCCAAACGTTCGCAGTATAATCATGGAATGTAACTCATATATGGTTGACACGTGCTGTTATCAAACTCAAATAACGGAGGGCACCGGCTTTTTGCAGTAAACGGCAAAACATCACTGCTAACCACAAAAAGTTAGGATCAGAAAGGAAGCTGACACGTTATATTTCATGCGAATATTGTCTTCAAAATCTGTTTTTTGTTTGCTTGCAACCAAGTTATTTCTGCGAACGATATGTAAGGGTTGTTTTTAGGGGATATGTGGTGGCTTAAAATAACCGCTTATTTTCCATATGGGCGAGGTTGACACACAGTTGGGTGTTTTTCAAATGTACTTTTCACGTTCCAGAAAAAAAAGAATAAGATTCCGAGAATGTCCATTGGAATTTCAAGGTAATTTGTTCGTTTTGTAAACATGATTGTATTCGTCTTTCTGAGACGAGAAATGCCAAAATGTGTCTTGTATGCATATCTGAGACGCAAAATAAAAGATCAAAGATTCTAAATACGCTTTGGGATTTTCAAGAGGCAAACTCGCATCGCAAACATATTTTTCTTTCTGCATTTTTCCTTCGATTCGTTACGGACGGACGATGTCGGAGTCGCAGCAAAAAATGTTGAAAACATAATAGGTGGTTTTTATGTTACGTCATCGCCGCCATGCTGGTGGACATAAACAATAGTTCTCTCATTAGCTCCTTTTGTTCGTCCACCAGCATTTGTTCGTTTTACTATTGTTATCTATGTCTCTAGACTGTGATTGCAAACCACCTATATGGCTCAATGGTTCGTGGCGCAAATGTTGTTAGACACTAAGAATGGAGTGTATCATCAGTTTGTGACGAAAAAGTGGGGAAACCTTCACAAGAAACGGCAAAAATACAGAAGAAAAAGTAAGGCAACACATTTTCTTTCACTTCATTGTTATCTTGGAAGCTTTCTCTATTTTTGCAACCAAGTCAGTTATTTAAACCGTCCCATATCTATGACTGCCTAAGTATTTTTACTTTCCCTTCAGTAAATAATTATCTGCAACGTGTTTAGTTTGACCTGAACATGTGCAGGGAAATATTAAATGTAATATTACCCTACGGGAATATCAATCCCGCCCTTCCCTGGTACAATCAAAGCAGCCCCAGCTTTTCAGACAGTTAGCAATAGTCCTTTTTACAGTTGTGTGCTTGGTGACCTTGCCTTTGAGTGGAAGCGAGGCTGGAGGTGACCTTGCTTTGATACAGACCTTGGAGCTTTTCAGATGTAAATTTAGCTAGTTAGTATGAGAAAAGCATTATTAACATATGAAAGGCAGAAAGGTTTGTATCAAAGCAAGGTCACCTCCAGCCTCGCTTCCACTCAAAGGCAAGGTCACCAAGCACACAACTGTAAAAAGGACTTTTTTGGCAGAAGCCTTCGGAGCATCTTAGAATTTTCATATATCGAACGTGGGCTCATTATCTGGGAATTTAGCAAAGGTGATATGATTGTGTAGTGGGGAAAATCAGAGAGGAATATCACAAGAAAAATAAACCCCGCTTTGCCCTTCTAAGATCAAAGCCACCTCAGCACTTTAGAAACTTGGTAATAGGCCATTTCCGAGTTACGTTACGCCTCGTTGTCAAAGCGAGGCTAGGTGCACAACCTTTCATATGAAAATGAGTTTTAATTCGCATGCAAATGAAAACTCATTTTCATATGAAAGGTTTCGCACCTAGCCTCGCTTTCATAGAGAGGCTAAAGGCAACTCGGAAATGGCCTATTGACGGGGTTCATTAAATACAATCACCTAGCCATATTATGTGGAAAATAAGAAATGAAAGAATGAACATTGCTTTCGTAGGAAAACCGTCATATTTTGCCTTCTTGTTTATTATGCACCGAATACTTCTCCAGTTTATCAAAACTCTTCAAATTGTTGCTGCTATTGGGAATTTGAAGTCAACAATAAACACTAGTATTCCCTTCTCTTTCAAGACACAAGATAAAGCTCTCGCATATCGAAGAAAAGTTTCATTTAAACATGCTTTTAAAAGGCGGACAATCTATACTATAGAAGCAAAAACCGATACAACGTAGATACAAATTTAAAAGGTGTACTATATTTCGGCTGGCCAAACCAGCCTTCTTCAGGTACAATGAAATAAAATTTACATTGGCTTTTTATATATAGTGCATTCGTTAGCTGGAAAAATATTTTAGCGATAAAAGTTTGACCGTATTCGATTTGAACTGTGCTTTAAAGTCTGTAGTTTTAAGCCGGGGCGTTCTGTTAAAAAATACTTTTCCAGAACTACTGATGTGGATTTTACCAGTCTACCAATAACAAGGTTTCCCATCAAATACATGGTGGCGCTATTTTTTACCTCACTGACATTAATCTTCTTAAGCTGCATCGTCATTGGATCAATAAATGCCCACGTTGACAGAATAATGACGTCTATAAACCAACCAGCACAGAGCCTCAACAGAAGGCTCATGTTACTCAGCATGCCGATCTGAAAACAATATAAAACATTAATTGTATTGATGATGATGACGATGACGATGATGATGATGATGATGATGATAATGATAATGGTGGTGGTGGTAATGATGATGACGATGACGATGATGGTGGTAGGATGATGATGATGATGATGATGATGACGATGACGATGACGATGACGATGACGATGATGACGATGATAATGATAATGGTGGTGAAGGTGAAGGTGGCGATGACGATGATGGTGGTACGATGATGATGATGGTGGTGGTGGTGGTGATGGTTGTGGTACGATGATGATGCTGGCGATGGCGATGGTGGTACTCGGTGGTGGTGGTGGTGGTGGTGGTACGATGATAATAGTGGTACGATGATAATGATGATGATGATGATGATATTCATTTACGTCTATAAACCAACCAGCACAGAGCCTCAACAGAAGGCTCATGTTACTCAGCATGCCGATCTGAAAACAATATAAAACATCAATTGTATTGATGATGATGACGATGACGATGATGATGATGGTGATGATGATGATGATGATGATGATGATGATGATGATGACGATGACGATGATGATATTGATAATGGTGGTGGTGATGTACGATGATAATGCTGGCGACTGCGATGGTGGTACTCGGTGGTGGTGGTGGTACGATGATAATAGTGGTACGATGATGATGATGATTATGTTCATTTATGTTAAAGGTTTTCAATATGATTAGGATTAAAATTACAAATATTGACAATTAAATAGAGAGTTATGTTCATTAGCTTGTAGAAATATTAACAGCCCTACAAGATAAAGGTACACATTAAGAATAAGACATATTCCCTTTATTTAATTTATCTTCTTGTCTCACCTCTTTTTTCATTTGGTTGTTTGTAAAAATTTTGTAAACCCTCCAGGTTTTAACAAATATGCTACCAAATGCTAAAGTGAAACCAGTGGACAGCAAAGAGGCACTAATCTGTGGATCATAAAAGATAATAAAGCGTCATTTGTGTGGAATTAGATAATAGCTGGGACAACGATAATCAAACGGACAAATGAAAAACAAATACCTTAAGCGAATGACACACGCGACTTGTAAAATGAGTGGAAAAACATGCAAAATAAGCGATTGACCGACGTCGTTCATCAACTTGCAACTTGTTGTAATCATTACATTTATGTAAATTTATGCTAAGATTGCTATACCATTCTTGTAATTTGTAATTAGACTTATCGCAGGTTCACATCAGCTTAATGTTGCCGTAGCTGGCCTGCGTCACCAAATAAATTATGTATGTATGTAACTTGTCAGCATATCCACCAGTGAGTTATTGTTGAGTTGCGTACGCTCCTGTATCGGATTGTTAGGCGAATCTTTGTTTACAATTATTGCGTTATTAGCATATGCGCCTCATTCTCTAATCGAGCTAAAACAAAAAAATCCGAATATCGAAGAGCGCAATTGGATTCGACATGTTCTAAGAAAGGAAAGTGGCATTGTTTGCAGAGAAGCTCTATTCTGGACACCAGGAGGAAAAGACAAAGAAGGAGGCCAAAAATTACAGTGCTACTACTGTTACCGGGGCCACCTCGACAAAGTTAACCAATCACAAAGCAGAACGGGAACAATAGATTCCAACATTTTAAACTTAAAATTTCATTGTTCTGTACTCGACATTTCATTATTCAAGTCGCAAATTTTGGAATCTATTGTTCCCGTTCTGTTTTGTGATTGGTTAACTTTGTCTAGGTGGCCCCGGTAACAGTAGCAGCACTGTAATTGAATAATATCAGCTGGGAAAGAGTTTCAGACAGTTAATATGTCGTGGAATGAAGTCAGAAAGTCCGCACGAGATCGTACTCACTGGAGAAGAACTGTGGAGACCTTATTCGTCCCGTGGCGCTCATAAGGACTGATGAAGATGATGATGATGATGATGATGATGATGATAATGATGATGATGATGACAATACAATTAGCTTTCTCAGGCAATTTCATTCCGGTTTACAACATACTCGTTGTGCAATGCTGTTTTAAAAACTTCACAAAGAGTGTATAGCTAAGCGCTTCAACCATCCAAAACGTTTGCAGTTTTTGATTGCTGATATTTCCTTTTAAGATTTAAAAATTGCATAGATTATTAAGTTTAACAAGCTCTTTCAACTTTTGAAGTCAATTCGTATACAGCACGTGACCATCTTTACGTATATTTGTATGCTAAGGACGGACAATTTAATTTTTGTGGCGGGGGGGGGGGGGGGGGGGGGGGGTTGGGCAATTACCAAAAAAAATTCCTGCAGAAGAAATTTAAGAGAAAAAAAATCGTGCACAAGAAAGCACGTAAAAAAATTCAAGCAGTTTGGTAAAAAAAATTCTTGCAAATACTGATGCTGAAAAAAAAAATTCATACTCAGAAGAAATTGACCAACCCCCCCCCCCCCCCCCCCCCCCCCACAAAAATTAAATGGTCCGTCCCTAATGAAATAAAATGTAAACAACGACGTCAGCAAGTATTCGCCTAAAGCCCTGTCAAAAATAACATTCGTTTATGTTAAGATTTTCCTACTGTTTATTCCGGCAATAAAAAAAGGTAGGAATTAAAATGTTTTTAGTTAAACGTTACAATATTTGTTTTTTCCTATAGAAACCTCTTACATAACAAAGGAAAGGAGTTTGCGTTGCTGAAGGTGAGTTGCTGTACGCTGATAAAAATACTTCCACGTAACACAACAGACATCCCACCACTGTCGCATTGTTGAAATTTGGAGATGACATTCGTATAAACCTAGAGAGAAGAAAAAGAGACATATTTGCAGGTAACAGCTATTACTGAGTATATAACATATGTAGTGTTTTTCGCGCGCTCTGATTTGCTACTCAAACTCGGAATACCATTTGCCATTCACCTCTGGGCATTGTTCTTGGTTTCGCGCGTGAGTTTTTAAATAAAAGCCCTTTCCAATGTTAACGTGAAGATAAAAGTATAACAACATGAAATGTAATGTTATTTGCAAAGCAACCTTTAAATCATTGCCTCAAAAACTTTATTTTTTTAAGATGGCACCTTTCTGTGGTCAAATGCCCGGAGGAGAGGGACTCCCATATACAATTGACGAGGCGATCGTAGGACATTCGCATCAATTTTTACCCCTAAGACAGGGGCGGATTTAGGGGTGGGCCGAGGGGCCGCGGCCCCCCCCCCCCCCCCCCCCCCCCTTTTGCCTGGGATTATTATTATTTTTTAATATTTTAGTTAGCAACGTCTGTCAGATGGTATTTTGCAGCTTTTGCTTTGTTTCCTGAGATATATTTCCTTTATTATCAATATGAACAATATCAAGCATTGTTCGAATCAACCCGCCTTTATAAACAAGTTTCAAGAATGTTTAGAGAAGCACCATGGGAGAAGACCGCCTCAACGCACTGTTGCTGCCCTTTGTTCACAAAGACGTAGCTTTAGATTATGGTGCAATTGTTGACGACTATGCCAAGCGTAACCAGAGAAGGATGACATTAATTAACCCCTGCAGTGACTCTTCTTAAAGTCATTTCCACGGGATATTTCGTTTGTTTAATTTGTTTTTGAAAAATTATCTTAAAATCTGTCATCCGAAGCCTTCCTGTTTGGTCACAAGTGTTCCCAGAACGCATGCAGTATAGCATCAATTTTCCGGGGGGAAATGTTGCTGCTTTGGCGGCTCATGTTTGATTTAATATTATTGTTAAGTTGGAAAAGGTCATGTCATTCATCAAAACACGCATCATTTTAAAAGTGTTTATTGTACTTCTTTGACAAACACACCTGTATTTTATTAAATATTTCAGCATTTTTTGTTCAATATGGAATCCAAGCAATTGATAAATTTAGGCGTCCAGAATGGACCAGATTGCATCTCCGAGTACTCCAATTATCAAATTTTTTTTTTTTTGGGGGGGGGGGGGGGGGGGGGCATGCCCCCGAATCCCCCTATATTGTCACGCCTTCGACGCTCCTGTTGGCCGCTAGCGCGCCCATATTGTCACTATAAAAATAGCTCCGGCCCCCTCTTTATAGATTTCCTGGATCCGTCCCTGCTAAGAGGTACCGATTCTTTCAGAAAAGGTGTTCCTGTCAGCAAGTTTTTCTGGCTTAATACCCTAAAAAATGGTTTTAGAATTACTCTGACAGTGGTATTTTCGGGTGTCAGTAAAACACGGGGTCGGGGCTGGGGTCGGGGTGGGATTAGGTCTAGGATTAGGTATGGGATTAAATATAATCCCTTTACCTAATCCTAACACTATGCCTAATCCCATACCTAATCCTAGACCTAATCCCACCTCGACCCCGGCCCGACCCCGCGTTTTACTGACACCCGGTATTTTCGATCTAAACACCCTTTAAGTGGTGGCAAACCAGGAGTTTTAACACCCTAAAGGTGCGACGATCGTCCCCTCCACATTTATATTGGAGTCCACTCCGTGGGCGTCAACTGTTTTTACTAGGGAGCTTAAGCAACCACGACGCCGACGGCAGCGAGAACGGCACAAAACAATAGGCTTAATGAGCGAAAACAATACCTCTGCACGTGCGTTTTACATTTTGGTACATTTCTTTGCCGTTCCCTGCAAAACAACAACGTCAAGTGATCAAATTATAGGTTTTTTAGAGAACGTGAACACACGACGGTTAATTTTCCTTTCTCCATTTGAACCGGAAAGTCATCCCTTCAAATTCAGCTCCTGGACAATCCAGTCACATTAGGCAAACTAAACAAATTGGAGCAACTGCAAAGTAGTTTAAAATAGCGCGAATCCTTTTTTCAAGTGACGTTTTCCTTGGCGTTGCCGTCGTCGTTGCTTAAGCTCCCTACTTACTTTTCGATCTAAACACCCTTTAAGTGGTGGCAAACCAGGAGTTTTAACACCCTAAAGGTGCGACGATCGTCCCCTCCACATTTATATTGGAGTCCACTCCGTGGGCGTCAACTGTTTTTACTTACTCGTGCTCGCGGTAAATGAAGTTGAAAAGCAAACAACACAAGCAAATCAATATTCCAAGACAGGTCAGGACATAGAAAACAATAGTCACACTGGAACTGTCCTGCGAAAGCTTTTGAATGGTCGTAACACCATCTGCGGGTACACGGCCCCCTGTTAGAAAGAAAATATAGACGATTTGAAATACTTTGATACGTAATTTAGAACTTTTAAAATTCAAAGGTCAAAACGTTATGCTGCGCAAGGATCTTCTATAATTTGACAAATTTAGCTCAACTTTCATAATAGTATCATAGATGACCTCGATATTTCATTTTCAAAATACAGTAAATTCTTACCTTCCCATTCAAAACTGTCTTTAAGGAGATTTAGTTTTCCACCTCGGACATTACTTGTAGCGACAATTTTCTTTATTCCATCTAAGCAATTAAAAAACGAGTAAGAAATACTTCACTCACTCTCGTTCAAAAGGCCTGAACAATTACGAATGTAAAATAAAATGTTTCTCAAATGTTACTGAAAACACGGTTTAATGATAAGGACATTATTTCAGTCTTTACTTACGTCTGTTCTGAGTAATTTGCACAAGCGTTTTTCTGTTCCCATCTTGATCAAATGTCACGTGACCCTAGAAAGTTGATTTTTGATATGTGATCTGCTTCGTTCATTAAATACTATCAATCATTCAGCAGTCAACTTGATACCAGTCGCATTAGAGTACTTGATAATAATGGTACTTGTTTTAAATTTTTTATTTTTTTAATATTTCGGGGTTATTTTTATAAAAAAAGGAACCAATAAATTATTTAAGAAAAAATAATATACTGCAAAAATATACTGCAAAGTTTCAAGAAATACTCTATAGCTCCACACCTCTGTGTCGGTATTTAACTTTGTCACCCTTAGCCACATCCCATAAGTCTTACACTTCCATCACTTGTTAACCTCACGTGGGATGCTCAAACAGCTGTCCATGGCTGGTGCTCAAATGGACTGACATATGTAAAACAGATCTTATAAGAGTCTACGCATTTTGTCAGTGAGAGTCTTTAGCTACTGCAGGTAACTATGTAACTGATGCAAACCTGACTTGCCACAAAAGGATTATGTTAACATACCGACATGCCCCAGAAGTCTGTTTGAAAAAGAATATCTTTCATGATCTTAGTTCCCTCTGCATCACGGTACTTCATGTTTTCCAATGTTTTGTTCTTTTCTCGCAGAAGTGGAATGGATGTGTTCAGCATTAGAGCGATGCTCCAGGCGGCGTCGTAAGTGAACGAAGCGTGACTGTGGTAAGTCAAGTTGAGACTATTGAGACGTTCTTCGTACTCTGACTTCAGTTGTGTAGCAGTCTGAAAGGAAAAAAGAAATTAAAGTTGACTTTAAATCACCTTATTGTTCCTTATTCCTCGCCATAACTCGCCGTTTCTCACTCGGATTTGGTCATACTCCCTGGTCCCCGAGGAGGGGGGGGAGGGGGTACTCTCTATAATGGGCTATACGGGGATGCTCCGCCCGAAAGGGGTACCTTTTTTAGGTTGGAGGTATATGAAAGGGTCGGGATTTCACGAGTTGAAGTATATGAAAGGGTAGGGATTTCACGAAGAATAGGAAATGGTAGTGAAAAAACGAGTTGAAGCATAAAAAAGGTAGGGAAAATTGCCATTTAAGTATTATAAAAAGGGCCTTTCAAAATATATCAAACAGACGCACGTAAAGGCTATATGAAAGGGGTACCATTTTCAACGAAAGGTATATGAAAGGGCAAGAACTATTGACAAGATTCGAAAACAAACCTAGCATGTGATTTAATAGCATGTACCTTAAATGTTTTCACCCTTTTCCACCTGAGATTTAGTTAAAAACAACACATCGACGGAAGCTAGTTTTCTTGAGAAAAGAGAAAGGATGTTCAGACCAAACTAAGTCCACGACAGGAAAGAAGCATGGACGAAGAATGGCCCAAATTAGGCCCGGGTCAAACGCCGTACTTCACATGAGCCGAACATGAGGGGCTTAGAAGAGAAAAAAAAATCGCCACATGATGCCTTCACGAGGCGCCAAATCCCGTCAATCGTTTTCAACAGATTTCAGAATTGGGTGACATTTGTGGTCAAATATCAATTCACACTATCAGTAATTACAGACTCGAATCTCGAACCGCTTCTCGCGGAAGACTCGCAAATTAAACGTAGCTAATGAACTCCTTTACAGCTTTTTATCGGATTTTGAAACCGGCTGATTCGAGTGTCTTATTTTTTTATTAGACCAGGAGCCAGATAAAATAGATATTTCAAAAAACTTCTCGTCTCTCGGATTTAGAAAGTCTGCGCCTCGATGCCTTCTGGCTCTCAAAGGAAGAAAATCGAACACGATTTAATTCTGAGCCGTTGACTATACATTTTAGAAAAACAATGCGGAGTTCGATCGCGGGATTTGAATTTTAAAACAACGCGCGCGCCATGAGGCGTTTGTCACGACACAAAGCCAGACACTCGGGCACAGACCTCCGTGAGCGTAATGGAATGCCTGGTACATTGCGCTTGATAGTACTGTCACTCGGTCGACAATGTACAAAAAAACGTACGAGAAAATAATAATCTTGAAAAGGTTTAATAGGTTACTAAACATTTAATGCTTTACTTGATGTGTTTCACGGGACCGTCAATCGATGTGGTTTCACAATGGTGGAGGACGATTCGACTTCGCTGTCGCCAAAGACATGGCAGCTATGTCGGGTTACAGGCCCATCACTGGACCCCAACAAATATTGGTATGTGCTGACGAAGAGTCTGTGTGGCAGCAGACCAAAATACTTTGCGAAAAACGAAATATTTCGCAAATTTCCGGACGAGATTGTGCTCGCGGAGACTCGCGAACTGAAGCCTGCCACCAAAAATTGTTCGTTCAGTAAGATGCCGCGAAATCTTTATGTTGCTACCTCGTTTGGTCTCTGCGCTGCATTGTTAGACAACGAGAATTTTCACCAAACGGATTCATCGGGTCAGCTAAATTTACTCTGGTCCAAGATGCAATGAACTTTGTCATCCTCGACATCTACGATTCGGAAACCAGTTTAGGCGGGAAAAGCTCAATCTTTGGCGCGCTTGAAACGAGTTTACAACTGGAAGAGGTGGATGAAGAAATGTCAAGCTGGAAAGCTCGTTTCGAAGCTGCAAGCAGCAAATCAAGAACTGGCACAGTTACAGTGGGGTAAGCTTAATTGTAATTTTTGTATAAATAATACATCGCCTGTTACCCGAGTCATATTGTATGTGTGTGTGTGCGTGTGTGTGTGTGTGTGTGTGTGTGTGTGTGTGTGTGTGTGTGTGTGTGTGGTTGTGGGGGGGGGGGGGGGGGTGGGGGTGGGGGATGGGGTTTGGGGTTTGGGGAGGAATGAAAATCTTTCCTGGCATGGATTGTTGTTGACTGCGTGTGTGGGACTGTGAGGGAGGGAGGGGGGGGGGGGGGGGGGGGGGGGGGGGTGGTGGCAATTAACAGGCAAGTCCACTTTCTTGGGTGCTTGATAACACATCGATAAATATTATGAGGGCATTAGTGTCTTATTTGAGTTTCAATGTACCCAGTGTTGTCTGGTCTAACCACTCATGCTTAAAGGATAAATAATTTATTTAGTTACATGTATTGGCTATGCACAAGAAACAATTATTGTTTCTTGTGGATAGCCAATACATGTAACTGCCAAGGGAAGGTATCAGTCATGAGTTGTTGATTATTTTCTTGAATATGCACTATTTATTTGTATATTTAATGGAATGTACATGCATGGTGCATCTATTGGCTTGGATCAAAATCAGTTTAACTTTTATAACCTATCATGCTTTTGGGGGGTACAAGACAACAGTATCCATCTCACTCATCTCAAACATTACACTAAAGTACGAAGCTGAACTGGAATTTCATGATGGGTGGTGTGATTAAAGCAAAAAAAAAAATTATGTGGAAGAGATTGGATATTTTCTGGAACAACACATTCAAACAAACAACACTATCAGCAGCAATATTTATAATTTAGCGACCTTGCTAGCCTTTAGGGGAACAGGAACATTTCCTTTATTATAAACATTAAAATTCTACATATAAATATCAACTTACTAAAATAATATTTGTTTTTCTATTTTGACTGTAACATGTGTTTTGTCTTAGTAAAGCATTTAAAGGGGCTTAATACATACATGCATATTTCGTGATCAATCTAATCAATAAATTTTAATTCAGATTAGAATAAACCTGTGTACATGTAGCTGCCACTGTTACCGAATTCACTAGGTATTGTTCAATTAAAGTCAATATGTTGCCACCGGTAGTACAGTGTACATATCTCCCAATGATGGTTGTTCTTTTCACTTGACCAACAAATCATCATTTGTTTTTTTTTTGGCAGGCAAATGTCAAGCTGCTGTTGGACTTGTGTCCATAATTATTAAATTTTATTAATAATAGTTTAGAGAGTGCTTTGTTTCTTTATCCACTTGCCATTGCAAACTGTAAAGAAAACATGTCAGTATATAACTTTCATAGTAGAGCTGATTGGTGATCATTTATGGCAACATGTTCTTTGATAGCATCAAAGCTGATCGGAATAATGACTTAATGTATTTTATAATTAGCTTTTTT
>JAJLRJ010000004.1:38505529-38535529 GCA_024195265.1 Dendrophyllia cribrosa
AGGAGTGAAATAGGCCTTAGATTGTCGAGAATCGTTTTGTCTTTTGACTTTTTGGGAATGAGCGAGATTATTCCGCGTCTTTGGCTAATAGATAATGTGCTATGTTGAAAAGCGTAGTTGAAGCTAGCAAGCAAATCATCACTAATTTCAGGCCAGAAGAAGCGGTAGAATTCAACCGGGAGACCATCAGTACCGGGAGTTTTATTGCTGCTAAACTCCTTTAGCGCGTTAACACATTCGGCCATTGACATTAACCCTTCACACGAATTTTTTTCTGGTACGTTAAGCGGTGTGATATTTTCTTGTTTAAAAAAGGGAGAATTTTCAAACTTTTCAGTGCTGATGTTTGTGGAGCTGTACAGTGACTCATAAAACACTTTTTCAGCCTCCAATATTTCGAATTGATTTTCTGTGTATATATTATCTCCAACTTTGAGTTTCGTTACCGAATTTATAGTATGGTTTCGTTTCTCTAAGCCGTAAAAGTACTTTGTGTTGCGTTCTCCTTTCTCGTACCACCTTACTTTGCTTCTTAATATTGCTCCTTTTGTTTTATGCAGCATGATTCTTTTTAGTTGTGCTCTCGCAAGTTTAAGCTCGAGTATGGTAGTAGTGTCATGTGGGTTGTTTTCGGCTCTTTTTTGGGCCAGATCGTTGGATTGGAGGTGAATAGACACGGCAGAATGATCGCTGTCAGGTGCATGTAATATATCTGTTCTTTTGGTTAAAGGGGCTAATTCCTGTGAGATTAAGAAATAGTCTAAGCGACACTGAATTTTAAAGGATTTATTTCTCCAAGTGAAACGCAGCGTGTCAGGATTTAAAACTCGCCAAATATCTTTTAGGTCGTACACATCGCACAGTTTTTCTATTTCTTTTATGACGGAGGATTTTTTGGTGACAGGGTTCCCGCCTCTTTTATCATTTGGTGCTAAAGCGCAGTTGAAGTCGCCTCCTATTATAATACTATCTAGTGCGAACTCAGTTAGGTGTTGATTCAGCTTGTTAAAAAACGCAATCTGTTGGTTATTATCATTAGGAGCGTAAATGTTAACGAGAACAATAGGTTTTTCATCAATTGTCAGCTTTAGTATAATGAATCTCCCTTGTTTATCAGCGATTAATTTTTCTATTTTGCAATCTAGGGTGGGATTAATTAGTATCATCACGCCCTTGCTATGATTTGTGCCATGACTAAAGAAAGCTTTACCACCCCATTCGTTTTCCCAGGTGGCTACACATTCCTTGGAGCAATATGATTCTTGTAAGAAAAAAAAGTGAAGTTTTTGTTTATGAAGCCAGCGAAATACGGTTCGGCGCTTGATAGACTTATTAAGGCCTCTGACATTAAGAGACAAGCATTTCAGGTCAAGAGCATTAGTATTCAACATTTGTGTATGATTGGAAAACGAATAAATTACCTATGCAGAAGCTACGAGGAGAAAATGCAATTGAGACCTTTTTATGAGAGCACAACATTATAGAAATCGCTAACCTGAAATTACACAGATTAAAAACTAAGGCATCTACAAAAGTTACACTCACGCACAACACAAAACAAAGGACTACATATAACAATATACGGGCAGAAACAATTGCACAGAACGGCGACAATAAATAAAAACAAATACACAAACAAAACATGAACAATTGCATGGTTTAGCTTTAAAGTGAATACCGAGAAATAGCCAGTGGATCAGGTCCCTTTTTTTGGTTCTAATATTTTTTTGGTAATTAGCTTATTGAATCAAATCAGGCAGAGGCTACTTTAAACTCTGATGGGATATTGGAGATGTCATAAGCGTTATTGTCAATAAAAAGCTTTCTGTTTATTACCTTTGCATCTCGGCCGTTTTTTTTGGCAGCGAACATAGCTTGTATTAAGATTTTTCGTTCTTGTTGAATTGCTCTGGCAAAGTCCTGAGTGATATAAGCATCCTTGAATCTATGTGAGGACTTTAGAAGGAATTAATATAGTATAACATAGATTGTATTTTTAGATCGTATTTCTTCCGCACTGCATTCAGGGCATCATATTTCTCCTCGTGTTTGTTTCAGGGCGATCATGCACCAACTAGCATTCCGTCGACCGGCTGGCTTTTAAAATGCAGCACCTTTTATCCGTGAAGACAAGTTAAATAACGTTTGAATTCAAAGGTTAAAAGCTTCGAAAGGAAGCGACACCATTATATGCCTTGACAAGCATGTTAAGATTCTATACTCGCGGTTCACGCTAAATTGTGTTCGTTCGAAATTCGTTTCTGTCTCAGTAACATAACAATTGATCAATATTTTGATCTCCTTTGGTCGATGCAGTGCACATTTTAAACCTGCAAGAGAATTTATTCACTTACGTTTTCCTTAGCGATCAACTCTTCTTATTTCTGCTTCCTTCGATGCAGGATCTGCTTGCGAAATATTAAAACAACACAATCACATGTCTAGTCAGTCATTAACCGCTAACAACGTTTGCCCGCTATGAATTATGGGTATTTTTACAGCAAATTGTGAAGGGAAGCAATACATTCTGTCTTTAGAGGGATTTTATTAACACTGCAGCGAACCAAAAATCAAAGCTTAAAACTTCGCTTGCCGTTTATTCTAAACCCGAAACTCACAGAAATGTATCATTTGGCTCGCTGTAGTGTCTTCACCGTTTGCAGAGCGAGGCTGAAACGTTTTGGCACCACCTGAGTGGTCTTTCTTTTATTTATTTATTTATTTTATTTATTTATTTTTTTTTTTTTAGGTAACTTTTATTTTTATTTGCTTGCAGGTACAAACATTTTACAACACTTACGTGAAAAAAAGTCAATAACAACTTGAACTTAAACTACTACTAATTACAATACATACAATAATACTTACAAAATTTACATTATTACTATCAGGTACATACATAAATTCCTTTACTTACAAGACGTTGGCAAAAATAATCGTAAGTTTATTAAGACGATCTCTTTTAGGAGCATTTTCAATAGTTAAATAATTAAATAAGAGAATTAGATTCTAGTTTATGTTTTCTATTTTATATTTTGTACTTACTTTATTCACAAAATCTAGGAGAGTGATTGATCTGTTATGGAGTTTATTAATGTAAATATAATAGCGCATATATAGCAAGGTGTAGTTAAATAATCTTAAAAGAGATTTACTGGCAAATGATGTACTGGGGAATAATCCAAATAAAATTTCTTTCGTAGATGGCTGTAGGTTGGTATGATTGGCCTCGTTGAACCACTTTATGATCCTACGCTGGAAAGCCTTAGAAAATTGGCAGAATATAAAAGTATGTTCAATAGAATCCTCATTTCCACAGTATAAGCAATTACTATCTTGTTTGATTCCAAAACGATATAATTCTTTCTTGGTAACTATGATTCTGTGTATAAATTTGTAATTAAACTCTTTCATTTTATTTTCTTTACATTGACGGTTTAATGATTTAAAAATGTGCTCCCATTCGGACTGATTTAGATTTAAATTATTACTCCATTTTTGGGGGCCAGAAGGAAGAGTGTTATTGATTTTGATATTTAATAGCCAGTAGAATTCTTTTGCCTTAGCCTTCCTCAGATCTATCGAAATATTTTCAGCTAACTGAAGCTTAGTATAATTTCCTAAAAAATGTTCTTTAATAGGGGGTTCCATGTTACGAGCCCTGGTCAATAGTGTTTCAGGGATGGCCTTAATTACTTGGTAAAAGTTTAGAAAGTTAGTGTTGCATCCATATTTCGTTCGAAATTCATGGAAGGGCATAACTTGTCCATTTTCGTTTAGAAGATCCTTGATGCAAATAATTCCTTTAGAAAACCATTCCCGTAAGAAGAAGGACTTTCCTTCGATTAGTATAGCTCTATTATTAAAAAGGATTGTTTCGTGACCCTGCTCATATTTGTATTGAGACTTGAGTTCCGCAAAAAAGGATAAAATATCTTTATAAAAAGAAGGTAGTTTAGGGTCTACATATTTTGCATCGTAATTACATCTAAGCAGAAAGTTTAATCTTCCAAGTTTTTTAAAGAAATGATCCGGTATAGATTTCCAATTTTGACCATCGGAATCTAAGAGTCTTGATACCCATGAAAGTCTTAGTCCCTTAATCATTAAATCGACATCGACCATTCGGATTCCTCCTTTATCATAATCTTGATACAGGCTTTTTCTTTTGATTTTATCATTTTTATTGTTCCAGAGAAAACCAAAAAGTTTGCTTTTGATGGTGCGATTCGTTTCGGTAGGAACGTTGACGTTAGATGCTGAATAGACCATTTGTGATAACCCAAGAGATTTTATAATTAAAACTTTTCCAAGCAGTGTTAAATTTCGTCCTTTCCACATATTCAACCTCGTTTGTAATTTTTGGATCTTTAGATCAAAATTAAAATGCTTGTTCTTATTTTCATCATACGAAAAGTAAACCCCCAATATTTTGACAGGTTCATTTACCCACTTTAATTGTAATGGTGTGGTTCTGTTCTTAGACCACTTCCCCAACCACATCGCCTTAGTCTTTTTTACATTTAGTTTTAAACCTGAGATAGATCCAAATAAGGGCGTTTTCTACAGAAGTAACATCAGCGCAGAATAGGTTTGTGTCATCTGCGAATTGGCTAACCTTGACGGTGGTTCCAAATAAATTAATTCCTTTAATTTCGGTTGTCTGGCGAAGTTTATTTGATAGTATTTCTGATCCCAGAATGAAAAGATAGGGGGAGAGCGGGCAGCCCTGTCTGACGCCTCTTGTTGGTTTAAACCAGTTAGTGGCAAATCCATTCTTCAATACTGTGCTTTCAATATTTGTGTAGAACAATTTGATCCATTTTTTAATATTATCACCGAGATTGAAAAGGTCTAATATCTTCATTATAAATTCCCATTCCAAGGTATCAAACGCTTTTTTAAAATCTAATGATACTAAAATTCCCCCTTTGTTCTCTGACATTGTATATTCCATTACATCATTTATTAACCGTAAGTTCTCCCCAATGTATCGACCTTTCATGAAACCTGTTTGATCCGTATGAACAAGTTTTGGAAGTACTGATTCTATTCTTTTAGCCAATGTTTTAGATGCAATTTTATAATCGATGTTCAATAGAGTGATAGGTCTCCAATTCTGTAGATCCAGTAAATTTGAATCTTCTTTGGGTATCAAAGTTATAACTCCCCTTCTCTGCGAGATGGAGAGCTCTCCATCCTTAAATGCTTTATTTAAGCTTTCTATTAAATCGATTCCTATCAAATCGAAGAAATGCTTATAAAACTCGGCGGTAAAACCGTCAACACCTGGTGATTTATTATCCTTGAATGTTTCCAGCACCTTTTTACATTCCTCCAAGGTGAGAGGCCCTTCTATTTGATTCTGGTCTTCATTATTCAGTTTTGGGATTTCAGTATCCTTAATGAATTCATCGAAAGCCTCTTGGGATACAGTTGTTTTGGAGCTATATATAGATCTTCATAAAATTTCTCGATTGTTTCTAAGATTATGGCCTCTTCCTTTATTGTTTCATCTGTGTCATCGTCACCAAGTTCGGTAATGGTCTTCTTACTATAGTTTTGCTTCTCTAGATTAAAAAAGTATTTAGTTGGTCGCTCTCCTTTTTCCACCCATCGGCATTTCGATCGAAAGATTGCCGCGTGCCCCTTCTCTTCATATATTGATTGAATCTCCGTTTTAAGGTTCTCGTATTCATTTAAAGTCTGATCCATATCAAATACGTTATCACTGTTGCAAATTTTGTGATCTAGCTCGTCTAACCGCTTAGAAATTTCCATTTCCCTTTTAAAAGCAGCCTTAGCTTTCCTTTTAGTGAAAGAAATGGTGTTTTCACGTATTTCCATTTTGATTAATTCCCATACTAATCTTTTGTCTTCTAAGTAATCATATTTCTTACGAAGTCGTGGCAATAGTTCACGAATTTTAAATAAATAATCGTCGTCTTCCAATAAGGTGTTATTAAATTTCCAAAACCCCGGTCCCCTTGGGGAGTTGTCTGGCCACGACAAACAAAGAAACTGTTTTATGGTCCGGGGCTATCGAGGTTTTAATTCCTGTGTTTTTAGCATGTTTTGACAAGTTCTTTGCAATTAGGAAAAAATCTAATCTAGATTTGACGTTGAAAGCTTTAGATACATAAGAATATACTTTCAAATTTGGATGGCGTACTCTTTGAATATCTACTAGATCAAAAATTTCCATTGTCACAAGCAAAAGTTGACTGAATTGTGATGGTTTCCATGGCGCTCCACCCCTTTTGTCCTTTTTGGTTAGTGTGCAATTCCAGTCACCTCCAACAATAAGGTTAGTTAATTCAGATTTGTCAATGATTATATTATTAAGCTCTTGAATAAATTCTAGTTGTTCTGTAGGATTGTTTGGTGCGTAAATATTACAGAAAGAGATTTTTGAACCTTTGATATTAACTGTGATAAGAACGATTCTGCCTGTTGTGTTACTGAAAGAGTATTCAACGTTACAATTGATCGAAGGATCTATTAATATGCAAGTGCCTTTACTATGTCGCGACCCATGGGAGAAGTACATTTTGCCACCCCATTCATTTTACCAAATTTTTTCATCGTTTAATTCAGAGTACGTTTCTTGGAGGAAATAAACATTCGCTTTTTGATCCTTTAAATATGTGAAAATGCTCCTTCTCTTAACTTGATCTCGTATTCCTCTAACGTTCAGTGATATTACTTTGCATGTTAAATTGTGCTGCATTAAAATGTACTTGTAAGCTTAAGAAATGTTAGAGAAAAAATAATAATAACAAATAACAAGACACTATATAAATTAAAGAAAATAGATAGAGAGTGAAGCCTTTCGCTTCTCTTCTTCGTTCCAGTGAAACTTCCCAACTTCCCTCGTATAGTTTAATTACAATATTACTGGCGATCTACTAGCAACAAATCTTAGAGCTTATCTAAATCGTCTTCAATATTAATTCGGATCGGCCTACCCTCAGGAGAGGTCTTGACGAATACTTTTCCGTCGACCGTCCACACACTCATGAGTAATCCATTTTCTTTCTTTACATTTGCCAAGCGCACCAAGTTTCGACGGTGTACCGTTAAATTTTTAAATGAAAATCTTGTTGAAGGAGACCCTTGCTGCTGTAGAGGCGTCAGGGAACAACTGGGAACAAGTAATATTCTTTAATTGGACTCGTTGCTTGTACAGTGATTTCTTAACTTTATGACTTACAAATCTTGCTATGATAGGATTGGACTTCTTTCTTTTGATTCTATGGCAGATGTCGATGTCTTCTGGCTTAACTTCCACGTTTAAAGCGCGTGCGACTTTCAAAACCACTTCTTCATCGTCACAAACATTCTCCGGAATTCCCACAATTTCAAGAGAGTTTTTTCTCGTATATTGCTCTAGTGCATCGATATTTTCATACAGCTCGTCAATCTCATCCTCTCGGTCGTTTAGTCTTTCTTTCGTCGCTCGTAACTCGATCTTTAGTTGGTCGTTGTATTTGAGTGCCATGTTTAGCGCTTCTTTAGCTTTTCTCAGTTCAGTTTCTTGCTGTCTAAAAGAAGATTTTAGGTCCACCAGTTCTTTAGAGAGATTGTTAACTGACTTGATAAGATCTTTTAGTAGCCCATGGATGTCTGAGAGCGCTGGTTGCTCGTCTTCTTCTTGCTCTTCAGTGCCCTGAAAGTTCGAAGTCAGAAGCCGCCATATTGACTCGTTTAGAATCTGTAGTTTCGTCGTCCGTTGATCCTCTTTCGCCCCGTTTGTTTTTACCACTTACTTTAGGAGGCATTTCTTTAAATCTTTCTCATGCTGCCGTTAGTTGTTCTTCTATTTTCGGAGGGATTTAAGGAAAAGCCTCTCCTCACACAAAAACGTGGCCGCTCTCGACCCGCCCGCGCATGTCTTTCTTTTATGCTCTCGGATCGGTTTATCGGCCCGATTACACCTCTTTAAGCCATCTCGTACTTAGATGATGTACCAGGCACTCTGCAAACAGTGGATTTTTTCGAATTTCAGCCTCTGAGCCGTGATTCAACCTCTTGGTTTGCCCGCAGCTCTCATCGAAACGTTTGCACATTCGTACATAACGTTCGAAAAGAGGAAGCTTCTGCGCAGGCTCACGGCTTTAAAATCTGATGCCCAGTACTTCGCGGACAACGGAAGCCGAAGTAACGCAATATTGTAACGCAAACTGATCATGCATGAAAGGCAACTATATATATACACAGGACGAAATAACGACTTTAAGTGCAAGTAAAGGTTCATTAAAGGAAACTTAAAGAACAATTTCGACTATCTTTAAGCGCACCGTAAATTACTTAAATAAGCCTTTACTTGACAACACTTAAAGCTAGTAATGAACAATTTAAGTTGCCTTTAAAGTGCCCCTGTGATCAAATTTTTGATTTTCATTTTTTTACATTTTCGTGTACTATTAGACTTTCTTACTCATCTTGCCAAATTTCAATCCATTACGAACATCAGAAGTCATTTTATTTTAACATTTATTTCCGAGAATTTACGGCCGCCATTAATCAACCTTGTTCCAAGGCTTGGTTGCGAATGGGAGAAAGTGACGTCAAAGACTCAAACATTCCTCACGGGTTGAAATTATAATAACAATAAGAATTGAAAATCATGCGAAAAGCAACAAAAACTTTGGACTTGATCTTCGTGCAATTTTCTATGCTGATTGTTATTATAATTTCAACCCGTGAGGAATGTTTGAGCCTTTGACGTCACTTTCTCCCATTCGCAACCAAGCCTTGGAACAAGGTTGATTAATGGCGGCCGTAAATTCTCGGAAATAAATGTTAAAATAAAATGACTTCTGATGTTCGTAATGAATTGAAATTTGGCAAGATGAGTAAGAAAGTCTAATAGTACACGAAAATGTAAAAAAAATGAAAATCAAAAATTTGATCACAGGGGCACATTAAGGGTCTTTAAGTTGTTGAAAAGTTGAATTAAAGATAACGTAAAGGTTCTTAAGCACATATTAAAGATACTTAGGCCTGGGGCAAACGTCGAATCTAAGCCGCATCGAATTTATTAAAAATAGGTTGGACAAAGAGTCGTCTTAATTCCAGCGTGGTAGCAAACGTCGAACCTGCGTCGATCCTATTTCACAAGTTGCACTTCATTAAAACACGGGAATAAGCACGTCTCCCCGTGCTATTCACTCGATGCGCGGCTAGTTGCTGCCAGGACTTGCTAGCGAAATGCCAAAATACAGTGCTCGTCGGGCCCTTCTTTGGTATTTAATTGCGAAAAATAGAAAGAGAAGACTCGCATTACATACAGCTCTGAGCAACGCTTTTACCGGTTGTCCATCCCTCGACGTCCTCGTTTTCTTCAAACACTGAACATTTATTGCAAATAGGGAATTCGCATCTCAAGCATTTATATTTAGTGTTCGTGAAACACGAAAAACACATTTCCATCACGCTGTGCGATGTCAACAATGACTTTCCATTGCTCGCCATAGGCCTTTAACGCGCCCCGCCATTTTGTATAAAAACAAAAGATTTTTGTCCGCCCATTCTCGTTTTCACCTTTTTCACTGCGAGGCTGGGCGGGCAAAAACAAAGCATTTTATTCTCCGAGGAGTCAACATGGCCGCCGCGTGATAAAGGCCTATTCCCGGTCGTGAAATTGTCTTAGCTTTGTACAGAGCATGCTCGTCAGGGGGGGAAATAGCGTTTGGCAGATGGGGGAGTCGGTATTTTTGTGACGTTTGCGCAGTCCATCATATTTGAATACATTATTTTGTAATTTGCATGATTTATGAATTGAATTCAGAGCGAGTTAAGAACGGCGTTTGCTGAAACGCCGAACCACTGTCGCATTATCCGACTTGGCAAGTCGAACTTATGCTGGAGTCGAACCAATTAATTTGAGTCGAACTTAATTGCGGCAGACGTCGCACCATTCATGCGCCTATTTCAAAATTCATAGCTTCGACGAATTAAGTTCGACTAAGACTCGACGTTTGCCCCAGGCCTTACTTACTTTAATACATTTAAGAGTATTTACGTCTCAACTTAAAGATTTTCGATACCTTTAAGTAAAATTTAATTTTCTCTTAAAGATTAGTAAATTCATTATAATGAGTCATATTTTCTCCGATGTAACGTCCTTTAACATATCCTGTTTGGTCGGGGTTTATTACATGTGGGAGAATCCTTTCAAGCCTCTTGGCTATTGCTTTTGTTGCAATTTATAATCAGTATTTAATAAGGAGATTGGTCTCAGATTATTAATATATTTGTTGGTTTATCTTTCTTTGGAACTAACGAGATAATTCCTCTTCTTTGACATATCGACAATTCACCTTTATCGAAGCCGTAATTAATACTTTCTATGACTACATGTTTGATATCCTCCCAGAAACATTTATAAAATTCGCTGGTAAAACCATCCGAACCAGGTGTTTTGTCGGTTTTCATGTCGTTTAAGGCTTTGCTGCACTCCTCTACCGTTAATTTTCCTTCACATGTTTTAGATTGATTCACATCAAGTGAAGTTATTAAATCATTATTGAAGAACATGTCTAGCCCATCCTCAATTGGATTTACTTGTTTGGAGGTATATCAGTTTTGGTAGAATAGTTTTTCTTCCATTAAAATTTCATCTGGATTTTCTGTTTCATTTCCATTACAAAGCTTTAATTTACAGATTTTCTTTTTCAGAAAGCTTCTTTTTTCTAAATTGAGAAAATATTTTGAGTTTCTTTCTCCGTTCTCGTACCATCTGGCTTTGCTGCGTAAGATTGTACCTTTTATCTTTTTATTAGTTATTTTTTCTAATTTTAATTTTAACGCATTGAATTCTTGAGTAAGTTTATAATCATTTGTTGAAGTTCATCTAATTTGAAATTCTTTTTCTTGGTCTTGTTCTTTTTTGGCTTTTTTCTTGGAGAAGGGGATTGTAAAGCCTCTAAGCTCCATTTTTATGACGTCCCACTTAAGACCCAAGTCTTCAACATCTTTGTATTTTTTTTGTAAAGCTTAATATTTTCTCTTACTCTTTCTACATACGATTCATCTTCAAGAAGACTAGAATTAAACTTCCAGAAGCCCGGGCCAGAGCGCCTCTGGTAATCGCTAGTTTGCATATTTAGAATTACTGCTGAGTGGTCTGAAAACTGTGAGAACTATGTCACATTCTTTAGTTAGACTGCTTAGTTCTGTTGAAACAAGAAAATAGTCTAAACGGCTCTGAGATTTAAACGCTTTGTCTCGCCAAGTGAACGACTCAATTTCAGGATTTTTTTTTCACGCCATATATCACAAAGAGAGTGTGTTTCATTCAGTTGCACAATTTCTTTTATAACCGTGTCTTTGTTCCCGTGCGATCTTGTGCTTTTTTGCCTTTTGCTGTCAAAGCACAATTGAAATCTCCGCCTATTACCATATTTTCAACATCAAAACCTAATAATGTTTCGTTTAATTCTCGAAAAAATTTTATTTGCTGGGTCGTAACATTTGGGGCGTAAACATTTGCCAAAATGATGTGCTGGTCGTCAACTTTTGCATCTGAAATCAATAATCTTCCATTGTTATCCTTTAAACATTTGATTACATCAATTTGATATTTTGGATTAACTAATATCATGACACCTTTACTATGGTTAGTTCCATGATTATAAAACATCTTACCTCCCCATTCCGATTCCCATTGCTTTATAGTAGGGCTCGTACTATACATTTCTTGTAAGAAGCAGCAGTGAGCATTTTGCTGATGAAGCCACCTGAAAATTTTCCTGCGTTTAATAGATTTATTCATTCCTCTGACGTTTAGTGAAAGGACTTTGAAATTTAAAGATGTTATACTATTCATTACTGGTGTGTGATATGTTTTCCTCAACACTTAATTATTAGCCCTATTTGTTGAGATACAAAAGGCTTAAAGTTGATGCTAAGTAAACGCTTCGTTGAATTATTCAGATTATCATAATGAGTAAATTTGTACTTGTTTTGGAGAAAAGGAGTAAAGCATACTCTGATAATAATATTACAAACAAGAAATAAATTAAATGCGAAAACGAAAACAAGACAAGAGATACATACGAATAATAGAAAGACTAAATTTGAACACATGAGCGGTTCAGAGATCTTAGAATTAAACTGAAACTTCTGGTAGATTGGCTCGACCGGCAGATATTTGGCTTAAGTTTCTTTAATTTTTAAATTTGTTGCTCAGCAAGTTCAAAATAAAACACTAACTAGGACCAGCCTGGTTTTCTAGTAAATAACCTAGTATGTTGTCTGCATTATAAGAGGTTCCTCTGATAAACAGCTTCCCTTTCGTGATGTATGCCGGAGTGATCTTCTTGATTTTTGCATTGCGTAGGGCTTTGGATAATTTCTTCTGCTCTTCGGCTGTTTCGTATGCATAGTCGGGTACTAAGATTACATTTTGGTGGTTTAGTGTATTTGCAAGTTCTTTTCTTTTGTGTCATAGATCGTTTCTGGATTCTCGGTTGGTGAAACGTGCGATGATAGCTCGAGGTTTTCCGTCTTCTCTTTGTTTCCCAGTTCGATGAACTGCGTGGAACTCAATTTTGTCTGCATTAGGCATGTTAACGGCTTTCATAACTTCTTTCACTAATTCTTTCCAGTCTTCATCTTGACTCTCAGGTATGTTAAGCAGGCGTATGTTTTCTTTTCGCGTGTAGTTTTCTAACTTGATAGCTCTTTGTTTCTGGGCGATTACTTCGGCGTTGAGGCGTGCGTTTTCTTGCGTTAGTTCCACCTCCAAGTCGTTGCTCTGTTTCTGTTGAACTTTTAACGCTTCAATTTCAACCCAGGCAGCATCCAAGAGCTTCCTTAGATCACCAATTTCAGTTTTCAACGGTGAAATCTGGTTATTGACTTCGAGGCGAAGCTTGTCATAAAAGAATTGGTTGCGTGACCTAGTCACGTTCACATGCACTCCCAGTGGACCATCAACGAAAAGGCGAGAAAAGCTAACTTAAACATTATTTTAACTTGAGCCGTTCAAAGACTTATGCCTTATTTTGATACGTCGGCATAAACGTCGATCAATGATAGATATGATTATAGCTTATATTTTAACTGAATGCGTCCTAGATAAAAACAAAAACATATGAATATTATAGCCTAAAACATGTAAATGTTGTTTTTATAATTTTAAAGACCTGCTTAAGGGCCAATTTCGCAGTTCCTTGAGTTATTTTCGTTCTTAAGCTCGCCGTCATTGAAATACTTCAGCGCAATATAATTCAAGCCAAAAATAGCATTCACGGATAAATCTCTCAGTAGCGCTGTGCGGGCCACCAAAAATAATTTCAGAATAAATAAAAGATAGATTCAGCTATAATGTAGTGTTGTTCTTTTGCCTCAAAATCATATACCAGACTGTATTTTACTAATTCGAAGTTTGCTTAAATTTGCCTTCTTGTTTACATGGCGAAGACCAAAATGATTTTTAAACTTAACATTTCCGACAAAATTTTATTGCAAAAGAAAGCTAAAAAGATGTTTAATTCACTCTGTAAAAGGCATTGTAGGATACCGAATGTTACGATAACAGGAGCGTGTTGAAAATGGTCCAAAATGGCCAAAATTCAATGGTCCATGAAAGCACCCGCGGACTCGAAAGGCTAATTTTCGACTTATCGAAATTTTGAAAAAAGTAAAATGAAATCGAACCTTTTAAACCCATTTTAGAAAATAGGTCACTAAATAGGTTCTTTCGGTAAAATAAAAAAATTCGAAATTTTGCCTCTGTCCTCGGATTCTCGATATTTACAGACATCCGCTCTTAAAAACTAGACGATGAAATTGTTTTAAAATCTTTTGATCTAAAGTTTAACATGTATACACTATCTCTGTAAATTTCAAGTGCATTGAAATATTTCGAGGGCGCGAAATAAAATTTAAAGTATAGGGGAATTTTGCATTCGTCTTCCAAAGTTTCATTGCCGTTTTATTTTATTTCAGAACTTTCTCTTTTGTCTACATTCTACATATTTGTAGTATCGATAAAAAGTCTTGTTAGTTTATTGTGCTGGTTTTGATTGTAGTGGCCTTGTTAGTGAAGTTTGCATAAGATTATTAACCCTCAATTTACACAAGGGAAACAAACACTCCAATTAATGATATATATTAATACCAAGGCTGAACTATCTTTCCATTGTTTGACAGTTACCAACATGGGGAATTCAATCAATGGACCCGCTATCCCACCTGAAGATACGAATTCAGGAGGAAAGAGCAATGATCAACCTGCTTCCCCGCCAGGAGGAACGAGTTCAAGCAATTCACCTGATCTACCTGCTCCCCTGTCAGGAGGAAAGAGTTCAAGCAATTTACGTACTCATTCGTCAGGAAGAACAGGAGGAACAAGCAATAAACTCGCTATATCGCAACGAGGTGGCTCGAAGAAAGGACGAAATTTAAGTAAGAGCTTGGAAATTGATTTAACCTATGATCGGGATGAAAAGTTCAAAACAACCAGCTATATCTACGGTCCCACAGGAGAACAACTTTTTGCGATCAGATATGTGAAAAATGACGGGCAAATTCCCTTTTTCATTGAGGTATTAGGACCCCGGAATGACATTAAACTTTTGTGCAATGAAGGTTTCAAAGTCAAACATGATCGCAGTGTGGGTGAAATTAAATTCCACGTCGGGGATTTCGGATTGGAAATCCAAGGCCAAGGTTTTTCATGCGCATTGGATTTTGATAATGCGCTTAATTTCGAGGTACAGCGCACAATTTTTTCTGTAAAAGTAGTCATTGGCGGCGTTAAGTTGGAGATTGGCAAAGGGGTAAGATGCGAATTTAGATTGGACTCAGATGGTGTAGGTGTCATTATTCCATATTTAGGAGGCATGATTATAGACAAACATTTCTTTGAATGTTGTTATGGTTCTTATAGCTTTAAACTGATATATAAACGTGATGTCGGTCGTGGAAGCATATCTTGTGGACCTTCTGGTGTATCTTCTGAAGAACTTTTTGGTGGATCATTTAATCCATTATCTGGTGATGTATTTGCTGGATCTTCTGGTGAATCAGTTAATTCATTATCTGGTGGTGTATTTGCTGGATTTTCTGGTGAATCAGTTAATTCATTATCTGGTGATGTATTTGCTGGATCTTCTGGTGAATCAGTTAATTCATTATCTGGTGGTGTATTTGCTGGATCTTCTGGTGAGTCAGTTAATTCATTATCTGGTGGTGTATTTGCTGGATCTTCTGGTGGATCATTTAATTCATTATCTGGTGATGTATTTGCTGGATCTTCTGGTGGATCATTTAATTCATTATCTGGTGGTTTATTTGCTGGATCTTCTAGTGGATCATCTAATTCATTATCTGTTGGTTTACCTGCTGGGCCTTCTGGTGGATCATTTAATCCATTATCTGGTGGCGTATTTGCTGGATCTTCTGGTGAATCAGTTAATTCATTATCTGGTGGTGTATTTGCTGGATCTTCTGGTGGATCATCTAATTCATTATCTGTTGGTTTACCTGCTGGGCCTTCTGGTGGATCATTTAATCCATTATCTGTTCGTTCACCTGCTGGGCCTTCTGGCGGATCATTTAATCCATTATCTGGTGGCGTATTTGCTGGATCTTCTGGTGATTCAGTTAATTCATTATCTGGTGATGTATTTGCTGGATCTTCTGGTGAATCAGTTAATTCATTATCTGGTGGTGTATTTGCTGGATTTTCTGGTGAATCAGTTAATTCATTATCTGGTGATGTATTTGCTGGATCTTCTGGTGAATCAGTTAATTCATTATCTGGTGGTGTATTTGCTGGATCTTCTGGTGAATCAGTTAATTCATTATCTGGTGGTGTATTTGCTGGATCTTCTGGTGGATCATTTAATTCATTATCTGGTGATGTATTTGCTGGATCTTCTGGTGGATCATTTAATTCATTATCTGGTGGTTTATTTGCTGGATCTTCTAGTGGATCATCTAATTCATTATCTGTTGGTTTACCTGCTGGGCCTTCTGGTGGATCATTTAATCCATTATCTGGTGGCGTATTTGCTGGATCTTCTGGTGAATCAGTTAATTCATTATCTGGTGGTGTATTTGCTGGATCTTCTGGTGGATCATCTAATTCATTATCTGTTGGTTTACCTGCTGGGCCTTCTGGTGGATCATTTAATCCATTATCTGTTCGTTCACCTGCTGGGCCTTCTGGCGGATCATTTAATCCATTATCTGGTGGCGTATTTGCTGGATCTTCTGGTGATTCAGTTAATTCATTATCTGGTGGTGTATTTGCTGGATCTTCTGGTGGATCATTTAATCCATTATCTGTTCGTTTACCTGCTGGGCCTTCTGATGGATCATTTAATCCATTATCTGGTGGTGTATTTGCTGGATCTTCTGGTGGATCATTTAATCAATTATCTGGTGGTGTATTTGCTGGATCTTCTGGTGAATCATTTAATCTATTATCTGGTGGTTTATTTGCTGGATCTTCTAGTGGATCATCTAATCCATTATCTGTTGGTTTACCTGCTGGATTCTCTGGTGGATCATATAATCCATTATCTGGTGGTTGGTCCTTCCGCTGAATCTTCTGGTGGATCATTTGATGCATTATTTGCTGGATCGTCTGTTAAATCTTCTGGTGGATCATGTGTTGGAATGTCTATTGGAGGAGACTGGGTGAACCTTCAGGTGAATCATTTGGTACATCTTTTGGTGGTCTTAGTGGATCTTTTGATGAAACACAAACCTCTGGTGGATCATTTAATCAATTATCTGGTGGTTTATTTGCTGGATCGTCTGTTGAATCTTCTGGTGGATCATTTGTTGGACTGTCTATTGGAGGAGACTATTGTAAACCTTCAGGTGAACCATTTGGTACATCTTTTTGTGGTCTTGTTTTGTACACAAAAGATAACATTTGTGTTAGTAAATGAGTACATTATATCATCACTGACTAAGAATTCACAAAAAGATGGAATATTCTGTTCATTTCGTTGCAAATTGTTTATTACTTTGTGCTGGGCTGATCTTTCAGTTTAGCAAACCAGTTGTAAGCTTCTAAATATCTTAAAGGCTCAACTGACGGTCCAATGTTTATAAGGCTATTAAGACTATTAAGAATTACTCATTTTTTAACGAGGGGTATCAAATTATCCCGACGCTTTTGGGTGCTTTTTTTGCAAGATATAGACATTCCGTAATCTACCTCGGTACGTTTCGGAATATTTAGTAGTAAGATCGGGTTATGTCGGACACTTCGCGATAACTGTTTTATTTTTAGCTTGACCTAATAGTTGTTTTGGACCGTGAAAGTTTGCAAAATCATGATTTTCATTTTGATGATACGAGAGGACAAATTTCGGTTTTGCTGAGTTTGATTGAATTTCTGTGTTTAAGAGGTCAATCGATCGGGAATAATATTTCGTAGATAATTTGGTATAAGTAAATGTTATTTCTCTTTAGCACGACGTACTAAGTATTGTGCGCGCATGTATTTCGTGTTATGTGAAAAAGGAAACATGCTTTTTTGGTGTTGGAGATAAGATACAATGCAATAAGGAATATATAACCAAACGACAAAAAGATTATTTGCTCGTTAGTCGTACTCTTGTAAGTATTTTTCTAATAGTGATCAAATTACATTTTCTCCAGGTATGATTTCGGTACAGAATCACATGTCTTGATATAATTACTACTCGCTAATCCTCTTGGTTTCAACTTTTAGAAATAATAAATGTTTACCCAGAAGCCTACTCTTTTTTTAACCCAAATAAACATTTCGCTATTTCATTCCAGGAAAATACCCATCCTTGTGTTTTTATATATTTTTAGTTAAAAACCTTCGTTTTTCTTACCGACATCATACCATTCGATAATGTTTTTGAAAGTTGTGTTTTCGGTTCCCTTTTTATGATCATACTTGTTAATAGATTTCATTATCAAGCGTTAGTTCTACGTTATTTAAAAACTCTGAAACTTGTAGACACGTAGTAGAATTACTGAACCTAATTTATGTAAAATTTTAACCGATTACTGTCCATGAAGACCCTTTACACTTTTCTACATCTAGTGTGTCACAACAATTTGAATCTGTATTTAATCTGTTTTTCTCCTTACCATTGTTTGAGTTTTATGTTTTAGAATGTACATTGTTATTTTTATATTCCTCTTCTTGTTTTATATTGACTGGACATTTTAGAGAAGATAGTGAAAGTTTGGAAGGAAACCTGTTTTGTCGTTGGTAAAAATCGGGAAGGGATATAGTCTATGTTAATGTTGTGCTTAGGCCAATCGTTGAAGACTTGCGTTAGCCTAAATTAGCTGAGAAACTAGTTTTACAGGTTTCCCAACGAGTCAAAATAAAAGAAGTCGAGCGATTTACATGTAGCCAGAATTGTTTAATCTGAGCAGTAAGAAGTTCGCAACCACAATAAAGAGTGAAAACAATCAAAAACGGCGTTATGATTTCTCTGAACTTTTAAATGTGTAAGGACAACATAGCTAGTCTTCGAAAGTTTCTTTTGCATATAGCATTTTCGGTTGTTGTCTAGCAAGTATTATACAGCTTTAACTGAGGAATAACGAGAATCGAAATGATTTCGAGATTATATAAGCAGAGTTAAACAGTTGCAAAGCGGTTCTTGCGTTTGAATGTTATCGCTATTTCAAAGGTTGTTAATAGGAAGATGTCATCAGAGCGAAAGTGAGATTGTAATTTAAAAAGGACTTAATAGTAAGCAATTTATGGAAATAGCATTCCATGATCTGCTATCAAAGGTCATTATTCTTTCTGAGCTTAGCGTCTTTCGTGTAAAATCAACCCAATTTTACCAATCTTACACGATTCTTTCCTTGATAATTAACATGCGAATACCTTTAGTGTTCCCTCATGCCTATGATTTAACTTCACTTATAAGCTACTCTTCCCCTTCTCGGAAAAACAGACGGGAAACAGTCCGATAGGGGGCATCTCTTAACGCAACTAAACGCAAGAATCCTTTTATGACCTGCCATAAGACCCAGTCTTATAACCCGGATTGTAAGTTATTTGATTACGTTGTATTCAAGCAATGGTTCCGAAAGTCTGCATTTAATTAAAACCAGCTAAAATTTAAAATATTTATCGTCATTGTTGCAAGTCAATTACAATGAATTAAGAGGCAAATCACAAGAGCATGCGTATAAAGCAAATTGAAAAAAAGCTTAATCAGCTTGACTTTTCTCGTTACTGATATTGTTAAACGATTGGAGTTTTCTTTTGTGATTGGTGTGGTTTCGGATTTGGGGGAAAACCCCAAGCCCGAGCCCGAGAGCTTGCTCGCAGGCTACCCAAAAGGAAGGGAGTGGGTACTCAAGTTTCAAAGTGACGAAGAGGAGCGAAGGAATTTTTGTGAATTGAATTTTTGAAATTTTTCGATTCGTGGGATTTATTTGGGTATAATTTTTTTAACATTAAATGTTTGGGGGGCTTCAGTTGGAAACGTATTTTATGCCATCGAATTGATTTCTTACCTTACAAAACGAAGTTTCCACTAGCCATTAGAAGCGACAGTCAATAATTAAAGTGAAAAATAGCATTATTCCGGCAAATCTGGTCGACCATTCGGGCCCACAGACGTAGTAAAATAAACTATTTTGTGGCAACGTCTTAATTTATTTGTTCGGGCAAATTACGTTCAACCCACCCGACAAAACATTTCCCATACGCCGATGGTCAAAATATTATTGGCGTCATTTTGTGAAAGAAATAGAAAATGACAGGTTTTTGCTCACATTTACTTTTACTTTTATTTGCATCTGAAAAGAACATATTTTCAGATACTATGCACCAGGCTTCCCTTTAAAAGCTGCGCTACAAGAAATTCTGAAATGTATATCTGTTTAGGTGTATTAATGGCGTACGATTCCAGGAAATATGGTCCTCTTCTCTGCTGCCATATAGGGTATGTGTTTCAGCGACGTTCTGATCAGCGTCCAATTAAATATTCTATTGCGACAATCTTTAGTTCATTCCAATGCATTCAGGTGGCTCCAAGTAGTTTTTTTTGGGTCACACTTCCCTTTTGAATGCGCTTATACATAATCTTACTTTAGCTCAATGAATTTGAATTTGATACCAGATGTTAAGCTTGGATGAAAGTTTTGGATGATGCTCTTTTTCTGCTAATCAGCGTTTCCATAGCAACGGTAAACAATTATGGCGAAATACAGTTTTTCCTAAATATCTTTCGATTTTGGGGCTACCCGCGACAAGCGAAAAAATGCGCTATAATCTACACAGTGTAGCATACTAAATGGAAAAATTTCAAACATATTAAACTGTTCGATTTTGAATAAACCGCTAAAACATTTTTAACACGTGTGTTTTCATGTTTGAAATATAAGCGATCAGAACATTTCATCGGTCTCACAAATTATCATTAAATTACCACAGAAAGTTTACTAAGACTTAAATTATTACTCCCTGCAAATAGCTCTGACTAACACCTCGGCAATAAAGAGATCGAGCTTTTCATTCAAATACAGTTTGAAAAGAGTGAAAACATCAAGAA
Organism: Dendrophyllia cribrosa; assembly: GCA_024195265.1. Taxonomy (NCBI): domain Eukaryota; kingdom Metazoa; phylum Cnidaria; class Anthozoa; order Scleractinia; family Dendrophylliidae; genus Dendrophyllia; species Dendrophyllia cribrosa. Next base: position 38,526,064 of record JAJLRJ010000004.1, read on the forward strand.
AAGCTGCATTTGAATGAAAAGTTCGATCTCTTTACACAAAACTGGATCATTATTTTTTGGTTTCCACTGATGAAAACGTCCTTTGGGCTTTTTAAAGTAATATTAAAAAATGGTGACATAGCCGCTTTAAAAACGGAAGTCAGTAATGAAAAAGGAAAACGTCTGGGACATCAAAGGGGAAATTTTGGATAAAGTAACTTGAGATTGACTTGGGTGTTTCAATTTCCGATCACTGACCTTTATTCTCCAACCAATATTCTGCTTTTATATGTCTTTCAATATCACCTAATACATATGGTTTAACACTAAAATAATTTAATTAATTTCTCGTGGATACAGATTTTTTAAAAATGAACAATGTTGTCGGCATTACGAGGGCGAGAGAGGGGTGAAGGGGAAAGGGGAGTACTAGTTGTTCGGGTAGGGGAGGGTTTTTGGCTAAGGCGGAAAGGGAGATATAAAGAAACGCACGTGTGTTTCCGTGAAAGGCGCGAGAGCCATGACTTCATTTTTAACCCGTGAATATGCGAAGCGTAATGAATGGGTTATCGCAGACGGTGGCAAATATGCAAATGAAAACTCGCTCGCTCCATCAGCTGTAAACTTTTTGTCACGTAATGTTTTTAAATTAGTTTTGTTTCGAATGCGTTGCGTAGCTAGAACAACATGAACAACTACGTTTTTGTAAACGAAATTGAACAACAATAAGCTAAAAGATGTTTCGCATTTGGAGTGCTTTGATGAATAAACAAAATTTGTCTTTCATGCCTTAGCGTGACACAAATTCGCATTGTTTGAAATAGAAGAGAAATGGAGAAGTTTATGGGCTTAAGGTCAACTTTCATATGTTGTCAGTGGATCTGTTCCTCAAGTGAAAACATGTCCTTGCGTTTCTCTACTGAACAGTATATGTAGACCTTAAATATCAGACATATCATATTGCAGATTACGGTATTTTAACCCTCGGAGGTACACGCAAACTTATACCCCCACCGTGGTACAAGGGGGGGGGGGGGGGGGGGGGGGGGGGGCGTTGTTGCAACCCCACCCCCTTGGGTTTTTGCGATGTTGCAATATTTCGGAAATATTTTACGTCTAATAGATAGCCTGTGATGTGCTCCACAAGATAAGGTAAATTTTATGGGTTGTTTCGCTGCTAGGGGTCCATGACGTCATCCAAAATGGCTGCCTTCTTCTTACTAAAAATTCAAATTTATCGCAAAAATGTGGAAATTGCAAATATGTTTTGCTAGAGTTGCAAAATAACATGCAATTAAACATTTTGATGCTTTTGGTAGCATTTCATATGTTTTTTCACCAAAAAAAGGTGAAAACACGCATTTTTATTCAAAATGGCTTGACCATATGCTGCTTATGACGTCATATATCGTTACCATAGCAACTAGTTGTCGCCAAACTTTACCAAAATGTGTCTCAAGGATAAACAAACAACTACTGAAGACGGTATGTGCTAATCATAAATGGTCTTGAAAATATCGGAGAAAAACCTTAGGGGGGGGGGGGGGGGGGGCAACCACACCCGCCTTGTACGACCGAGGGTTAAAAGTCATCGAGTCGTGTTTATAATTTAAACATAGCGTACATTGCGTTACGCGTTGAAAAGATAAATTTGGCAATATGTTAATTGATACAATAACGCTTCCACGAACTCAACCAAATCGACTAAGCACATGCCTAAATTCAAAATTTCTATTTAACTACATTTCGACACCTTTTTGTCAGGAAGGGTCGCTCAAATATGAGCCAGCGATGTGTAGAGCATTTCTAATTAACGGGTTGGCTCACAGGAGCCTTTGATCTCGTTCTGGGAAGGAATACAAAACGCCTGTATAAACGCGCCACACATACAAGTAGTGCCAAGTTAAGGTTACAGTGTACCTTCGGGGGTGTCTCTAGTATAACAGCTCTGGCGTCTTAAGGATTACACTTAATATACCTAAACCCAGATATCAAATTAAAGCTTATAGAGCTGGCTATCTAAATATGGAAACCATTTGGTAATAAAATGAATTGTCGAATTTTTTACCACGTCTAAATTCGAACGTCCGAATCAGCTTTAAAACGCTATAACTCAAAGCGATTATTGTATTTTGCAAATTTGATTTGTTCTCGGGTTTCCGGACACGAAGCGCTAAAAAAATATGTCGGCGATTTCCCATATTCAATTGCAGTGAAAAGTTACAGAATATTTTCGAAAAGGGGAGAAAAAAAATTTGAGTGATCGCACGGAAATGGCTCTTGACGAAAAAGTTTTCGGAAATAAGAAATTCGCTGACAAATTTTTGTTGATTATATGTTAGCCTAGCTTCTGTCCAAATTTGAGAAAAATCGAACAAATTCCCTTTGAGTTGTAGCTCTTTAAAGTGTCCCCTACAAGCGAAAAATTAACTTTGAGAAAAGAGCGCTTAGGCCTGTTTCAAACGTCGTGCTACTGCCGTGCCGAACTCAAATGAATTCGGTTCGGCAGTGGCGCGATTACAGCACGGCAGTGGTTTCAAACGTCGCGCCGAACGTCGCGCCAAATTAAAATTATGTAAAATCAAACATTTCATACAGCGGTATTACCCAATCCAAAATGGCGGACATCAACAGAGGCGAGAAAGTTGAACGAGGGAATTTTGCATTCCTGAAGACCCTTTTGCAAGCCAGAAGGCAGCGACGCCGGATGCAACAGTCCATATTAAGTCATGTTATTGCAAGGAGAAGATCAATACTTAAAATATGTGCTTATATTTTCCTTCTGCTTTCCATTCATGAAAACAAGAAACATGCGGCAGTACGATCGTGCCGTCGTTTGCAACGAAACGAAGGTTGGTGGCATACTGTTTGGAGCACCTACAGTGACAAGAGATTCAAGCAGGCTTTTCGTGTCTCAAGAGATACATTCCAGTTTATTCTGGGGCGAATACGACATGATTTAGAACGTGATGTAGTTACTGAAGATCCCATCTCTCCCGAAATGAGGCTAGGCATCTGTCTCTATCGCCTTGGACGCGGTGATTACTATTTCACCTTAGCAGAAATGGCTGGTATCGGTCTCTCAACGGTTGCAACTATCACCCAAGATGTGAGTGAGGCCATTATTAACAATCTTTGGAATGACAGTGTTGTTTGTCACTTCCCGAAGAATGAAGAGCAATTTAAAAACAAAATGCTTGACATGGAAGAGATGTGGCAATTCCCCTGTTGCTGGTCGGCTATTGATGGCTGCCACATCCCTATCAAATGTCCTCCAGGGGGATTAGAGTCAGCAAAAGAATACCATAATTTCAAGAATTTTTACTCTGTAGTATTAATGGGGATGGTGGATTCTAGGTACAGATTTATCTGGGCAAGCTGCGGCTATCCTGGTAATTCACATGATTCGATCATTATGCAATCAACTAGTTTGTGGGAAGAAATAAAGCAAGGTAAAATCATTCCTGCAATCGCCAAAGATGTTGAGGGGGTTGATGTTCCTCCTCTCATTGTTGGTGACTCGGCTTTCCCCTTGCAAGCATGGCTTTTGAAACCCTTTACTAATGCAGTTCCCACAGAGAAACAGAGGTACTTTAACTACCGCTTGAGCAGGGCTAGAATGGTAACAGAGGGGGCCTATGGTCAACTGAAAGGGCGGTGGCGAGTGCTGCTACGGAAAAGTGAGAGTGGTCTGAAAAGTGTGAGAACTGTTACCTTAGCTTGTATTGTGTTGCACAACGTATGTATAGATAGAGGAGACTCTGTGTCTCGTAAAATGGATTTGACACTAGACCCTGTCACTGGAGAAAGAAGAGACCGAGCAGTTATAAGGGAACTTTTGCAAATGACTCAATGCCCACCCGTACGGGATACCTGTCGCCAGGCTATTGCAATCCGCAACTGCCTCACTGATATGTTCTGGAGAGAGAAAGAGGGACAAAGTGTTTGTTGAGCAAAACGTATTTGAATTATCTGAAATGAAGCTGTGCATGACTCTCAACAAAATATTTAAAATTTTATTTGTTGTGTTGTTCAATTGAATTGGTTATGTTGTGGTGCAATGTTATCCTTGGTTCAATTTTTATTTTCCTTTGTCTTTTGGCATTGTAATGAATGATAATGATATGATAGTGAGCTTGAAACAAAGGAAAATGAAAATTGAACCAAGAATAAAATTGAACCACAACAGTTACACAAATGAGACAATTAAAAGAAATGTTGAAACCTATTATCAATGTCTCGACTGTCTGTTTACAAAATAAGAGATGACTCCAATAACAACACAACATATTTATTTGTAACAAAATAAACCATACAAAATATTTTTATCAAAAATAAATGTCTCTATAATAATGCTTGCAAAATGAATATTTTCCCAAAAGAGAAACAAAGCATTCTTGATGTCCATCCTTATTAAAACACAAACACTTGGGACTTTCTCTGGTTTGATGAATTAATCTTGAAACAGCAAAAACTCAACTGGGGAATGAAAACTCAAACACATTCTTTTTGACATACACTCAGTAATTGGGTGAGGATAAACATGTCACTATCACTCCCTTTGTACAAATATATTGTTTCATAGGTTGTGATAACTTTGGTATTAGAGACCTTAAGCAACGACGACGAGTAGAATTGCTGAAGGACTGGGCCGAGGACGTCGTTCACGGCGGGAAAACTAAAATGTTAAGCGCGCGCTTGGACGTGGACGAGGACATGTAACGAAACAGTGCTCATTTTTTCGTGAAATCGAGAAACAGTGCAATAATTTTATCATGTCTTCTTTTCACGAGGTCCAAGACTTACTTCTTTTGAGTTATGACGACGGTATTCTAGATGAAGATGAGTTTTTGCTACTACATGAGCAATTTATGCCGAAAAATCCTAATTTCTCGTACGAAGAATACGACAGGTTTTCCCTCGATGAGATGAACGATGCCGAGTGCTTGGCAGAGTTTAGATTTAGAAAGCACGACTTGCAAATTCTCTCAGAGGTTCTTCAAATACCTGATAGCTTCAGATGCTATCAAAGAAGTGTTGTTGACGGAATGGAAGGTCTCTGCATTCTTCTTAGAAGACTAAGTTATCCATGCAGATACAGTGACATGATTCCTCGATTCGGACTGCCAGTACCAGTTCTCAGTATGGTCAGTAATGACGTCTTGGATTTTATATATAACACTCACAGACGTCGCATAACACAGTGGAACCACAATGTGCTTAATCCAGCTGCATTACAGATTTATTGTAACGCTATTGCCGACAAAGGAGCTGCATTACATAATTGTTTTGGGTTCGTTGATGGGACCGTTCGACCCGTATGCAAACCAGGAGAGCACCAAAGAGTCATCTACAATGGCCATAAGAGGGTTCACGCTCTAAAATTCCAGTGTGTGGCTCTACCCAATGGTTTAATCGGTAACCTCTATGGTCCAGTGGGTAAGTTTTGCGAGGAGTGTTTGTACAAAGAGAGAGTGGGCGATTTCAATTTCACTATGTTCTTAACAAGAAAAATTGGAAGAGTGTGAGAGGTAAAAAGTAAAAGTCTTATGTGACAAACCTGTACAAGAAGCATTTTCAGTTCCTTACATATTTTTTACTTTCTTTTCCTGTTTCAGAGGGTCGTAAACACGATGCTAGCATGCTAGCTGATTCAGGACTTCTTCAAGAACTGCAACGATTTGCAAATTCACCAGCTGGCGATCCATTTTGCTTGTACGGCGATCCGGCATACCCTCATAGAATTTACTTACAGAAGCCATTCCGAAATAGAGCCCTGACTGCCCCAATGATTGCTTTCAACAAGTCTATGAGTACAGTACGAGAGTCCGTAGAATGGCTTTTTAATGACATTGTCAATTATTTTAAGTTTATGGACTTTAAAAAGAATCTGAAAATTAGTTTGAGTAGTGTAGGAAAGATGTATGTCGTTTGTGCAATTCTCAGGAATGCTCTTACATGCCTATATCCAAATCAGACATCGCAATACTTTAACTTAGATCCGCCAACACTACAAGATTACTTTGCTTGAAAGTAATTCAAATAATATAACCAAAGAGGAATGAAATGTCAGTGTTATAATGAAAGTTGTTTGTGAATAGGAATGCATTGTTTCCTTGACTACTTTTTTCTGTCAAGGTGTATCAAGAGAAGGCAGGTTAATTTGATATAGGGTTGTATTAATAAATGGCAAAACTGCTCTATATGATTATTTTGTTTAAACTTGAATTCCAGCCAAGAAGTTCCAATCATACCACAAAATTAGGAGTTAATTATTTGCCAGAGAAAGGGAAGGGGGAGTGGGAGAGGAGTTGCTTAAACAAAAATGTTGCCCCACCCCTTTCTGGTACATTGTTTCATATTTCCTGACCCTCCCACCTTTGACAGACAACCCCTCAATTCCAACCACATAAGATTCCCACAGGAGACTTCATTTCGTAGCCAGTCAGACAAGATGGGCGTATCACCATAAAATAAACTTGAAACTTTGAAACACAAACCTTGAATTTAATCACTATATAATGTTGTAGCTTCAAATACAACACTGCAGTTTGTAGCCAGTCAGACAAGATGGACAGAAATTCACATAGAATACACTTAAAACTTTGAAACATTAACCTTGGATTTAATCAATGTAATCAATTAGAACTTTACAGTCTCAAAATGTACCTTCAAATGCAAACAGTGCATTATTGAATGTCCGGAAAATATGCATGGAACCTCAGCACCTTTTCACGGTAAAACTTTTAGTAACAACAACATTGGATAACACTTGCATGGATAAAATAGCGGATACTTAACTGTTCTTATTTTGGCCCTTTGCAAGCAAACCAAGCATGAGCTGAGTCTGCTGCTGCTGTTGCTGTACTAACATTTTCATCATATCCTCCTTTTGACTCAGCTCCTTTCGTCTCAACTCCAAATCCTCCTTTCTCAGAGCACTCTCTCTTTCTGACTTTTCTTTCATAAATTGCACCACTTCCGATGTCGATCTTCTTACTTTCTTCGCCGTCTGGGCTTGTTCGTCTTGTTTCTCAGCATTCCTTTTCTTGGTTTCACCCAAACGCTCAACCGCTCGGTTGCGGTGCTCCTCCGCTGCTGCCTTTTCAGCTTTCTTGTTATCATTTTGCAAGCTTCTCGCATCCGTGGCCGCCTTCTCTTTTTCTATGATTTCCTCTAATGCTTGGTCTAGCTTTGTTTCCTCACAGTCTATCCCAGAGGCAGCTTCCTCTATTCTCATTTTTGCTTTGTACTTTTGTTGAAGTAATGTCAGCCTGTCTCTGACACTTCTCTTTGATACTTTAAACTTAGGATGATCAGAGGCATTTAAATTGACTGCTATTTCGTTCCATAAATCTCCTCTTTCCTTACTACGGTAAGGATGTTTCCAAGGTTCAACCACTAAAACTTCTTCGCAAAGATTCAAGTCGTGGAGTTCTGTCCACTCCATTCTGGGGATATTTACATCAAAATATAAGTTAATTTTTCGGAAAATTACACTCTAAAATGACCTTAACGGCATGAAAATTTACGGCTTAAAACAAATGTAAAAGATCATATATGGGTCGGAATTAAGGAAAAACGAATTAAACAGATAATCGCTTTGTTAGTTCTCGATTTCACCTTCTTAACTAAAAATGTTTTGCTGACAAGATACAAAGCCCGAACTTTGCGGACTGTTTGCAAAGTTTTTATATTTCAAAATCGCACTAAGATGCACTATTATGCAAAGATAAGAGGCTAGAGAATATCTAACTTTTCATTCCAATAGCCAACCATAAATTATTTTCCTAAACACGATGAAAATACATAAATGTATACTCACGCTCTCTCGACGTTCGCCCAGGACGGTAAAGATGGCGTTTTCGCGTTCTGAACTTCACGTGGACGACTAGTGAAGCATGCGCCGTAGCGCGCTAAGTGGCATTTTCACTTCCGGTCGTCGTCCTCAGGGCTTGTCGTCGACCTTGCTTAAGGTCCCTATTCACTTTGCGAAAACACAGGGTACTGCTGGGCTTCTTCATAAAAAGGGCCTTGAGCTGTATGCACCATACATGGGTTGGAAGGTTGGAGTGAATGTGCTGCAGGATAACTTGTTGATGTTGCAGGATAACTTGCTGATGTTGCAGGATAACTTGTTGATGTTGCAGAGCTCCTGGGGGTAGACATGAACATTTCCATAAGCTTCAGCTCGTGCTCACGGGCTCTCTGGTTCTCTTCCTTGAAAAAAGATATCAGCTCTGTTGTTGGATCGTTCTTAACAACTTTTTCAAAGAGTTCTACGGCAGTGGACAAAGCACCAGAAGAGTTTTGGGATTTGGCTTTCTTTCTTCCACCCTTCTTGATGGGCACAAATTGTTTGGCAGAGTCATCACAGTCAATATCTTCACTTGATTGCTCATCAGTTGGGGTTCTCTTACCTGAAGATTTTTTCCCTGCTACCTCCTCCCCACCAGATAACTGTAGTGATTCTGAAGACTCAATTGCACTCTCAGGGTTACATGAATCCCTTGTTTGGATCAGTGGAAAAAGTCTATCAAACCAGGCTCCCAACTGCTTTTCATCTTGAACTCTTTTTATGCCAGTTGCAGTCTTGACTGTCAGGGCAATCTTTTTGCATTCAGAAATGCATTTCTTAAACTTGTTTCGTAACTGAGCAAATGTAAACGGGAAGCCACCCTCATATCTTTATCTTTATCATATATAAATTTCTGCGTTTTTGGAATTTTTCGTGTTCGTGAAAATCAACTTTTTCTTATAGTACTCACTGCTGCAGATAACATCAACTAGATCATTCACATGTCGTTCTTCCCAAACGCTCCTCCGTCCTCCCTTTCGCTTCTTTTTACCCGGGTTTTTAGTGACTTCTGCTTCCGATTCGCTTGAATCAGTCTCTTTGTCAATATCTGGAGAATAACTGTCGAACGAGGCAGGTGAATATCTCTTTGAAAAGGCTTCGGAAATGTCGTTGGAGCCACTGTCGACATCGGAGACCTCATGTTCAAAGCTTTCGGGCAGACCGGATAAATTTTTGCGCCACGCCACCATTTTGCCTTTCTGTTTGTCGTTTGTGCGCATGCGTTATAGTATGTAATAAAATGCAAAACAATGCAAAATACATTAAAATAATTTATGAATTGAGTTCGGCACGGCAGTAGCACGCCGTTTGAAACCAAGTCGTGCTACTGCCGTGCGGCACGGCAAGGCCTGCCGTGCTAAGTAGTCGTGCCGAACCTAATTCAGCCGTGCCGAGCTTAATGGTTTCAAACGGCGTGCTACTGCCGTGCTTAAATCAAAATGGCACTTTCAATTTAGTTCGGCACGGCAGTAGCACGACGTTTGAAACAGGCCTTAGAAAAACATATCGCTTCATAAACAAACTCCGCCCACATAAGTTATATCGTCATTTCTCCGTCAATTTTCACTATTTTTTCGATAATTTTTTTTTTGGATGAAAGTTCATTTTGTAAACTTTATTTTGACGCCA
>JAJLRJ010000004.1:38540529-38630529 GCA_024195265.1 Dendrophyllia cribrosa
TAAATATCGACCATTTCAATGTAATTCATGCCCATTTAAAAAATAGTAGTTCAAAACTCATGAAGAAACCGAGTGCTTTCAGACCTGTTAAATCGTTTGCTCTGAGTTTCTTGACTGACGTCAGACACGTGGATGCATAATGATTAATCCAATTTTAAGTTATCCAATTTTAAACGTTATCGAGAGAGAGAACCATGATCTTTATAAGAAAATGTAAATATATGTAAATATTATACAAAAAATCTTTGTAAAAAATCTCTCTTAAGTTCAAAAAACCCATTAAACATTAATCTCATTATCAGTTTGTATTCATCGTACTCATTGAAGCATCTGTAACAAGAGGTCAGTTAATAATAGTAAAAATAAACTGATAATGGCGATTACCCTCCACCCCCCGGATGTACCATCAGTACCATGTAGTCCAAATATTTAGATTTTGCACGGATGTCTATGTGTGATAGTTGATTTGGGTTATATCATCAAACAACGTTAAAAGTAAGCTAGTTGAAAGAACTAGACTTCAGATATAACTATATTGAAGTCTAAGACACACCTTTGGTTTTGGGTTTACTTAAGAAATGGTAAACGCGCAGCGTGCAACCATCGAGTTATGGATGCACAAGGGAGGTTGCTAAGTACAAAAGGCTTTAGCTTCTTGAGTGCTAAGCAAACCTCCCGCGTGCATCCATAACTCGATGGTTGCACGCTGCGCATTTACCATTTCTTTTATAACATAATCCAAAGAGAGAAAAACATTTAAATCTGCTAACAGGTGGTAGGGGACCCGTCGTAGGGGAGTGGCGAGTGTGTCGTCATATTGCGTGTACAAATCATTCTTTGCAAAGACTTCGCGTTAAAAAATATTTAAGTAGTTTTTCGTCTCAGTGTGGATTGTCAAACCTGTTTTGTTAACCCAAACGATTTTTGTACACTTTCTCTCAATATAAGGATTAAAAACTTTACAAACTCTGCCTGAAAAACAAATTAAAGTCGTGCAAAAAAATGACGCGTACTACTTCGAGCGTACGTACGCTAGCTTTCGTCAGCGTTCACCCATGGGCAAATTGTAAATAAGATATTGACTAATCAGAGCGCGCGCCTTTACTTTTGTTATGTTATAATTCTGATTGGTTGAGAAAATGGTGCGATATTATTTTAGCCAATCGCAAAGCATAGAAATGTAAAACCAAAGTCATTGGAGCTTAAATCTTGGATAGTACCTCTTGCATTCTAACAAATTGCAGGGCTGAATTTGGCCGATTTCCTCTGATCATTGATATAAATAAAAAAAATCTTAATTACGTAAGTTATCTTCAAAGTAAAGATCAGAACTCTCTTGTTAAACAGTCGTTATTAATGCCAATTGAACTCCATTGTAATGGTAAAACCAGCTTTTAATTTATTCTAATCTCAGGAAGATGCTCAAATATAATCTTTCTGAATTAAATCTTGACACACCGGATGACGCTAAGATCAAACATCATATAGATCTCATGAACGAGAAATACGTCGCACATTGGAAACATAGCTTACGACATTCCAAAAAACTGAAATTTTTATAGCGTTTTTAAAAACAATTACAAGCCCTCAATGTATTTAGATTTGACTAGAAATAATCCTGATAGAAAAGCTTTAGTGAAACTAAGAATCAGTAACCACAAACGTAAGATTGAAACTGGTAGATATCAGGAGATATGACGAAATCTCAAAAGATGAAAGACTTTGTTCTGTTTGTGGACTAGATAATATCGAAGATTATTACAGGTAATATTCACAAAAGTTGGCCTGATATCTAAATACCGATATCTTCATGTATCCTGTGGGCAGCATTACGCAGAAGTTTACCAAGCAGCTTATATTTTAAAGAATTGCAATATTGTGTGAAGTACTTTAATATTGTCATTTTCAGTCTCAAGTACGTTGAGGTAGCACATTTTCCACATTTTAGTGGCTTCAATATTAGCCAATTTGTCCGCATTAACGAGGTAAACATTGTATGAGATTGTTTCAGTATGCATAGGGAAGTGTCTCTTGTTGGTATTGAGCACGTTAATTTAAGAAAAAAAAAGCTCCCAAAACCCTGTCCGTAAAAACGAGGTGTCCGTGTAAAGCAGGTCTCCCTAAAATGCTGTTTGACATCAATGTATGGTTAGTACTGAGTAGTGACAACGCCTTTTGTAAATGATTTAATATACGACTTTAATTAATACTTTGTAAATACATTGTGATTCATTTTTTTGCAAGGACATACAAATTAACCTTATTTATTTATTTATTTACTTATTTGTACTTTATTATACAAGTTGATGGCTTAATTTTTAAACTATTCCAAACTTATTTGCTAACCTGATTTGGCACTGATATTCTTTGTGGTATTCAGGTTATTACAATATAAGCTCTAAGAATAAAATTGCAGACGAAAAAAATAAAAATAAACACAATAAAATGAAGTTAAAAACATTGAAAACAAGCGGAAAAGAGTCAATGCAAGGCACGTTTCATGCACAGCATTAAGAAATATAATTGATTAACTAATCAATTAATTAATGCCAATATAATGAAATAATAAACTGATGATATCTTTTGTGTATGTAGGAGAGCTATAAGACATTTAACTCTAAAACACCCTTATGGACTACTGGTCCTAGAAAGAAAATTAGGAAACCATGGAACAAAGAATCTTCCGCGTTCTGAATTATTAGGGGTTTTTACAACAACAACTAACAATAACAGTTTTATTTGAAACCTTCCAATTACAACAGTACCTTCCATCTATCATACATACATAATTTCATTCCACTTTAAGCGAGTGCTACGTCGCTTGTACAATATATGATTGTCCAATACACCCTCTGGTGTCGTTTTCAGGGCCCATGCACCCCATTGCATTGGGATAGATGGGCAGAAAACGTTTGGGAAAGTTCTGCTTTCTCTAGTTCAGGTACCGCAGTCGAAAAGTGTTCAGAGCCTTGAAGCATACCGCACTGTACATAGCGCGAGCATTAAGCTTTTCTAAAAAAAAATACATGAAACATATGGCAAAAAGACCCAATGAATACCTTATCCACCCATATGTACCAACCGTGACTGTCACGAACGCTTGCTCGGCCTGATATGCAAATTTTAGACGTAATTTGCATATAGTCTCAAAACGGTTCACGGTTATGCGAGGATGGAAAACTGGGAATACGTGCTTGAACTAGTTCGCTTTATTGTCAGCCCTTTTACAGTTTCCGCCAGAAATCTGGTAAAAAAATTGTATAAACAGTATAAAGAGTACGAAAGTGCAAAGTGAGCTACGAAGAATTCAGCGAAAAGTTTTTAAAAGCGTTTTTGATCGTGGCTACGGGCTTCACTGTTCATGATAAACTTCACGAATGAAATTGAACAGAGGGCAAAACGAAACACTATGGACATTCAAGAATGTCATATCCAAGTTAAGTTTTGTATATTTTAATTGTTTTTTTGTTTTTTTTTTTTGGCGTCGGAGTTGCCAAGATTTGTCAAGGAAAAACGTTTTTGTTTTTGTTCAGTTGGTCACGCACACACAAGATGGCGTGATTTTACGTCTTTCGTTCACGATTTTCAACAAATTCTTAAAAATCCCAAATTCATTTTCCCAAACTAAACTTTACACATTTTGAAAGATCGTCAACTCTAGTATTGTCATTCATAATATTACGAAATTCTGAACAAAGGCACATGCTCAAAATCATCGTTGTTTTTCGCCTACCGTTTTACGGAGAACGGGAGAGCCATAAGCTTTTGACTTCCCTTTAATACTTAGATTAATCTAATTTTTATGAAATCATGGTATTTAGACTGTGATAAGTTGTACAACAAATTGGAGCTATGACAGCTTTCTCTAGCGCAGTAGTTTTGATCCGCGAGTCAAGTGAATCATGACTTATTTTAAGCCTGTTTGGTGTCGCCAAATCGAACCCCGGGCTGAAAACTAATGTTTTCGTTTTCCCAGAAACAAATAAGTTTTTCAAGAAAAAAACTACACAGCAATTGTATACTTACTAAAGGCTACCTGTATGCAAAAGAAGAGCGAATTTTAGTTTTTTAACTTTGCCGTATAATGTTTGATTTTTGCACGGATTTGCTCTTAAGCGAAGAATGCTCGTCAGCTCTCAGTATGTTTCGGCTACTAAAAAAAAAAAAATGTTTCGGCTACTTAGCACGTAAAGGCCAACGAGAATGGAGCTGAAGATGCGTTTGGCATCCATCTTTCTTCTTATGCTTCTATCTCTGGGTGTGAGCAGCCTGAGGTCTTCAGTCAATGGTAGTTGAAAGTTATATATTTGTTGAATTCTTAGCTACACCTCTAGTGCCAGGTTAACGAGGAATAAAAGAATTGAAACAACATATAACTCCTTCACCAGTTAGTTATTTTATCTTTATTTTTTTTTTTACTTTGCGAGATCCAAGTGACAACTTTGAATATATGATTGAGAGTGCTATTTCCAGCTTCTAGATTTTGCCATTTAGCTTCAAAGAACACTAGTTTATCTGTATTTTAAACTGTGGTGCTGCGTCGGTGGGGGGATGAAACACGAGAATTTAGTTTTATCGACTGAGTCGATAAGGTAAATTGACCACCGTAAAGAGATTCAAATAGCTGACGTTTCGAGCGCTAGCCCTTCGTCGGAGCGAATCAAGGAATTGTGGGTAGTGTGTGGTTTTATATAGTAAGCGGTGGAGCTACGCTATTGGTGGAAATTTGGTGACGTGAAAACTATATAAAACCACACACTACCCACAATTCCTTGATTCGCTCCGACGAAGGGCTAGCGCTCGAAACGTCAGCTATTTGAATCTCTTTACGGTGGTCAATTTACCTTATCGACTCAGTCGATAAAACTAAATTCTCGTGTATTTTAAACTGCACTGGCAGTTGCCGCCAGCTTTGCATATCACTGTACTCTGACTGTAGGGGCCATCCGACCGGGAAGGCAAGTGATTTCATATACTAATTCTGAGGCATAACGTTTCAGGTGCAGTGGCCAATACAACAGTCTTTGATTATTCTACAATCTTCAATAATGCTACAGTCATTGATAATACGACTGAAGTACTACAAGGAAACTACACAGAGAAAAATGAAAACGAAACCATGGGAAACCACACCATAAACAAGCTGTATGTTCAATTCACTTTGTCTTTAATCACAACATTTACACAAATTAAAAATAAATCATGTACGCAGCAAATGTTTATTTTAAAAGGTGAGGAACGCACGGTATCTCAAGGTGTATCTGTCAATCAGGGGCACACTGACAAGTGATAACGAATCCTTTCGGTGTAAAAGCTGTTCGAAAGGCCTCAGTCGCCTTAAACATTTTAATTAGACCGTGAATTTGACAAACAACTAGTAAGATTTTTCTTCAAACACTTAAAACACTTAATTAACTTTAATCTTCATTTTATTACCCCTTCTCCTTAATTTATTAATTTATTTCTATTATTAATTAATTTATTTGTTGTTGTAACTAATCATAAATTATCCATTCCTTATTTTCTTATCTATTGTTATTCATTTATTTTATAATGACTTCTGTAACTGTTTAGTGCGCAGCAACCCGCCACGATTAACTTTAGTTATTTGCGGGTTGCTACTATATTTTGTTTTATTTTAAAAATAAATTGTTGTTATTGTTGTTGTTGTTGTTGTCAGTAAAATGTCGCCTCAAAGTTTCACAACATCAGAAAATTTAACGTCTTTTGTTTTCGGAGGGATAAAAAATGTCGTTTGGGTACAAAATGAGGCCAGTTAAGGTTTTGGGAAAGGTGAAAGCAGCGAGGAAATTCGGGAGATAAGATTCCTTTCACTAAAATTTTCTGCTGCTGAAATATTCAGCTAAAAGAACCAAAAAGCTCAAACTGTATTAGATTTCACATAGTTTTTTTTAAAGGCACTAAAATGATATGGAAAAACAGGACAACGCCATTCTAAGTGTTGTCCTAAACATTTCTCTCATTTTCTCATTTGGTTCCTGGTCAATCAATAATATATCACAGTTAAGTAAATGCTGCACTTATGTTAAGCATGAACAATTAGCCTGTACGCTAAACGATAATTCAATTAGAATGACTTTGTGTCAGTGTCGAATGTTCACACAGCTGACATTGAGGACACATCCGTTTTATGAAATGCGAGAAAAGTTCCCAATTGGCTACCTGTGGTTTAAAAACTTTCCAGCAGTTTCCAGCTATCTGATCGCCAGCATTTTGTTTGGCGAGAGATAGACCTTTTGTCAGCTTTATGATGAGACATATCGATGTAATGGAGTAATGCACAAGTTAGTACAGTCACTCTCCCACCACCACACCCAGACCCATACCCACACCCACCCCCACGATAAGATACTCGTCTAATCCAGATTCCCTTTTCATTTGTTAGATGTGGACCAGATGTCACTTGCTGGCTAGTAGGTCAGCTAAACAAAAACATGAACCACCGTGAAATCGTACGCTGTCGCTCGTGGTACAATATTGTTCTATGGCCCAGATGTCTCAAGAGGTTCGCCGACCTTATTGGCAACGGGAAACCCTGGGATTTTAAGCGTACTCAAAAATTTACTCAAGGAAATTGTCCTAGCCAGCGATGCCCGCGTACTGTCACCCTGTGCGGAAGATGTGTTAACTATGATGTACCAGGAAACATCCACTATGGTTGGGTTGGACGGGCTGCTACAATCCGCCGCTGGCTTCTGTTGTATGGTGCTGACAGAGTTCAGAAGGGTGGAGTTGACGATCCCAAGGATCACAAAGCGATCGAAATTGGAATGGATCTGTGGGATTTTCCGGCAAAGAGAGCAGATTTTTGCAAAGAGGTTCTTGCAAAAATAAATTTACTGAACCTGGATGGTACTTTAGATTGCCACAGGTGTACCAAAAATTATACTAAAAAGGGAGTTCCCAAGAAATAGCTCATTGCCACAGATAATATCTTGTTAATTAAGATATATCAGAGGGACACTGTCTCTCGGTTACCATATTTAACTATTATAGCGCGAAAGCGCGCGTGATATCGCCTAATTCTTAGCCGACGAGGCCGTAGGCCGAGTCGGCTAAAATTAGGCGATATCACGCAAGCTTGAGCGCTATAATAGTTTTATAATTCAACACATTGATAACAAAGCACAGTTTGAAAAAAAATATCGAGGCCGGTCCGTCATTTTTGCATTCTCTTGTTAAAATGCGAAATTTACCGCCATCGTTGGATATACGTCATGTAGACACTAGCGTACAATGATAACTTTTTGGCTATATTTGGGCAGTGTATCAATGTGTTGAATTATATAATTCCAGTTATATTGTTAGGAGAATTTGGCAACATTTGCGAGATTTTCAAGTGTTTTGTGCGTTTGTAAATGTCGAGTTAAAATAACGTACTTATTCACTTTTGCCGTAGTATTTAGCTTACATTACGCATTTTTGCACTTGGCGTTTGAAGTGCCATTGTTCAGAATGCAGTTGTTCAAGTTTACGCTTTGCTGTTTAGCTTTTTCAAGTGTCGCTACAAATCAATTTCGTTTTTTACAATTTGCCGCATTCAGCCGTGCTATTCATCAAATTTTAACCTTCTAAAAGCCAACAGGGTTTTGTTTTTATGACAAACAAACTTTTAAATGTTTTTAACCTCTTTAGGAAGCGTTCAATTAACTATTATAGCGCGAAAGCGCGCGTGATATCGCTTAATACTTAGCCGACGAGGCCGTAGGCCGAGTCGGCTAAAATTAGGCGATATTACGCAAGCTTTAGCGCTATAATAGTTTTATAATTCAACACATTGATAACAAAGCACAGTTTGAAGAAAAAATATCGCCGACAAGCCTTTTATTTTAAAAAAAAAAGCTTACATGAATGAAAGTGGCGCCTTTGTCAATATTGCGCAAGCTTGAACACTATAACTGTTTTATAATTCAACACATTGATAACAAATCACAGTTTCGAGAAAAAATTCATTGAGATATACAACCTTTTATTAAGTAAAAGGCTTACAACAATATTTTACCTCGCGCCATTTCTTACACAATTAAGCTCAATTTGAGAGTTTCTACAAAGCTGAGAGCTTTTGTTTACGTAAAGAACGAGACATAGTAGTGATTACACGAATAAAAACACAGTAAAATGGCATAGAATTTCTTAGTTACAAGTGTTTCGTGTCTTAAAAAGTTCAATTCAGAATCAAAACAAATTGAACAAACACACGGCTACCTAAACATAGCGGCGAAAAGTCTGAAAGAACTGCAGCGTGGACAGTATGTCTTACAAAAATTCACAGCTAAAGGATACAAGAAACGGTTAAAACATCGTTACCTGTAGCTGATGTGGCTGTTAGTCCCTTCCATCAGCGCACTAAATTTTCAAACATCGAAGTACGAGCTGAGTCGATCGCTGTTGTTTACAAACTTGCTCGATTTAGTTCCTACAGCCGTAGCGGCGTCAATTCGCTTAAAATAAAGATCAGAAACTTTTTTGAGGAAGTATCAAGTCTAATAATATTCCAGAAGTGATTACTAAAGGCATTTTCCGAAAATTGTGCTCCTTTATTCACTTCTTGTCGAGCGGTTGACTTTGAACCAGCTTTCATTCACCTTCGCCAAGAAACACTGCACTGCGACCGCGACAACGCGACAAATTCGCGCCTTTCTTGTCCAATCATGTGATCAATAATTTTTCTTATCTTTTCTTCTCTTTTTTTCGTTCCTTTCCCTTTTTAAGTCGTGAATACGACTAAGACTTATTGCGGTTACTAGGGAAAAGTCACTCGCTCATCGTAAACTTTATATTAAATTTATATTAAATTGTTGATATGTTACACTTTGGTAATAGCATACATGGAGTATATGGGAGTAAGCCAAGTCCGCCATTACGGTCGTTGTGTTTACGAATGCTCGATAAGCTGAAACGTCGGTTTGGGAAAACGTTGGGGTTCTTTTACTTGTTATTATTGTTTGGCAAGGATATCTGACATTAATTATGAAGGAAAAGGTAAGTTTGTCCGGTAATTTTAATTTTCGCTAGTAAACACATTCCTTCGTGTGAGGTTGACAAACAATTTGCTGAGCTGAGATTGTGCAGTACGGACTGTAATTCATCTTTAAAGCATTGTTGATAAAAATCACAGTGGATTTTACTTGCCACGTGTTTGCTATACGCTCTGGAGAATAACCCAGGACTCCCTCAGCTACGTACACACACGAAGGTTTTAGAGGTCCTTCTGTTTGGTAAAAGATATTGGTACGTGGATCCGCAACATAAGGGACGTAGTCATAACATGTACAATCTAAGAGAACCCACCTTCAGTAGGGTAGGCAAAGGTCGATGGTTGTTTCATATTCACGACTTGGCTCGCAAGGAGCCTTTGATTTATCTAATAGTTCACGCATTTTTCTCCCAAAACACGAAAGTGCAGGCAGCGGTCATTTTCACTTTCCTTCAAAATGCGAAATTTACCGCCATCGTTGGATATACGTCATGTAGACATAGCGTATATTGATAACTTTTTGACCATATTTGGGCAGTGTATCAATGTGTTGAATTATAATTACTGTTAAAGGACGAGCATATATTGTTACTAAAATGTACTATCTTCTGTACAATAGTATACCTTAAGTTTAATTTATCGTTCTTAATTAGGATTCGTTCGGAATCCAGAACTCCGCGGTATCTAGTCAAGTTGACACCTTGTTAGTAAATTATCACAATCTAAGCCAGCCTTGTCCCCAGGCGTTCTCGGCTCGGTCAATGTGAGCCGTGACGTCACCGAGAGAGACATATTTCGCGCGGACAACGGGGACAAGAGAGAACGCATAGGGACTAGGCTGAATCTAAGTTATGTTTAGTCGAATTATGACGTATCAAACTGTATAAACATAATAGTTGTTGATACTGTTCTAAATTAGTCTTGTTCGGCATTTCAGTTTTGTTGAACTAATCAACGACTGGTCAAGTGATGGTGCCATTTTGTTTTTCAGTATGAATAGACGCTTGAGCTAAGCTTAGCTCAAAAGAGTTCGCTTAACACTTTTATTATACTTTTTTATGTTGAACGCATGTGCGTTTGGTATATCAAGAACCTACTGAACCTAGTTATTACATCTTCGATTACATCTTGATTGCATTTTCGAGTACACTGTCAAGAATAAACTCTGTTGGAACCAAGTCAGCTTTCTTGATTGTCTACTGTTGCGTACCAGTTCGTGGTTTGTTCCCGTACCTTCAGAGAGTGACGGCTGTTCCCTACTGTATTCCCCCTGTATTCAAGCGTAAAGTCCCGTTAAGCTTTGCCTCAGTTCAAAGTAGAAAAACCTTCTGTCACAAAACAAAACTGTCTTCCTTTACTTTTCTCTGTTCGACATTGGTGAAAAGTGTATATTCATGAATGTGTTTTTAGAATGCAAAACGGAGCTTCTGCTGCGCGTTGAAAACAAATGTCGACAATGAAAATGACTGAACTGTCCGGAAATTTACAAAATATTAATAACAACAAGTAGCTTTATTTGCATGACTATAAATCCTTACAGTATTGCAAAAGCAATATTAAAATATTAAAATATTTAATAATGAACCAATCAGAGCTCGAAGCAATTACATGTCGGCGGCGCCAAGCGCGGGAAAACGCGTGCGAGCAAGTTACGATTGGTTTTACTTCTGATTGGTCGAGAAAGTGGCGCGAGATTTTTCAGCCAATCACAAAGCGTAGCAATGCAAAACCAAAGCAATTGTGTAATTACTTTTGATGCTCAATTGAAAACTGCTCTATTGAGGAACGGTGGTGCGGTGGTTAGACTGTTCAGCCCTGAAGGTCCCCGAAGTTCGGTGGTCCGAGGCCGTACAGGCGAGCGTTTCTCGAAAGTCCCGAAAACTTTTCGTGTCCGAAAGGCTCTGTTATGTGCAGAATGTTTACCAACAAATATTTGGTTTTTGTTGATTTTAATTTGTAAGCTAAGCAATAAAATCTTACGTTTACTACATAAGTTGAGCCTTTTTTTCAAACGACCCGGACGATAAGGGACGATCGCGGTCGCTTGGATAGAACTGTGTTCCATCCGGACGACTGGGACGATCGCGGTCGCTTGGATAGAACTGTGTTCTATCCGGACGACTGGGACGATCGTGAATAATCGGGGACGATCATATGAGAACTACTCTCAGGCAACCGGGACGACTGAGGCGATCGAAGCGATCCAAATCTACCCCAGAATGCAGTATTATTGCCCAAAACATGTTGTCGGACCCAGTTTACGACCGCACTATTGACATTCGAGACGATCGGGACGATCATATGAGAACGTCGTTTGCAAAAATCTTTTGAAACGACTCGGACGACCGGAGCGACCGGGACGATTATATGAGAACCAGCCTTAAATCTTGAAGGCCGCAGCTAATCAATTTAATCATTTATTCGTGATACACAAGAGTTAAAATATTTTATCTGTATCAGTAAATGTGCATAAATATTTGATAATTACCTTATTACATGAAATTTTCGCGACACGTTAATTTCGCGAATTTCGCGATTTAAAAAAAATCGCGAAATTAAAGTGACGCGAACAATAAGTGTCGCGAACATAACATGACGCGAAAATTAAGTGACTCCCCTTATGTCAATAATCAAGAAAGAATGAGTTTATTACCATTGAAACGTTTACAAAATCATATTTTTAACTGTTCTGTTGATCCATATCAAGACATTTACACAAATAACTCGCGAGACTTGTACATATGTTTCTAAACGGCACTGTATTACTAAACGGCATCATTTTTTCTTCGGAGTCCGAATATTGAATATCGAATATTGTGGTCAATAATTGGTCAAGACCAATAATTTACGAACAAGCATGAACTGCTTTGTTGTTCCTGTTGACATATAGTCCAGCCCTTGCGTTTTTGTTAGTAATTTTGACGTTATTGCTGACCTTTGATAAATTCGTTTTATCTAATTCAAGTAGGCCAAGGAAATTAATTGTGTTTTACTCAAAAACGCGAAATTTAAGTGATTCAAAATACAAAATTTTCGCAAAATCGCGAAATTGAAGTGTCGCGAAATATGCGCACCTCAAAATCGCGAAATAAACGTGTCGCGAAAATTTCATGTAATAAGGTATATTGAAAGTTCAAAACACTGGAGCCTTACTATCGAAAAAATGAAAAAGAAATGTGTCAGATTAACCAAACAACTTTCAGGTTTGGACAAGGTCATCTTTTTTATAGAAAATGTCCTTTCAAATAGAGACATTAGTTGATGAAGGGTTGTACTCGATCCCTCAGCCATGATTCCGAGAAACACTGCTACCGGATGTACATACATTGTGGGGGTTTTAAATAATACACCTTTTGCCATTCATTACCGCAAAATATAAAATCATTTTAGCCAAACTTATGAACATATGCGCCAATACACGTTCATTCAAGTGAATGTTCAGTCATTTGGACTAAAACAACGTTCGTTAACGATTTTTACATAATCAGGTGCATTCAATTGCATTTTTCGGACAATCATTAGCGCGAAAAGACATTCACGGATGTGAAATATATTTTCATTTGCGCGTTGATGCATTTCAATAACATCAACGCGAAATCAATTGCACGATTGGTCAATCAATAACTTGGATGTGATATTCATTAACATTTTTAGTATTACAACTAGTGCAAACAATAGCATTTATAGACAATCATTTGAGTGCTCCTTACAAACGTTACCGCGTCCGTACAAACATTTGCACGTTCATGCCATTCAATTGCTAAAAATCTATTTTCAATCACAAAAAAAGCTTTTTCATCGGAATTTTCACATAGTTTCGTTGTACGAATTCTTGACAGGACAACTGCTGAGTGAAAGATGAGCCCATTTATGGGCGAAATCGTCATTGTGACGGTAAGATTTCGACAACGCTGCCCGCACACTTGCCTGTAAGCCCTTTCTCCCAGCCTCGCTCTCCCGTGTCGTCTATAAAAATGCAATGGTTTACACTACGCCATGCGCCATAAACCAGGTAGTGTAATCTACCCGTTTCTGCAGTATGTCTGGTCTGTTTCGTTCAGCGGGGAGTGGTCTGACAAGCTTCACTCGGTACAATATCCCGTCCAGCATCCTCGCCACCGTCCGATCGTGGACCTCAGGTTTGCCAGGGAGACGCGCTCGGAGCTGTCTATTGATTTGCTCGAGAGTAAATTTAAGGCGAGAAAATGGTTGGATAACCTCCTGTCAAGAATTCGTACAACGAAACTATGTGAAAATTCCGATGAAAAAGCTTTTTTGTGATTGAAAATAGATTTTTGGCAATTGAATGTCATGAACGCGCAAATGTTTGTACGGACGCGGTAACGTTTGTAAGGAGCACTCAAATGATTGTCTATAAATGCTATTGTTTGCACTAATTGTAATAAAAATGTTAATGAATATCACATCCACGTTATTGATTGACCAATCGTGCAATTGATTTCGCGTTGATGTTATTGAAATGCATCAACGCGCAAATGGAAATCTATTTCACATCCGTGAATGTCTTTTCGCGCTAATGATTGTCCGAAAAATGCAATTGAATGCACTTGATTATGTAAAAATCGTTAATGAATGTTGTTTTAGTTCAAATGACTGAACATTCACTTGAATGAACGTATATTGGCGCATATGTTCATAAGTTTGGCAAAAATGATTGTATATTTTGCGGTAATTAATGGCAAAAGGTGTAATAACAATGATAATAATAAAAAATGATGACGCGCTCAATTGTGTCAAGTTACCTCCATTGGGAATTTCTTTTTCCTGTCCTAGCTCAGTTGGAGTACCCGTAGGCAGCGTACTAGGGCCATTGATTGCTTTCCTCTATGAGTGATCGAATTAAAGAGGCAGTTCATTTAACAAGGTCTTTTTTTGTCAAAACTGTACTAGATACATAATTACGAGGGGCGTACCTAGATAATTTTTAGCAGTACGCACAAAGTCAGTGAGAGAGTAAGTTTCACGCTCGAAGACGTGATACTAGCGTACGCGCGAGCTTCTAGGGGGGTCCGGGGGCCGCGATGCCCCCCCCCCCGAAAATTTTTTTCGATCCCGTAAAGTGCCATTTCCTGCATTCCTGAGACTGAAAAGCATTTGTGCAGTCAAGATATAAACTCTGGAGTTTACCTTAATTCTCATCCAGAAACCAAAATTTTCAATCTATATTGCATTATTCATTACTCCCGCATTGAAACACGTGTTTTCAGAACACTTTTCGTTTATTTCTTCATAGACATCGCATTTAGTATGTACTACATTGTAATTCTCTGTATGACCAGCGCATTCTTCCATGAGTACGATAGAAAAACATCATAACGCGTGGAAAAATTACACGACTTTACCCTTTGCTTTTCTTCTAGAATGTAAAAAAATAAGTGTTCTGGGAAATTCAGTTAGCACGCACTTTGTACTTTGTGAAAAGGCAGATACATCCCCGATAACCTCACTCCCTTACGTCACACACCAAATGTTCTTACAATACCTATGGGAAGATATGAAGAGATTTTCCATAATCGTATTCCTTTTTTTGCAGTTATTACGAAACGCAAGAGTTGCAACCTATTTCCTTCCTGGCCATCCACAGCCGGAAGAGAAAGGTCTTAGCGTACTGTGATATAGTAATTGTTAACAAGACTGGACCATTACATTTAGGTTCATCAATAAAAGTATGTTTTTTTTTGGCTTTATCATAACTTCTGCTAGCGATTAAAAGCGAAAGGCAAAGCCGAGGGTGGAGGTATTTATGGGGAAAGTACCGTAAGATTTATTTTAGCTAACATCTTCCGGTCTTGCGTTACTGTTTATTGGTCTTTGTTTTTTCCGGAAATTCTGCCGGGAGAACAAAGATCACTGCAATTATATTTTCGTATGAACGAAGGAAACGTGATCAGTAAACACTCGAATGATGTTTTAAGATAAACTTTGAAAATATAGAAGAAGTCGATAAGGCTGTTTATAATTGGACATAGCATTTTAGAGAGCGAATACGCGCCAAAACGAGTGCAACTATTGACACGTTGTTACATTCTCCTGACCGCGCGCTCGGAAAAAATACGGCGATTCTGCCACTTCAGAAACTTAGATTTGGAAGAAGATTACTGACATATAATGAAAAATTTATAAAGGCTCGAAAAAAAATGAACTGACTTGTAAAAATACGCCACTGTGTTACACAACTTTTCGTTGAATAGCCTCTTTGTAAACACCGTAGACGTTACGTCAAAGTAGTTATAAAACCATACATAATTCCAAGAAAGACGGCCCACCTCAATATTCTGCTACGATATAAGATATCATTGTTTGTTCTTTTTTAGCTGGGGTTTGTCCCTGTAGTCAAGTGATCGAATTGTCGCGATAAATACACTTTCGAGTCAATTTTTGCTTCATTCCAGCAGTCTGTTCCAGCGGAGCAGTTTGCTAATGCACTTGAAATATACGATCTATCTAGCACTAGAAATAAGGAAAATAACTGAACTACGAAGGTAAGTGTTCAACTGAAAATAACCTCCGTATACTTAACTAAAACATTTTACTGTTCTCTCTCGACGATTTATGGGATATACTTCATGGTGGGTTTTAATTTATGCACATCAAAGAATCCGGCACTTATTTAGGGTTAAAAACTCATTTTAAAATGGTTAGCTTTTATTTACTGTCATGGATATCACTACCCATAACAGTAAATAAAAGCTAACTATTTTAAAATGAGTTTTTAGGATCCTTATATGATAGAATCCCTATATGGTGTGTTAGCATGAAGTATATACCCGATTTATTGGTGTAAACAGAAAGTGTTCTTGAGTCCTGCTATCTCCATTTTCTCTGTTCAACATGGGCGAAACATTTGCTATGTTAAAATACCGTGTTTATAGAATTTTATTAATGTTTTATCGATTCGGCAGTGTTTGTAGTCCGGTCATGGTTTGATCCTGTGTGATGAATGCTTTACAAAACGGAGCTACCGCGTTTTTAGATTACAAACTAAATACCTTTGTTAAACATAAAATACTTATAAAACATCAAGAGGAGATATCAAGTGAATTTTCTGAGAAGAGAGAATACACTATAGTTTAGCGAGTTTTCCAAGACACAAGGTGATTTCCTTGAAAAAATTGGCCCAAGTTTTTCAATTTGCAATGTATTTCCATCCTGGCCATCTGTAGCCAAATACATTTATTTTTACTCTTAGAGCATAAATATAATAATTTTAAACAAAACTGGATCATTATTTTTGGGTTTCCACCACTGAAGAAACGTCTTTTGGGCTTTGATATTAAAAAATGGAGACATAGCCCCCGCTTCAAAAACGGAAGTCAGCAATGAAAACGAAACCGTCTGGGACATGTAAGGGGAAATTTTGGATAAAGAAACATGAGATTGACTCGGGTATTCAATTTCCGATCACTGACCTTTATTCTCCAAGCAATATTCTGCTCTTACATGTCTTTCAATATCACCGAGTAGATATGGTCACTGGACTAATTTGATTAAGTTCTGGTTGATACATATTTTTTTAAAAATGAACAATGTTATCGGCATTCAGAGGGCGGGGACGGGGGGGGGGGGGGGGGGGGGGGGGGTGAGCGGTGGAGGGAAAAGGGGAGTTGTTTGGATGGTGGAGGGTTTTTGACTAAGGCGGAAATGGAGATATAAAGAAACGTATTCAGCGGGCGGGGATGGGGGGGAACGGTGGAGGGGGAAAGGGGAGTTGTTCGGATGGTGGAGGGTTTTTGGCTAAGGCGGAAAGGGAGATATAAAGAAACGCATTCAGAAGGCGGGGAGGGGTGGAGGAGGGTGGGGGGGAGGGGGGGGAGCGGTGGAGGGGAAAGGGGAGTTGTTCGGATGGTGGAGGGTTTTTGGCTAAGGTGGAAAGGGAGATATAAAAAAAACGCACGGGTGTTTCCGTGAAAGCCGCGAGAGCGTAAATACGCGAAGCCAAGCGTAATGAATGGGTTATCGCAGACGGTGGCAAATGTGAAAATGAACACTCGCTCGCTCCATCAGCTGTAAACATTTTGTCACGTGATGTTTTTAAATAATTTTTGTTTCGAATGCGTTGCGTAGCTAGAACAACGCGAATAACTAAGTTTTTGTAAACAAAAAGTTGAACAACAATAAGCTTAAAGATGTCTCCCATTTGGAGTTCTTTGACGAATAAACCAAATTTGTCTTTCATGTCTAATGCGGGTGTCACACAGTCGCGATTTTTCTTCACGATTACCTGACGATGCGAAAAGTGACAAAAATCATGAGTCCCTCGCGAGAGGTCTTAGAGCACTTGACGGGCTCTGATATAGGACTTAAGTGGTCTTCAGTGTGTCTTGAAGGACGTGATAAGTCGGCAAACTCTCACGAACATTTTGACCATGCTCAAAACAATCGTGAGAGTCAGCCGATCTATCTTCGTCGGGTAGCGGACGCCAAACCGTCGTCAACTGCTCTTAAATGCTCTTGACGGTCGGGAGTTGCTCGTTACATCATCTTAAAGTAGACTTAATGGTCGGACATAGTCGGGAGCGATGGGAGTGTTGCGATGCACTCAAGAGCTTTCAGAGCGATACACGAGCAAAACGTGCGACTGGCGATTGCATCTCGAGTATTGACGACCAACTGACGTTATTATGCGTTTGGCTAAAGTCTGCTCCGGCTCACTGCCGATGGCTTTAAGACCTTTTCAAGATGGTAAAAGAGTGACAGAAGATCTATCCGTCCTATTGACGTTGTACTCAACACCTCAAGGCCAAAAAATAAACTGATGCCACGACGACACATCCTGGTAACTTTAAGTATAAATAGGCTACTGAGTATGCGTGAGTCATTCAGCCGTAATCAGTTGAGCAGTCAACATGAATGCTCGTAGGCTACGTATTCTCCACCAGATGGCTGCAATGCTTGATGCTGAGCAAGCACAAGAAGACCTTCTGCTAGCGCAGTGGTATATGAGAAGAAATAGACGGCAGAGGAGGAGACACTGGGTGAAACCTTGGGTGCAAAGAAGACAGCAGTTTGGGCAGTATGATACCCTGATGAATGAGCTCAGAGCAGAAGACCCGGAAGGATTCCAGAACTTCATGAGACTGCCCCCAGCACTGTACGATGAAGTGCTGGAAAGGATCAGGCCACGGATCACCAAACAAGACACTTGGTGGAGAAAAGCCCTTGATGCTGGACTCAAGTTTGCTGTGACAATGCGGCATCTAGCTTCCGGTGACAGCTACAGCAGCTTGAAGTGGGATTTCCGAGTACCTGGGAACACCATATCCGTATTTGTCAAAGAAGTCTGCCAAGCAATAATTGACGAATACGCAGAGGAAGTCATCCAGTGCCCAACTACAGCTGCTGAGTGGCGTGCCATAGCTGACGAATTTCTCAGGAGATGGAATTTCCCACATGCTTGCGGTGCTTTGGATGGCAAGCATGTGGCCTGCAAGTGCCCTGCCAACACTGGTTCACTATACCACAATTATAAAGGCTTCTTCTCAATCACGATGATGGCTCTGGTGGATGCTGACTATAAGTTCTTGTGGATAGATGTAGGACCTGATGGCGCCTCATCAGATGCTCAGATCTATAATGATTCTGAGTTGAAGGAAGCACTTGACAACCACACCATCGGCTTCCCTGACCCTGCACCACTACCTGGTGACAACAGAAATATGCCATTCTTCTTTCTTGGAGATGATGCCTTCGGTCTGCGGC
The DNA here is from genome assembly GCA_024195265.1 of Dendrophyllia cribrosa. Classification (NCBI taxonomy): domain Eukaryota; kingdom Metazoa; phylum Cnidaria; class Anthozoa; order Scleractinia; family Dendrophylliidae; genus Dendrophyllia; species Dendrophyllia cribrosa. The sequence goes on from JAJLRJ010000004.1 coordinate 38,559,248, forward strand.
CTAATTTGATGAAGCCATTCAGTATTCGTGGTATGACGATGGAAGAAAGGATCTTCAACTACCGCCTTTCCCGAGGACGCAGGGTTGTAGAAAATGCATTTGGCATCCTGGCTCAGAGGTTTCAAGTCCTACTGTCTACGATGCAGCAAGATCCAGAGACAGTGAGGATTATTGTCCAAGCTTGTGTATGCCTCCACAACCTTATGAGGATCCGATACCCGGCCCTGCAGCCTGGAGCAGTGGATGTTGAAGATCATCAAAATATATCAGTCATCCCGGGTGAATGGAGACGTGGGCGTAATATGCAAGATGTTGTGAATGTACAAGCTCCCAATCGTGACACCAAGAAGGCTAAGAAGCAGCGGCTGTACCTGAAGCACTACCTGAATTCACCAGCTGGCTCAGTTCCATGGCAGGACAGAATGGTTAAACCAACCCATTGAGAAAACTCAACATATAACTGTGTCACTGCTTTTCTTAGACCAGTAAATGACCTGAGTCATTTCGGTTGTGACATGTCATATTTTATGTTGTTCATTTTATTGGATGACGTCTAATTTCTACAGAGAATGTAGACATCATTTCATGTTTAATGTCGGTTTGAGAAGAATGAGAAGAAAACCCATCACCATATCAAAATTCAAAATTAGACACATTATAAATTTAATAAGTAATAAACAAAATTAGTACATTTGTTTGCTATTTTCGAGGAAAATTGACATTTAAAAGTAACACATGAAGGTAATAATCCAGTTTTTTAACATAATCCCATAATGTTTATATTATCTCGAAATTTAGAAATTTGCATGTAATAAATGTCACTGATTTAACGAGAGTCATAATTATTATCCGGTGAAACATGCCTGGTAACTGTGGCACTGATTTGGCCCAAATCGCTGGGTGATGTCACTTCAACGTAAGCATCCAATGGGTCACTAGTGGTCATGTGTCCGAAAAGGCTGCCATCTGCAGTTTGCCTACTAGGACCTGACGGTTGGCGCTGAGACATAACAGTAGTTGACACTGGGGCTCTTGTATTCCAAGATGGTTGGTTGCCAGAACCATAGCAGAAGTCCGTATAGGCTGCCTGCATACTCGCTGGATCGGGCATACTCCTGGGTCGAGGTTGCAGCTGGGTGAGCTCTGCTCTGTAGCCCGTTTGCTCATGATGAGGCCTGGAAGAATGTGATTGGCTCTGACTCTGTCCCAAGTAATGACACAAATTACCCTCATTGCGTGCCTCATTCCATCCTCCAGGGCCCGGTTGTTCGAAAGCCGGTTAAATCCTAACCTCGGGTTAAATCGCTCTAACCTGAGGTTAAGTTTTAACCGCAGGTTAATTCTGTTGTTCAAAGACAGGTTAAGGCTAAACTCGTGTTAAACAGCGGGTTAAATTTAACCGTCCTAGCTAGGTGGGTTAAACAACTAACCTCGGGTTAAATTTGACCGAAACATTCTATGATTTACGGCAACGAAACGTTTTCAAAAACAACAATAAATTCATGGAAGATGAATAAGGTCCTCACTATAGCTGGGTGACAACCTTCTTTTTGTATGACAGGTTGTAAAAGAGCGTTATAATGGCGAAATTGGCTCCAACGAACGCTGAACTCATCACTAATCAAAAACGATATGGTGGAAAAATCACGGTGAAAAATGACAAGCGAGCGGTACAGTCGTCAAATTGAAACTCCGACAGTTTTCCCTGGCTTAGTTTCTACCTTTTATGAGATAAATCGGGTTCTTAAAAATCCATGAAGAGCTTTATTCACTTTTCAAACAATAGAGCAACGGTAGCAATTATTTTGAACTCTTCGGATCAGCAGAAAGTTTGCCTTTACTTGTTTGGGCTCCCTCCGTCTCCCCTAAAATTACAACCAAACTTCAAGAAAAACTTAACCGGCATAAAATCTAAGAAAAGGCCGGCAATTCAAGCTGTTCAGTATTCAGCCGGTATGAAGTTTTCTGTGTTATCGGAAAATATTTAACTTCAGAGGCCATCTTTGCGAAATTACTCCATGAAAAGCGGGAAAATAACAACTCGAAATGGCGCCGGCCGCTCCGAAACTATATTTTTTCGCCCTATGTACCAGCGTGCGAAACTGAAAGTAATTTTATTGCAAACACATTTTCGCAAAAATTTATATTGACTTTATTCCCTATTTTACGGGCTATTTTACGCCACTGCACTGATCCCAGCGTATCAGCACTGCAATATTAAACAACAAAAGAATTGTGTCCTTTTATTCTAATTTTCTATGAAATAACGAAGTAAAAATATACTTCAGTAAAAAAGCATGTTTTATTAATCCGCCTTTCTATGAAATGATACAAGTCTACTACATTTTTACAAATGTTTTCGGATAATATCCGAGAATCCAAGAAAACTGTCGCCACCGTGTAAAGTTTGAGAAATAAACAGCAGACAAGCGGCTTGTTGAAATGATAAACTCAAGATCAAACTAATTCCAGTAATTTTCTACTTACTTTTTCATTTTTGACTCCAATTAAATAACCTTCAAGATGTCAGTGTGGAGTTTTTTTCACGCAGATGACCTCCACAACGCTAGTTAATATTTTCAAGTTGTTTGAAAATAAAGATGCACAAAACGTTCAGCTTCTTCTAGCCGTAAGAATACAAATCCGTGAAGGTGAGTCGTTTTTCCTTCTTGCCTGTGATGCTTGACCTTGAAAATCCTCTCAAAATTCTTCTCAGAAGAGCTACTATTCAGCTAGAAATAGAGTTAACTTTAAATTCTACAATATTTCACTACTTTATACTCGAAACATTTTGAATGGATCGGGCGAAGCGGCTTCAAACTTTTTCAAAACAACTTCTAAAGAGCATTATGGGATACTAACCGTGGGTTAGCCGCGCTTAACCCGAGGTTAACTAACCGGACCTCTAACCGCGCTTTGAACAACGCCATTTCAACCTCGGGTTAACAAACGCGCGGTTAAGAAATTTAATCTCCGGTTAGGCCTAACCGGAGGTTAGTTTAACCCTGCTTTCGAACAACCGGGCCCAGGAGAATAGCTGGGATATGTTGGCTGAGGTTGTTGTTGGCGCTGGTTAGTTACGGTCGAAACTGGCATAGGAGGTGCTTGCTGATGAGTGGCTGGGACTGGTGTTGGTGTTTCTGGTGGTGTGCTTGCCTCCTGCAGCTGGAGTGTATCGTTTTCCTCTTGAAATCGGAGGAGCATTCCAATCGACTCCCTGCGGAACCTGTAGTTACAGAATACAAAAAGAAAGATAAGTAAAAATGCCCAGTTATAACATTTGCAATTTTTTAAAAAAATTATAAAGTTAATTTAGAAAGTTTACATTATTATGAAACAAAATTAGAATAATCTTTAAAAGTTACATAATAACCTAGACCATAGAGTCTGATGGAGGTTGTCTGCCACAGAGCTAAACCATGTTATGAAGCCAGCTCTTTCAGATGTGGGCTGAATTGGTCTCTGGGGTTCTGGCTCAGCAGTCAATTTCATGATCTGCGACTGAAATTTAGCTGCTGCTGCTGCCCTCTGTGACATCTGTGTCATGAAAGTTTTGTCTGCTTCCTTCCTCTTCTGAGCTGCGGTCTTCTTGCCAAAAGGTCCAGCAGAGGACGGAACATTGGTGGAAGCAACAGTGGAACCAGGCACCACAGGCGAGGTAGGTTTGGACCTGATGACTGTCTGTTCTTGCCCCTCGATGACCATCATAACATCGGCCATGTCCTCCTCCAGGTTGGAATCGCTTCCGTCGGCATCACCACCGGCACCGGCACGAGGTATGCCACCATCTTCTCTTGCAGCTATCTTTTGCCTCATCTGGAAGTACACAATGCACATAACACATAAGTAAAAATATCAGGAAGTAATATCAGAAAATAATATGATATATAGCTGAAATGAAAGTCATTTGCAGTAAAAAAACTAGTAATTTCACAATACTTACACTGACTGTCACTTTCTGCTTGCTTTTCCTGATGTACTTTTTGATGAAGCCGAAGTTAGCCATGATCCAATTATCCCTATCAGTCAAATCAGTCTCAGGCCTCGCACCATCACCAGACTTCTTGTTGATCAACTTGACATATCTGGTCCGGATAGATGTATACCACAGCATAATGGTCCCAACTGAAAACACAGAAAATGAAACACCATAGACATTATATGACGACAAGTCTCGGCATTGCTTACATTTCAAAATGTCACAACAACATGAATTATTATTACATAGTATACATAAAAGAAAATTGTAAATATTTTTTTCGAATTACCATCTAACCCCATTTTGTCGGCCTGTGTCTGCCACACCTGCGAACGGAGGACCTTGTCCTTGTAATCCTTGGACTTCATATTATACAGAAATGTGTTGACCTGTAAAAATTCCAACATGGACTCCTCCTGTTCGTCGGATAGCATGCCCGACTTTTTTGGCTTCTGCTTCTTCTTTTGTGTGACATCTTGTGGAGAATTGGAAGTGGATGGAGTAGGACCAGAACCAGCAGTCTGAGCACCAATAACATCCGGAGGAGGAGAAGTAGATCTGGGAGGGCTAACAATGGCCCGAGTAACAATGGCCTCAGTCTCACTGGCCTCATCAACACCAGTCTCTCTCATCTGCTCTGTGTCACTGGAAGATGATGAACAATCTGTTATCTGCTTCCGTGGCTTCTTTGCAGGGACCTTACTGTCCTTCCCTTTACGCTTCCTGCCCTTTGGAGGCATGGTGTAACAATGAAGTAATAATAAAAGAAATTTCCGGAAAAAACTCACGCAGGGCTGCTCTGTTGAAGATGTCGTACACTGAAAATAATCAAAATCGGCACAGGTCTTTTTATACTCGTGGTGTACACGGTTGTACCACGTGATCCACTCTTTTTGCGCATGAGCAGCTCGGGAGCCGCTCGCGAGCCGCTCTAATTGATCGCCAGTCCCACTGATAGGTCGCCAACAGATCGCGAGTAGGACGCGAATGAACGTGGATTGCTCTGTTACGGCACGTCTGTTGATCGTGTATAGCTCGTTTGTAACTCGTGTATAGCTCTTGACAAACGTGAGTTGGACTTCACCTTGTGGTATTTTTTTATTTTGACGCCACATTTCCTCCGTTCTTTTCGCGATCTTTTACAAATTTAGATCGTGAAGGTCGTGAGCTGATCGTGAGTTTAGGTCTCGACTGTGTGACACCGCCTTTAGAAGCTAGAGAAATGGACACGTTTATGGGCTTAAGGTCAACTTTCATATGTTGTCAGTGGATCAGTCTGTTCCTCAAGTGAAAATATATCTTTGCGTTTTGTTTTTTCTATTGAACAGTATATGTAGACCTTCAATATCAGACATCATATTGCGGATTACGTTATTTTAACTACAGTATATCGAGCCGGCCGTGTTTATAATTTAAACATACCGTACATTGCGTTACGTGTTGAAAAGATAAATTTGGCAAAGTGTTAATTGATACAATAACGCTTCCACGAACTCAACCAAATCAACTAAGCACGTGCCTTAATTCAAAATTTCTATTTACTGTATTTCGACACCTTTTTGTAAGGAAGGGTCGCTCAAATATGAGACAGCGATGTGTAGAGCATTCTAATTCACGGGTTGGCTCACAGGAACCTTTGATCTCGTTCTGGGAAGGAATACAAAACACCTCAGGGTAAACGCGCCACACATTCAAGAGGTGCCAAGTTAACAGAGGAAATGAGGTCATTTCCCATCGGGTACATGAAGTACATTCTCATTAACGGGAGCCTTTGTTTCCTGGGCCGTGTTGTTCAAAGCGCGATTAGGCTAATCCAGGGTTAGCGTCAACTTCGATTCCAGTTAAATACTTAATCAAAGGAGATTTTTCCAAAGTATTTTCGCCCTTTAGTTTCGACTTTGACTTGTCTTCGCGTGTAGCTTAAAATAAGTTTTTGAAAACACTTCTAACAAGAGAAATCAAATTCTCGGTTAAGTTTTAATCCTAAGTTAGCGTTAACCGACTTTCGAACAACCGGACCCTGATGATTAGCAGTTGAAATGAAGGGCTTTGCACGTGACGGAAATTGAGAAAAACAAAGCACAGTTCTCGGAGGAGAATTTGCTTGTCCGGTGACTTGGAATGCAGAACCTCCTTCTCTAATGTTAACATGTGTTGTTAATCTTTCTAGTGTGACGGATTCAGTGACATGAACGAAAACGCTTTAGAAGGCGGAGAAGCCGAAGAGGGAATCAAACTTGGATACAGTTTGGAAATTGACACCAAGTATGATGTGGATGAAGAATTCAGGAAACCCGGATACGCCGAAGGTCCGAAAGGAGGTGTTGCCTCAGACTTCGGTGACTTACCAGAAGGCGGCTACGCAAGGGGATCTGTTGGTCGCGCCAGAGCAGTAACTAAGAAGGGCTTCTCCGCTCAAGCAGACGGACCTTGTGGATATGTAGGAAGTGGAGCTAATAAAGATGAGGCCTTTGTTGGTGGCGAAGGCAGTGTTGGGAATGCTGAAACCCATGCTGGTCCGATTGGAGTGGGAGTGCAAGGTCCGGCCGCCGGAACCAAGATTCAGGTTGGCAACAAGGGATTGAAAGTCGACGGTGCAGTCAACCTTGCATCGGGAAAAGTAGAGGTAGGCCCCGTCAAAGTTGGTGCTGGCGTTGGGATGAAGGGTGCTTTGCGAGCTGGCTACGGCGGCGTTGGAGCCATTGTCCCTGGTGTTGGAGGCGCGGTTGTAGCGAAAGACGGCTTGGAGCTTGGCATTGGTCCTTTTAACTTTAAAATTGGTTGGTAAAAAGTTAAATAAAGACTATTCGAGCTTATGTTCTACTTTATTGTCTGAATAGAGTTTCAATTTGTAGAAGCTACCAAAACAAATCACTTGCAGTGTATTGATTGGTCGTTTTAGTAAATCAAAACAACAGGCTTATGTTATGTATGACATTGTTATTAACAATGAAATAAATTAAAATGTAGCTTTATTAAGGTTTGCAGATATTGTAGGTTTAATTTTGATTAAATCTGAGGCGCTTCAGTTACAAATCAGTTTATTGTAAAGTCACTGAAACTAATTAGATTGAGGAATAAAGATTATAGTACTGATAAAGCGACTGAGTGATCGATTAATAAACTAATTGTTAATGAATATATACGACGTTGATATGTCCTCAATCACTTCTCGAATGAATGACACAAAGTATGACAATGATGTCCAGTCGTGAATACAGACTCATTTTGAGTAGGGGGTGAAGTAAATAAGGCGGGGTGGGGGGAGGGGGATGGGTGGGTGGCGGACTTACTTGGGGTGGGGAGGGGGAGGGGTGAGAGAGGGGCACGAAGTGTTTTTTTAAGGCCCCTTTCCTTTGAGGAAGAGCTTGACGCAAAACGTACCGCGTGTAAATATCGATAGAGTCTACGTATGGCTTCAATTAAAGGAGACAGTCTATGCCCCAATAATTTTGCAAAATGAATGATATCTTTCTTGAAACGTTATAAAATATTTTGTAGACCCCAAGCCAAGCAAAGATTTTAGAGCTCTATAGGAATTTCATGGCTGCATGGGAACGTCTGTAAAGCTAACTAATTGATTATTTCTCACTTAACGAGTTCAAAAACGGATGAATGCTCTGCAAAATGTAATTTAAGCTTGACAATAAAAATGATATAAATAGTGACAGTGCTCGACCTTAACTTTTTAACCAACTGGTCCTTGGGCTAGTGAGGTTTAAAATTTACTAGCCAACAGGCATCACCTGATAGCCAAGCCTTAGGCTCGAGCTTTCGGTCGCGCGCTGCGCTCGCATTTATTTCGGTCGGGCTCCGCGCTCACTTCATTTTGATCGCGCTCCGCGCTCACTAAGCTCAATAAGTTGATGTTGTGCTTTTTATGTTTGATTTATTGGCAAGATTATTACAGTACAATAATGCGGAGCTTGTTGATTGTCCACCACCGACGATGAAGGGATGAAACTCGGAAGAAGAAGATATCGAGTTACAAGTAAAAGTACATGCTGAACAGAGCAGAAAAATAAAGTGGTTAACTATCTAAATTAACACACTATCACGTCAGGTTGGTTAACTTTTTATTTATGGTCAGACAGTACATTTTCCCATCTGCGAAGGAGTAATATACCCAAGGAAATGTTGTTTTCCACTCGGGATGAAAATGTCGAGTGTTTGAACTTGACTCGCTTGTCCTTTCAGAATTCGAAGGATTTTTTGGTTGTGCTTCATCTTCTTTCTTATCGTCACGCTGCTTCTTCTTGGGAGTATCGCATTCGCTTGAAACTTTCGCGAAAAAGGAGTCTACTCTTTTCATGCTGGATCAAGCGCCCTAATCAAGCGTGGCGAGCGAGTGATGATCAAAATCCAAGATGGCGATGACGGTGGACTGTCCGTGAGTTACTGGGCCCCACTAGTGTTCAGTATTCCCAGCAGTCTTTTGCTGGAGTCGGCCATGGAATTATCGATCGTATAATGCGAGAAAACTTTCTTTCTTTCTTTCTTTCTTTTTCTTTCTCTTTGGCGATCTTCTACATTTTTTCTTGATTTATCTTTTCAAAACCTCTTCTAACACGACTAGCCCAATGGCTAGTGGTCCTCAAATTTGACTAGCCCAAACCTAATTTTTACTAGCCCTGGGCTAGTGGACTACCGCTAAGGTCGAGCACTGAGTGAACTGTTTGACATTTGTCTATATACAATTCCGACAGATTCCGATAACTATTGTTATTGATCTTTATTCTCCAAGCAATTCTGCTTTAAAAAGTCTTTTTGTTTGAACGGAGGACACGTGGCCATAGGAATTTGGTTTCTTCGTAAAGCTTCACAACAACTGGAGCTACTGGCTGTATTTGCGAAAAACTTGTACTCTGCCATCAACGAGTTAGAATCCGCGTCTACTGGGGGCAGCAGTGTCGGACCGCACGCGAAAGACGAAGATGACGACCAATGCTGGGATAATGCTTAGCAAAAAAGACTTTCGAAAAATCAGATGAATGAAAAAAAAAAAAATCGGTGAAACTGGTAGATGTTTTACAACTCAAAAGAAAGAACACAACAGAAATGTCAAGAACGGTAACAAAAGCTCAAATATTTCCAAACATGCTTGGCCTAACAGTCATTTAATTCACTTTACAAGCACAAGAGTGATCGACAAAGGCGACTACCGAGTGCGAATGGCATACCGCCATCTCCAGGACCGTAGCAAGCCTTGAAAAACTGGGGGGCACAAATGTTTTGAACCCAATGGACGGGCTTTCGCTCCTCCTTTCTAGGGGGTCCGGGGGCATGCACTCCCCCGCCCCCCCTGAAAATTTTTGAAAATGAAAAACCGGAAACTGCATTTTCCAGCATTTTGAGCTTTTAAATTTCAAGTTTTGATAGATGAAAACTCTTTCTAAACTGACACTTATTTATACAAAGCACAGCATATTTCCATGATCCAAAAGGCTTAGTGAAGTAATTACACATGATCACAAAAACAGCAATATCTATTTGAAGTTATTTCCATAGATTTTTCTTATATTTCCAATAAAATTCTAATGATAGTTGCAAGGGAAGCACAACAGTTGAACAGATTCAATTCATTAGTACTTTGTACACTGTCTCAGCAAACTAATGAAATATTGAAAAAAGTAAAACACTTCGGAATGTCAATTACGACACAAAAGACCGACTGTCTTTGTATCTTGAACCAGCAACTGTTTCACCTGCCAGAGTCATCAAAGAAAGTTAGACTGTCTAAGTCGTCTTAGAGGCAAACACAGACTTCATCGGAAGGTCGTTCTTTGAAAACTTCCCAAACAATGCTTGCACCGCTGGTTGTCCCTCACAAACAAATTGGCAACCTCCACCATGTCCAAACCATCTGCCAATTTCTCGTGGACATGCAGAAGCATGAGGTGATTGAGCGTGGCCTCTCCCGTGGTTGAACTCAGATAGGTCTTGACACGCTTTATAGCGGAGCAGGAGCGCTCGCTGATGGCGTTGGTAGCTGGCATGACAAGCATAAGCTTACCAAGGATGCAACTCTCACTCAGTAGGAGTTTGCGATCATTTCTGAGTTACTGAAATCAGTTTAATTTTCAACATTTTACATTTGTGTTTTTTATTTTTTTAAACTGGTGGGTGGGGGGGGGGGGGGGGGGGGGGGGGGGGAGGGGCACGGGCCCCCCCGTCCCTCCCCTTGCTACGGCCCTGATCTCTAATGAAGCGGATAATAACCTATTAAAAACTCTATTCTTTTGAATAACGGATCCCTTCATTAGTAATTTTAGTTGTTTCTATCTTGCATTTCGTTTTCCACTTTTTCACACTTTTTATCAGTTTATTGTATCTATTACTTTATTCTTGTCTTTTTTAATATTCGTCAAAAGCTGCAGATTGGTAGCTGAAAGCTCATTTTTTCAAATGATTTAAGCCAGAGAACGATTTTTACTTTTCAATTGTATTTTTTAAGATGGTAAATAAAAAGCTAAAGCAAAATTATGTCTTTGATATGAGAAAAGAAATTGTTAGATATTGTAAATCTGATAAAAATATATCAAGAAAAAGCATGGGATGGCGCAGTGGTGAGAGCGCTCGCCTCCCACCAATGTGGCCCGAGTTCGGTTCCCGGACTCTACGTCATATGTGGGTTGAGTTTGTTGTTAGTTCTCATCCTTGCTCCGAGGGGTTTTTCTCCGGGTTCTCCGGTTTTTTCTCCGGCCTCAAAAACTAACATTTCTAAATCCCAATTCGACCTGGAATTCGAGAATCACAGGTTTGTCACCCGATCGATTATTCAGTTAAGAGAGAAAATTACATTCAGCTTAAAAACATTGACCCTTTAGTTTGCAATGGCATTTTTAAAGCAAATTTACATGCCTATCTATTTTCTAGTTATGAAAGTGTGTGTATATATTTTGCCTAACAACTTCAACAGCATTGAAGCTATGACGAAGGAAACTGGAAGGTAAAGGGCACAGCCAAAATTGTTTCCGGACGATGACGTCATATAACGTGGACTTTTTGCGTGATTAGTTCTGCACAGCCACCATTTTGGATCCGCCGTAAAAAATGTACACATTTTGAAAACCATGAGAACATTACTTCAAGAGCATGAAAGCTATGACTTTCTATATGACATAACTTCAAGAGCATTAAAGCTATATGACAATAAAAGATGGATGGTATGTGGTACGTTCAAAACTGTTTTCTTTGCTATCCATTTCTGATTAATGTATTTTTTAATCCATTTTTATTGATTAATGTATTTTTTAAATCAGTTTTTATTAATTAATGTATTTTTAAAATTTTTATCTATTTTTTAATATTCTTATTGTAAAGCGCCATAAGCGATTAGTGGATTTTGGCGCCATATAAATATTATTATTATCCATAAAATGGGACGATGAGGTCAAATAACATGGGAATTACGTAATAAGTTGGTGCTACACAGCCACCATCTTGGATCCACCATCTTGGATTTATCCCCAAAAAAATGTCCTAGTTGACTCAAAAGTACCAAAAACCAATAAAGATGTGCTTAATGGCGTAGAAATATAAGTTATAACGACAAAATTTTTTATCATTAAAAGAGAAAAAAATGCAAATTTCAAAAACATGGCTGTCAAAATCTTATTGCCATGGAAACATCAAGTCGCGTGAACAATAAAATGTCAAACCAAATTGTTGCCAGATAAATTATAGGAAAAGTCACGAAGTTTAAATACGTTTGGTTTCATGTTAAAAAAGTTATGAATGTTTTAACAGTCATAACATTTTTAGCGCTGCCACTTTGTGCCCCCCTTCACCCACCCCCCCCCCCCCCCCCCCCCCCCCCTCTCCCCTAGGCAAAGTAGGGTTAAGATAACGATTTCACTCATATCGTACCGTGTTCTAGGAATATGACAAAGCCTCTTTAACTACCGTTACTCGTATAATATTTCAACTTCCGGTGTGACTGCTGAATTACACTTTCCAGTAGTTAAGGACTTGGCGGTACCAGATCAGTTTTGCAAAACTGATCTGATACCATGCCAAGTCTTAACTACTTCCCATCTGTTGGATTAAAAAATATAGAAAAATTAAATTAAACTATATGTTTTCCAAAAAATAATTAAACTATATGTTTTCAGATTTCTGATCTCGACTTTCTGATTTCCCAAAAATAATTAAACTATATGTTTTCAGATTTCTGATCTCGACTTTCTGATTTCCCAAAAATAATTAAACTATATGTTTTCAGATTTCTGATCTCGACTTTCTGATTTCCCAAAAATAATTAAACTATATGTTTTACGCTGTTTATCCATCAGTGATATCAAAAGTGTGCGAAATATTATGCCTTCCACTCTTGTTTATATTGGTTGAGTTTCCCACGCGTGGGAATATTTATTGTCTCATCACCTTTTATGACAACCATCAAAGAGTTAGCATTTGGATTAAAAATAACATCTACGCAATGGAACAAAGATAGTTTCCCACGCGTGGGAATATTTATTGTGAGGAAATGAGTCATCAGATTGTAAACAGGATGGAGTTATCGGTGTGTGACATTCTCGGAAAAAACAGGGGAAGCCCCCTATGAAATGAGTCATCACTATAGCTATTGTTTCAGATCACGAGAGAAAATATTTTCAACATATTATGGGGTTTGATTTAACTTTACAAGATCTCTCAACTTTGCCCGGTCTGTTCTAAACTCAATAAAACGCTGTTTATCCATCAGTGATATCAAAGGTGTGCGAAATATTATGCCTTCCACTCTTGTTTATATTGGTTCAGTTTCCCACGCGTGGGAATATTTATTGTTTCATCACCTTTTATGACAGCTTCCATGATTAGCATTTGGATTAAAAATAACATCTACGCAATGGAACAAAGATAGTTTCCCACGCGTGGGAATATTTATTGTGAGGAAATGACATCGTTCGGTAGCAATAAATTCGCGTAATAACATCTACGCAATGGAATAAAGATAGTTTCCCACGCGTGGGAATATTTATTGTGAGGAAATGACATCGTTCGGTAGCAATAAATTCACGTTAGCCGATTTTTTTTTTTTTTTTTTTTTTTTTTTTTTAAATAAGGTTTTATTACTACATATACTACTTACAATACGATACTTAAACTACTTACAATATGATACTTACACTACTTACAATACGATACTTACACTACTTACAATACGATACTTACACTACTTACAATATGATACTTACACTACTTACAATACGATACTTACACTACTTACAATATGATACTTACACTACTTACAATACGATACTTACACTACTTACAATACGATACTTACACTACTTACAATATGATACTTACACTACTTACAATACGATACTTACACTACTTACAATACGATACTTACACTACTTACAATATGATACTTACACTACTTACAATACGATACTTACACTACTTACAATACGATACTTACACTACTTACAATACGATACTTACACTACTTACAATACGATACTTACACTACTTACAATACGATACTTACACTACTTACAATACGATACTTACACTACTTACAATACGATACTTACACTACTTACAATACGATACTTACACTACTTACAATACGATACTTGCGCTACTTACAATACGATACTTTTTTTTAATGCAACGTCTTTTTTATTAATATTTCCACATACATGCGTAGTGTTACATACATTTAATGCAATACTTATAATTAACATAACATAATTTAATGAACACTCAGTTATAAGTGAAATAGTAAATATATATATATATATATATATAGAAAGAGCACATACAGAGAACTAAAAGCTATCCACTTCAAGTACGTTATACATTGCTTTGCCACAATACTACAATGGTAATTATGTCGTCTCATTTTGTGAGGGGTTTTTCTTAAAGCGAGACCACTTCTTTTGAAAGGAGTTTATGGTGTTGTTGTCAAACGCAATTTGTTTTTCAAGTTCCATAGAGTTCTTAAGTAATTGTATATATACCTGCAGCTCAGGTAAGGTATTCCCAAGTTTGCATGTGTATATATAATGTCTAGCTATAAGAAGTAAGTGGTGGAAGAGCAAATCTTTTATGTCGTCAATTAAACCAAGACAAAAAGATGGGGAGAATGAAGAGTCCTCCATTCCAGTAAAGTTTTGAGTTATCCACTTTGACATATTTTTCCAAAAGGTTTGGGTATGTTTACAATTCCAAAACAGATGAACAAGGGTTTCTGGTGTTTCTTTGCAGAATGAGCAGGAATCCACTTGTTTTATACCTATCGTTAGCCGATTTTTACATGTTCGCTATTTTTGTTTTCTGGGAATTTAGACACGCACCGCTTATAGCTATAGTTTTAAAAAATATAATCTCATATAATAGTATAGAATGAATTATTGTAATTTGGATATTCACGATTATATGATGAGTATTGGTGAGTTGACCTGTCCCTTTTGTGATGAGCAATTGGCAGAAGTTGACAGAAGTGTGAGAGTGGTCAAGTCATGCTGTAGTGAACAAGATATAAATAGTATAGATGGTATGAGCGTCTGTCTAAATTGCGGTTCCGTCCATGGTTATGAATTAGTTAATTCATATGTTGACTTTCATGAAAATTTATATAGAATAAGAAAAAAGAGTGTATATGTAAGAAAATATCATATCGAAAATACAATCAATAAATATATAAAAGAGATTCATTTAAGTTTTAATGACCGTAACAAAATATATAAGATTTTTGGATTAATAAACAACGTGTTACCAGAAGTCAATAAGAACCGGAAACGGATGATTAGTGTAACCTATGTTTTGAGAAGATTATTAAAAATTTTAGGATTACCTTATGATAAAATAAAAATAACTTCTTCTAAAAAGACATTAAAATTTTATGAACAATGGTGGGATGATGTTTATAAATTAATAAAGAATGATGTCAACAAAATTATTAAAAGGTGACCTGTTGCATGATTCTCATAAAATAAAATTTACTCGAATTTTTTATCATACTGTTTCTCGAATTTATTAGCAAGAGGACAAAGATCGATGATTATTTCATCTAACTGTCTCATTTCATTGATGAAAACAGTGTGGTTAAATTGATTTCCTCTTAAAAAAGACCGTAGATCAACTAACACTTTTTCATAAGTCATATAAGAAAATTTAGACATTTCAATTTTTCTCTTATAGTCCTTGATTTCAGATATTGTCTTAAGCAATAAACCAGCTCCAGAAATAGAAGCTAGTATAGCAGGATTTAATGTGATACTACCAGCTATTGTACCAATAACTACTAAGCCTGTTGAAGTAACATTTACAATTAAATTCAATCTCTTAAAATATTTGAAAGCCTTTTTATAACACCAAAAGCGTTTGTGGTAATATCTATATAACGCTTTGATTTCAGATAATTTTTCTTTGCTTATACACTTATCGATATGATTAAATTGAAAGATATCTGTTTTAGTCATTCTATTCTATATATTATTAGTACATATTATATTTTAGGATTTGAAATAAGACAATATAATACACCACTTATTTGGCCCATTATTGGAGATCTTTTTACTTTCTTCGGCATTGAAAGGAAGCAATATGTGTATCCAGGCCCCATTTCATAGTCATTATAAAATCTTCCAAATGCATCATGAAAAATAGCATGTTTAATTAAAAATTGGTAATTGGTATTTAGAGTACAAGAACCTGGTCCTATTAATCCAATGTCAGGGTGTTTTTCTAATATTTGGTTCATTGATATTGGCTCATTCAAATAGTTAACGTACAAAAATTGATATATTAAAGCCGATTTTAATATTTCATCTTTAGTATTAGGATGTAGTTTTTTTTGGGTTGTGAAAAATTTATTACAAAAATTAATTGCTTGCTCCAAATTCGGCATGTATATTTATTGATTATATTAAATGTAGCTTTTATATATAAAAATATGGTGTATGTTTTTCCTATGTGATTAAAATTGAAGATGCCTGTTTTAGTTATTATATTAAAACTCTTCAAAAAGTACACTGATATGGCAATTATAAGGTGCATATGTAATATGATCAATTGATATTAATTTGATTTGTACAACTGTATCTTCATTGAAATTGATAACTGATGACGCTATATTGAAAGTGTAATAAATTTTATTCGATGCTTTATTCCAATTTTGTGGAGCAAATGAATAGTTACCGATTAATATAACCATTTTTTTGTATCCTTCAGGCGGTTTATCGTCCAATATTATCAACCATAATTTTACTATTTTCAAATTAGTTACCGCAATAAATGATGATGAACCGTTGAACATTATATCACGACTGTTCTTATTTTTCATATAATTGCCTAAAAATATGAATTTATTTTTCAGTTTTGGTAAACCAATTAGGTTTCTACCATTTAAATCAATATCAGTCTCCATAACCATTTTTCCATTTTCAATTACAAAAACAGTATCAAATACATCTGGATTGACACTCGAAACATGTCCTTTAACACCATAAACGATTAGATGTGCTTTCTTTGTATTCCCTTTTGTTATTCTTCCATGAAGATCTATCATTATATATTCAGGTGGAGAGACCTGCCATTTGTGTAAATGAACAATGCTTTTCGTATATCCTTCAGTGTTGAAAATCTTTGTTGTTTGCTGACCGATGTTGATAACTGTTGAGACAACAGTGACAGATGTTGAACTAATATGAGCTTTATCTGGAACAAAAAACTCGATTACCAAAGTGAACTCACCTTGAGAAAGATTTAGTGCATTAAAACCTATCCTTGACGCGAAGTCATCGTTATTGTCTGTCGTAAGAGTTATATCATAGGCTTTCTTGTTAATTTTGTGTGGACTGGATACAAAATCGATAATACCATTAACAACAATATTACTCTCCGACGAGCTCTGATTAACATCTTCCATCATGTATCTAAAAACATCTTTTTTAGCTGTAGAGGTATTTATATGTGACTTGTTTACATAACTCTTATAATCATCCGTTATTCGTGTGTACAAGTTTGTATTGGAATCATTGAGTTCGGTGTTGAAGAATGAAACATTTATAGCAGCGTCATTCTCATTTGGTTTAGGAGTTGCTAGATTAACAATCTTTTTATCTCTCATATCAAGATCGCTGGAAATAGTTTTATCAAGTTTGAGTGTTTCTAAATTATTTATTGCATTCGTATTTTGATTTATTCTTGTGTTGTTATCACCAGTTTTTGTGTCAACATATCCTTTATTTGTAGCGTGATCAACTGCTATTGGATCTTTTACATTGAAGATCGTATTTTTATTCATATCAAGGCCCGTTTCCATAGAAAGCATTTCTTTACGAGAAAGAAAAATGTTTTTCACGTCGTTGTAACTAACAAGATTGTTGTAATTTGCAGCTAAATCCAAGTATGTCTGTTGTTTCGACTTAACAATATTAAAAAGTTCTTTCAAATCAATGTTTTTAGTAACTTCATGAGTGTGATCAGGAACATCGGGATGATATTTTTTTAGAGTTATCATATTCACAGCTGAAAGATCTTGGTTTTCAT
Organism: Dendrophyllia cribrosa; assembly: GCA_024195265.1. Taxonomy (NCBI): domain Eukaryota; kingdom Metazoa; phylum Cnidaria; class Anthozoa; order Scleractinia; family Dendrophylliidae; genus Dendrophyllia; species Dendrophyllia cribrosa. Next base: position 38,576,736 of record JAJLRJ010000004.1, read on the forward strand.
CTGTGTTGATATTTATGATTTTCTTATTCTTCGCATCATATTGTTGACCGTCATAATTTAAAAAATGTGTCTTCCCATGGTAAAAAGGGAAAGCATCATTATCCCCAGCTGCTTGAACATTTAATAAAGAATGATAATTAGCATCTAAATGATCATTCAATACTATTCTTTTGTTTTTCATATATGCATCTGTAATATTAGCTTTTTTATTATTATGATTTTTAAGAGTTATCATATTAACAGCTGACAAATCATTGTTTTCATCTGTATCCATATTTGTAATCAATTTTCGGTCCATATCAATTTCACCAGGAAGAATTAATTTATTTCCTCGCATATCAAGATCCCCAACCATATGAGTTGTTCCATCTAACTTTAAATAATGCGTGTCTCCATACTCTTTGTTGACGACATCTTTAAAATTTGTGGGGTCCTTGACATTAACTAATTTCTTATTTTGAATATCAAAATCACCATGTCATTCAACATAAACCCAACACCAGGTAATCCCCGTTGAGATTGATTATTAAATGTTGATTCAGGTAAACGTCCGTTTGAGTAACTCATTTATATAATAACATCATATTATTTCGATTATATTTTTTCATTAAAATTTTTGGTTGTGAATTTCCTTGGTTTGTCTATACATAAAATGAAAATGGTTCTTTAGTTGCTTTATCATATAATTGTTTTGAAATACTGTTTTCACGGCAAATTAGACTTTTCTCATTGGTACTTGGGAATTCGTAAAGACAGAAATGTGAACAGTTCAATCTTATGTCTTTGGTGTCTTATAGTAGCTTTGACTCAGATAAATCACACTGCAATTTTTATGTCTCCCTCGTATAAAATAGTCGACTAATGGTTTTTGGTTTTTATCACATACGAAATCGTCGAATATTACCATTTTCTGACTTTCACTATCAATATCATTTACAGGAATAATTTCATTATTGCTTGCTTCAATAACATCATAACCAGCTTCATCACTTATTGGCTGGAACATATCTATAAGATTCTGGTACTTGGACTGCTCTAAGTTTTTCGCATACAGGTATATTTTATCAAAGTACAATAAATTGTAAATCATATGCATAAGTGTATTTGTTTTTCCCGAACCACTTGGGCCGCAAACCAACATCCGGAAGCATCGGTCAGGCATGAAAGGATATAACTGTTTATAATTTGAGGTTACATCATCATCGGCATCGTAATTTGGTATTATCATTTATATTATATGGGTATATTATTTCAATATAACATGGTGTATAACACGGTGTTCAACACGGTGTTCAACACGGTGTATAACACAGTGTTAAACGTTATTTTTATATATGATTTTCATTTTTATGTAACGTAATAATATAACAATAAATGAGTTTACTTAAGTGGAAAGAACTTGCAAAGAGAAAATCTGAATTAGGGGATAAATCAATTATGTCCATGATGTAATCACAAAACATAATATCGGTGAGCAGACAAGCCAACAGTCATTAGCGAAGGTATTCAAACCAGTTACTAGTAAATTAGATGATGTTATTGACAGTAATTTAGATTTAAGGGTACCTATAAGAAAGAAACGAGCACCTAAAAAAGGTGACCAAGGTATTGACTACATGCCTGAAGTTGACCCTTTCGAAGACATGCAAGTTGATGATTTATTTGGTGATTATGTCCCACCAAATCAAGATAAGCAAATTGTACCAAAACCACCAACATATGAAGAATCTTTACAAGATCTTCTGGAAGGGAAGAAGGAGATTTATGTTGATCCTCAGTACTTTGGTGATGAACCAGATGAATTACCACCAGAATATGAAGAAGAAGAGATGGACTATGGATTAGATGATGAAGATATAAGTAATGAGATTTTGAATGATATTGGTATTACGGATTATGAAAATGTGGAAATGAGGTTAAATCAACCAGAAATGACACATGAAAAGACTAAGGCCTATCTTAATAAGATTATAAAAAATGCCAAAACAAAAAGGGCCAATTAAGAGGCTATAAGTCACATGTTACAAAACAGTTCAAAAGTGGGGCTATATCAGAAGCTGAGAGACAAATGCGAAACAAAAGAATAGACAATGCAAGACTTACATTGAATGAATACATAAAATATTATGAGAGTAAGGTTGACACAATGAAAGGTTCTGGAATTCGCAGAAAACAGAGAGGTGGTAATTATGTTTTTTAATGATGTAAAGCAGCTTTTGAAAAAATTGGAATTGATTATTGGTGAAAGATTGGCAGGGAATACCAGCATTGAGATGCGAAATATGGGAGTTACTATATTGGACACATTATTGAAAATGTCGAAAATCAATAGGTCACAATATAGTAAATTGTATAGTCAATATTTCAAAATATAATTTATGTAACTTTATTATATAAATGGAACGAGAGATAGTTTTATCATCTTATAGTGTAAAAAATCAAGGGAATAATAAACCTGAAGATTTCACAACAAAATTTACTAGACCAATGATATTGGATAGTAATTCTCAATATGTGATCGGCCTTAACCGAATTATCAATATGAGTTTTACATGGTTTAATGTTAATGCTGGATACAATAATCAATTAATTAAATTTAGCTCTGATAGTGGTTCAACATTTAACAACATCACCTTTCCAGCCGGAGTATGGAATTATACAGACTTCAATACATATATCAAGGATATAACGAAGACTGGTGATACGTATCCTATCACTCTTGAATTCGATAATACAACATTTAGGGTTACGATTACATTGACTCAGAATTATCAGCTTGATTTGACGCATTCCAATTTTAATGATCTAATCGGGTTTGATAAGACAGTATTATCTAATGAAACAAATATAGGGCCGAAAGTGCCCAATCTCAGTCAAGACACAGATATCCTGAATATCCATTGTAACCTAATAAACGACAGTCTTGTCGACGGTCAAGATACAGACATCATTTATTCCTTCTCGACCAGTGTACTCCAACCTAGTTACTCCTTTACCCTCGAACCACGAAGAGTCACATTCAATCCAGTCAATAAGAATAATATTAGTAGTATCAGGGTATACATTACTGATGGAAAAAGAAGATTAGTTGACCTGAATGGAGCAGATACATCTTTCTCACTAATTCTGAAAAGTATAGAATAATATAACATAATAGTATAATGAAACCGTATGAATTCAAAAGATTTTACCATCCAAAACTTGGTAAATTTGTATACAGACACAAAGGATCGGGAATTATCGTTGATAATATTTTCAAACCGTTGAAGAGTGTTGCATCATCTGTTTTCAAGAAATTTGCTAAGCCAATAGCAAAGAAGGCGTTAGAATCGGGGATATCCCATGCAGGTGAGCGACTGGGTAAGGCGGTATCTCAAAAATCTGGTGATTTGATAATGAAAAGATTGACAAATTTGAGAAAAGGAGCTACAAGACAAACAGCAATTGTTCCATCCTCACCCATTAAACAGCTGCAGCAACATTATCAGCCAAAACTAGATCAAGAAAGTACTGATATGATACTGAATAGACTCATTTCTGGAGATGGTTTGAGGAGAAGACGTAGAGTTAGATTTGTATAGAATCAATGAATATATTTTTTAATTGTTAAAATTATATAACATAATATATGTCTTTTAGAACAGATAATTTTCTACAAAGAAATGAGTTGGTGCGATTCCAACTCGATGATGTAATCAGGTCTCCAGCTAACGGTCAACACCAAACGAAAAATGGTTATAAATTTACAATTAATGATCGATCGAGTTTCTACGATTGGTACAATGCCTATATTGAAGTCCAATTCCAACTACAGAAATTAGCAGACGGAGCAGGATATGCTGCTGCTGATCGAATAACGGTAATTAATGGAGGGCATTCCTTAATTGACCACATAATGATTAAATCTGCAGGAAAAATAGTTTATGACACTGACAATCTCCATAAAGTCACTTTTGTTAAAAACCTGCTAGAGTATTCTGATGATTATACAGATCAGTGCTAAAAACAGTTTCTGGTATTTGGACACGAATGCTACAACAGCCAACACGAATACAGGATTTGAAGCTCGCAGGTTGCAAACTCAAGCACTTCGAGACAATGGGGCTGGTGGTGCTAAAAACATTAATGTGATTATACCATTGAACAGGTTCTCATTTTTTGAAGAACTTGAAGATAAGATGCTTGTACCAATGCAAATACAATTTAACATTGAGCTACAAAACGATGGTGAACTCATTCACATGGCTAATGGAACTGATGCTGGAAGAATTGTTGTTAATAGGTTTTTGCTATGGGTGCCAAAACTAACCCAAAGGATTCATTGTATGACAATTTCGTTAGTTCATTTCTTAAAGAAACTCAGTGGAAATATTTAAGGGAAATGTACGAAGCATCAGCTCCTACACAATCATCAGGATTTTTCCAGATTTCAAGCAGTATTGACAATGTCAAACACATTTTTGTTTACTTGAAAAGAACAAACCCGCCTAATGATGCAGTTGAAGAAGACAGTCCTTATCTAATGACACTTTTAAACTTAATGCTGATGATAATAACTCTTCCCTTTTAAACTGTAGACTAGAATATGGAAATGGAGTCTTTTATCCAGAAACAGAGTATGATACAGAATCAAAAGTGAGAATCTTTAACGATTTGATGTCATATACTATGCGGAAAAATGACTATAACAGCGGAACTCAGCTGAACTTAGCAAACTATAGTTCTCTGTATGGGTTGATTTACTTTAATCTTACGTATCAAACTGAAAAAATAACAAGAGATCCGAAACAGCTAATCTTCAGGTATAGACTAAGCCAGAATGCAGCTGCAAACTTCAATGTTCATGCTGTAGTCCTATATGAAGAATCTGTTGTCATTGACAAGGTGGGTAATGAATTGGTTATAGTGTAAAATTGTATAATAAGTAATATATTACTAATAAAAATAAATATCCTTATTTCATATATGTTTTATAACTGGAAAAATTATATAACATATATTATATACAGCAAATGACTCAGCTTTTTGAAATCAAAGTAAATTTGTCTGACAATCAAAAGAAGAATCTTAGCAATGCTTTCAAAAAAAGGGAAACTATTGTTCTCAGACTATCAAATGAATCTCTGAACGGAAATGATTTCTATATGTACCAGCAATGGTAAAGAAGAGATTGGAGAAGAATCGTATGATGAATAAGGGTATGGATATCAAACTTGTTAAAAGTAATATCAGAAAACAGGTTGGAGGTAGTCTACTAACTTCTATCTTAAGTATTGGAAAGACACTAGCACCAACTATAGGTAAAACCCTTGGGCTATCAGCTCTTGCTGGATTGGCTTCAGAAGGTGCTTCTCAGATTGTGAAATCAATATCTGGCAAAGGCGTACAGTCGGGTGGTTTTCTCGTACCACAAGACAAAATTAATAAGCTGATAGAATATAAGCATCTTTTATCGACGAAACAAAAACAGGATATATTGAATGCCCTTCAATCAGGTTCAGGTGTTCATGTAAAACCAACAAAAACACAATCAGGTGGATTTTTAGGCACTCTGTTGGCAAGCATTGGTGTTCCACTCCTTCTAAATGCTTTGACTGGTAAAACTGGTAGTGGGGCTCCACGAATGGGAACTAGTAAGAAAAAAGGGGTAAGGGAGCTCCGAGAATTGGAATTTATAGACCACCTCCATTTATAGGTCATGGGATAATCCAATTGGTATGGGATTAAAAAAAAAACTACCAAAAAAAACAAGTCGGGAGAAGGCATACTATTAGGGAAAAACAGCCCATTCAATGGCATCCACTACTAGGGGCAATACTGTAAAACCAAAATTCCATAAAGATATCCCGTTAAGTAATCATGATCTAATAAAATGGTGTAGATATTTGAACATCCCAATCAAAGATGTTCTGTCAAGGGATGAAAGAGTTCCACATAAGCATAGACAGGCGTTATTTATTACAATCTTGAACCCTCATATATGAGTGGAAGCCATTGGGTGGCCACATATGTCAAAGACAACGTGATAAATTATTTTGACAGTTTTGGTATGCCTCCATTTCAAGAGATCGTAAATCATGCAAAAGAAAGAATATGACTCTGTTACATCCAAAACAACCAAATCCAAACATAAAAACGACTACATGTGGTTACTTCTGTTTATACTTTCTGAATGAAATGAATAAAGGGAATTCATATTACAATCTATTGGAAGTGTTCGACATATATGACACAATGAAGAATGAGGAATTTCTCGAACATTATTTTAGAAATATCTAACTTATATATATATGACGAAAAGTTATTGTGTAAAGCAGAAGAAAGTCACTGAATGTGTACCAGGAAGCGAACGATATGTGAAAACTAAAAATGGTCGAACTATGTTGAAATGCACTTGCGCTGAATGTGGAATTACTAAATCTCGTTTTGTTAAGAACCAGGGAAACTAATGGAGCCCTCACAAGATGGGGGCTTTTTAAATATAGAAGGTAGTCACAGTCTTGGTGAAATAGCAGCTAAAAGCGCTTTAAAAGGTTTGTATAATTTAGGTAGAATCGGAGCATCAAAGGCAATTAAATCTGGTTATGCTAAACAAAAAATAAAAGGAATGGCTGATAAATATTTGGATCAAGCCTTAGATAGTTTAACTTCAGATATTAGTAAGAAACTAGATCCATTGCATAAAGGTAGTGGGATTGATATTCATAAGGCCATTGGGAAGCTTCCGAAACCAAAAGGTGGTTGGACATTACCCGGCCATAAATATACTGGCCCATATAATGATTTAAAGAGTCAAGTGAAATATGACCCAACAACTGGCCAAATATTAGAAATATATGACCAACCTACAGGAAGAACTGATGAAATAGCAATGCAACATGATGTCGATTATTCAGTCTGCAAGGATGATAGGAAATGTAAAAATAAGGCAGACCGAAAAATGGTTCAAGCTTTAGACAACGTACCGTATAATGAAAGACAATGGGGGCATTGGTTGGCTAGAAACACGATTGATGTAAAACAAAAACTTGGATTAGGTGTTAAAAGGAAGTCAAAAAAACGTAAAAAGGAGTTGAGTAATGATTGGGCTGAACTCCTTGCAAATGAACTACATAAACCAATCAAACGGAAATTTCAAAAGAGACGTGTTATTGTTAATGGAATAGATGATATTTGGAGCGCTGACCTTGTAGAAATGCAGAAGTTTTCAAAATGGAATAAAGGATATAGATATTTGTTAAACATCATTGACGTGTTTTCAAAATTTTCTTGGAGCATTCCCATTAAAAATAAAACCGGTAATACAATTACTGAATCATTTGATGATGTTATTAAAAAGTATAAAAGAAAACCGAAATATTTATGGGTAGACCAAGGGTCTGAATTCTATAATAAAACTTTCAAAGACTGGCTAAAGAAAAATAATATTGAGATGTATTCTACTTTCAATGAAGGTAAAGCTGTTGTTATTGAGAGATTTAACAGAACATTAAAATCTAAAATGTGGAAACAATTTACAGCTCAAAATACAACACAATATTTAGACATGTTACCAAAACTATTAAATGAATACAACAGTACAAAGCATTCAAGTATTAAAATGAAACCTATTGAAGCATCTATGAAAAAGAATGAAGGAACTGTTTATTTCAATCTATATGATACGGAACTATTATCATATAAACCAAAATTTAAAGTTGGTGATAAGGTTAGAATTTCAAAGTATAAACGGAATGTGTTCGACAAGGGTTATACACCAAACTGGACTGAAGAAGTGTTTACAGTCGATAAGATACAATACACAAACCCTATTACATATAAGTTAAAGGATCTTAATAATGAATCAATAGAAGGGTCATTTTATGAACCTGAATTACAATTAGCAAAACAGGATGTATTCAGAATTGGCAAAGTCATTAGGAGGGATTACAAGAAAAAACAAGCTTTGGTATCATGGTCTGGTTATCCAAAAGAATTTAATTCATGGATACCGTTAAAAGATGTCAAAAATATATAATGTTTATATATATCATGAGTGGTATTAAGAAATATATTGAAAAAATAAATGTTCAAATTAATGAATGTGAAGATGAATCAGACAATCTTCGTGATAAAATATACGATAATGAGCGTAGATTGGATATGTTACAATATAAAAAGAAATTATTGAAACTTTATCATAAAAAAATACATGAAATGGATGAAGATATAACATTGAAACAGTTATTGAATATTATCTGCAATGAGATAGAAAACAATAAATACGATGAGGAATGTAATGTGTTGAAACAAACAAAAGTTGATAATATAGCTGAATTGAAAACTGAAATGAATATCTGAATATAGTTTAAAAGATTCATAACTGGATCATTTGAATTCTCAACCATATTTAAACGCATATAAAGATAAAATAATATATAGTAATAATATAATGGAAAAGAAATAATAATAAAAAGAGGTAGGGGGCGACCGCCTATATACCAAACCCAAGAAGCCAAAAAAGAAGCTATTAAAAGATCCAAAACTCGTTATATGTTAAATAAAGAGTGGTATTGCCGTGCATGTAATAACAATATCAACTACTCACTTGCTGGAAAATTCTGTCATTTGAAAACTAATAAACATATGGATAATATTAATAGGCAGATCCGTGAATTCGTTCATTTAAACACACAATAAAAACTAAGAAATATATAGTTTAATGGATCCATGATTGGATCACTTAAATTCTCAACCATACTTAAACGCACCAACTGAATACATATAAAGAATTATCTATACTATAGTATATAAAATGAACAAGATCGATCTTGAGAAACTTAGTAAATCAGAACTAATCAAATTGCTTTTAAAGCAACAGAAGAAAAAGCCTGAAATTATCATCGTAGATGATACCAAACCAGTTCCAACACCAAGGAGGCCTATTCCAACACCTCGCAAGAGTGTAAAACCAAACCAATCACCAAGACAAACAGTAAAAGAATTGGTTGACTATTTTGAGAGGAAAAGATTACCACCCCCACCTTCTGAATGGTTAGAAGAAATAGAACAATTAAAAAAGACACCAATTCCTACACCAAGCACTAAAAAAACAGTTAAACCTGTACCAGCTCCAAGGACTAAGATAGAGCAAACAAACAAAGCTCTAAAAGGTTATACTAAATCCTTCGAAATTACATTAAAGAATAATAAAGACCCTTTAACACAATTACAACAAACAAGAAAAGGTATTGAAAACCATTTTAAAACCCTACTAAGTGATACAAAAGGAATTAAATTTGTTGAAACACTAAAGGTCACATTTGAGAAACTAGCTGGTGATGAAATAGTGCCTAAGACTGCATATTTTAACAGTGTGGCTCAGACGATTATTAACCACATAGAAATCGCTGAAGCGTTACAATTGTCTAAACAACAGATATTAAATAGTGTAGCTCAATGGATTTCTGAGGGTTCTGGATGGACAATAAGATCTATTGACAACCACTATATTAATATTGTTAAATACGAACCATTAAAGGGATCATCTTACATTCAATTACCTTCAGAACTAAGAAATAGTGCTAAGGGATTGATAAACATGAAAAATAAAGACAATGAGTGTTTTAGATGGTGTCATATAAGGTACTTGAACCCTCAAGACAAATATCCACAGAGAATCAAAAAAGTCGACAAAGATTTTATTGAAAAATTAGATTACTCTGGAATTCAATTCCCAGTGACTGTCAAACTGTATAATAAAATAGAAAAACAAAATGAAATCAATATCAATGTATTCGGTTATGAGGAAAAGCAACCATATCCTATCTATGTATCCAAAGGAAAGTACGAAGATCATATGAACTTGTTATTGATCATAGAAAACGAAAACAAACATTATGTATTAATAAAAGACTTCAATAAATTCATGTACAATCAGACGAAACACGAACACAGAAAACATTTTTGCATGCATTGTCTACAATGCTTCAGTTCTGAAACAATCCTTAATAATCATAAAGAAAACTGTATTGTAATTAATGGTAAACAAGCTGTAAAAATGCCTGAAAAAGATAATAACATATTAAAATTTAACAATTATCATAAACAGTTAGCTGTTCCATTTGTAATTTATGCTGATTTTGAGGCTATTACAGAAAAAGTACAAGGATGTCAACCAAACAATGATAAATCATATACTGAATCATATCAAAAACATAAAGACTGTGGATATGGATACAAAGTTGTCTGTTGCTATGATGATAAATACAGTAAACCAGTTCAGGTCTATAGAGGCGAAAGAGCTGTATACAAATTCATGGAAGCTATGCTGGAGGAAGTTAAATATTGTAAGAAGGTTATGAAAAAAGAATTCAATAAACCATTAAGAATGACCAAAGACGATGAAGAAGAATTCCAAAAAGCTGATAAATGCCACATATGCGAGAAAGAATATAACAAAACCGATCTAAGAGTAAGAGATCACTGTCATATCACTGGTCAGTATAGAGGATCCGCTCATCAAGATTGTAATTTAAAACTCAGAATAAAACCAGAAGAAATTAAAATACCTGTGATATTCCATAATCTCCGTGGGTATGACTCTCATTTCATCATGCAAGAGATTGGTGAAATAGTCAAGAAGCATACATATACAAATAAAAAAGGTGGAAAATGTCAAATGAATATCAATGCAATTCCGAATAATATGGAAAAGTATATGGCTTTCATGTTGGGTAATCACTTAACCTTTCTCGATAGTTTCCAATTCATGAGCTCTGGTTTGGAAAAACTAGTGAGTAATCTACCAAGAAAATCATTAAAATATACCTCTCAAAAATTCAAAGGTAAAAAGCTTGATCTGATGGCTAGAAAAGGAGTGTATCCATATGACTTCATGGATAGCTTTGAAAAGTTCAATGAAAAACTGCCATCAAAAGAAGAATTTTACAGCATATTGAATGATGAACATATATCAAATGAAGATTACAAACATGCTCAAAATGTGTGGAATACCTTCAATCTTCAAAATATGGGTGAATACCATAATTTATATCTTAAATCTGATATCCTTTTGCTAGCTGATGTGTTTGAAAACTTTAGAAAGACCTGTCTAGAATACTACAAATTAGATCCATGTCATTATTTCACATCTCCAGGTTTGTCTTGGGATGCTATGCTTAAAATGACTGATATCAAATTAGAACTTATAACTGATATTGACATGTTTCAATTTATCGAAAAAGGAATGCGTGGTGGAATAAGCTACATTGCCAATAGGTATGGTAAAGCAAACAATAAATACATGAAAACATATGATGAGAAGGTGCCCTCAAAGTATATAATGTATCTGGATGCTAACAATCTATATGGTTGGGCTATGTCACAATACCTACCTACTGGCGGTTTTAGATGGATGACACAAAAACAGATCGATAAGATAGACCTAGCTAAGTATAAAGAAGATAGTGAGAAGGGTTTGATACTGGAAGTAGATTTAGAGTATCCTGAAGGGTTACACAATCTTCATAATGACTACCCGCTAGGGCCGGAAAAGGTTAAAGTAACTGAGAGTATGTTGTCTGGGTATTGTAAAAACATCGCGAAGAAATATAAAATATCAACTGGTTTAGTTCATAAATTGATACCAACCCTGAAGAACAAAGAAAAATACGTGCTCCATTATAGGAACCTTCAATTGTACACTGATCTTGGTTTGAAAATAACTAAAGTCCATCGAGTACTAGAGTTTGATCAATCTCCTTGGTTAAAACAGTATATCGACTTTAATACAGAAAAAAGGAAGAACGCAAAAAATGCTTTTGAAAAAGACTTCTTTAAACTTATGAATAACTCTGTATTTGGTAAAACGATGGAAAATATTAGAAAGCGAGTAGATGTAAGACTAATCACCGATGAAAAAAAACTATTGAAATATGCCAGTAAACCAACGTATGTTAGTAGTAAGATCTTCAACGAAAATCTAGTAGCTGTGCATAAGATCAAAGAAACACTTACCCTAAACAGGCCGGCATATGTGGGTATGTGCATCTTAGATTTAAGCAAGACGTTAATGTACGATTTCCATTATAACTACATTAAAAAGAAATATGAAGACAAAGCCAAGTTACTCTTCACAGACACAGACAGCTTGACCTATGAAATTGAAGCTGAAGATGTATACCAAGACTTTTGGAATGATAAAAATAAATTCGATAACAGTGACTACCCTGAAAGCTCACCGTATTTTGATAAGACAAATAAAAAAGTTATTGGCAAATTCAAAGATGAAGCCGCAGGAGTTCCTATTTGCGAATTCATCGGTCTACGATCTAAAATGTATAGTTACACGAAAGACAACCAAAAAGGAGGAAAGACTGCCAAGGGAATCAAAAAGAATATTATCAAAAATAATATCAAGCATCAAGATTATAAAGAAACGTTATTAGGAAATAAACAGATGCATCATACAATGAAAACAATCCGAAGCAATAACCATCAATTAGGAAGTTATGAAATCAATAAAGTATCACTCAGCTGTTTCGATGACAAAAGATATATACTGGAAGATGGTATAAATTCATATGCTTATGGACATTATAAAATGAAAAAGAATTAAATCAAAAATAACTTTCCTTAATTCAATCCTGTGTAGACTTCCTGTGTTTCCGAGAATTGTGTCACGCAAAGGATTCTATTATGTGGAATCACGCAATGGAATAAACGCACCATTTTGTTTTTATTAACATATAGTTTCATTTGATTTTTCTATATTTTTTAATCCAACAGATGGGAAGTAGTTAAGACTTGGCTTGGTATCAGATCAGTTTTACAAAACTGATCTGGTACCGCCAAGTCCTTAACTACTCTTTCCAAGAACCCAAAGCTGCGAAATTTAAGTTCTTAGCTTGTATTTCGCCGGACAAATGGCTCATAACCAAAAATGAAAAACAAAATGAAAAGACTGTGCCAAAGGTCCAAAAAGGTAAGGACATAAATGAACCTATACTCTTCAACATCACAGTCTGATTGACACGAGAAGTTGAATTGGACTTTTTCCACCGTTTCCGCGAAAAACCTCGTGATCTTAAGTCTTAATTTCGTGCATTGTGTTACACAATGCGCGACATTGAAATCATTGAGACGTAAGATCACGAGGCTTTTCGCGGAAAAGGTGGAAAAAGTCCAGTTCAGCTTTTTGTGCTAATCAGACGCTAGTAATCTTTATTCAGGTAGGTTATGTAAATGTTCTGTTATTTCGCAAAGGGACTGAAATGTTCTACATTCCTCTTTGAGCGATATCAGTTGACTTATTGTGAAATGCTTTACCTCCCAGGCTACTGAATTGGCAAATCAGACAAGCGATCCAACTGGGTTTACAGGTAGGCATTCAATGTGTTTTAAATTTAAAATGTCTCTTGTAATCTGCTGCGGGAAGCTGGGGGACTGGTTTATAGAAGATAAGGATATGTTTATAACTCAATAATTACGTTTCTTTTGGAAAAAAATTTAATACGAAGAACATTTTAATGGCAAAATTAGCGGCAGGGGTAATTTGCCGAACGCCGAACGCCGAACATTGTTCTCACCCACAACAGTAAATAAAAACTAAGCACTGATTCAAATTGGTTAGCTTTTATTTACTGTTAAGGGTGAGAACAATGTTCGGCGTTCGGCGTTTGGCGTTCGGCGTTCGGCGTTCGGCAAATTACCACTGCCGCAAAATTATAGTGTGCCATGTTTTTAAAACAGAAAGTGATCGAGTAATCCCGGCCAATCGACTCGAAAGCGATTCTAAGAAATAAATACTTGAGTCAAAACGCCTTCAAAAGAGAATATATGAAAATAATTATATTGGTGCCTTCGAATTTCAAGAGTAGCTTACGTTACTCAACTAAATTTGTCCGAAAGCACTCAATTAATGACACTTAATGAATCAATCAATTATAAAGCAGTACAGTTTAGAGCTTTCAGCTTGTTACTCAGAACAAACGACCGGTAACCGAAACTAACTCAATGTCATCCAGAAACAAAAGCATATGATCAAATCTGCAAAATCGAAAGTGTAATATCATTCAACTTATTGTGTTTTGAAAGCAGTCGCAATAGGCGTCTTCACTACAAGGTTAAAACTTCCCGCTAAAGGAAAATCGGAACTGCTCTGTAACACGTTCCCTTGTAAGCTACTTTGTAACACAAGCAAGATAACTAGGTTTCAGGAAGGTATTCAATGAAGACATATTTAGGAGCGGATAATTGGACTTAATTTCCTTTGTTTATGGGAATCAGTCTGAATATCTTTGCTAATTCTGAACAGTTATTTATTTATTCATTTTATTTTGTATGTGTATATTTGTTCTGTAATCCTTACTTCTATTTAAGGTGTGTATATTAAACGTTTCTGACTCGCGTGTATATCACCCAACTAGTTAAAGGAGAAGTTCACTCCAGAAGGCACTCTTTTTTTCTTTCCACAAATAAAAAGTACATATAGAGATATATAGGATGCTGAGCAAAGTTTCAGCTTCTAAAAAGCTCCCAATCCCAATTAAATCCTTGTACAAAGTAGCCCAAAAATCATTTTGAACGCCGCCATTTTTTAACCATATTTGGCAGCCTGGCCTTGAAATGTGACGTCATTCCGTCCAACTTGAAGTGACTCGTTTTGTTTACTATACTGAAATCATGGATTAAGAGGGTTATCAAGCGTCCCGGCCGCATTTCTCGAAATTCACCAGAATTTTTCTGCCCGTTAAGGCCCAAAGTTTCTTTTCTCGAAAGAGTATGAGTTATCTTCCTGAGATTTTATACGGGCCCGAGTTTTTTTAACAATCGCAGCATCGTACATGATCTTTATCAGACAATAAATCTTCGCTCTATCGCAGACACACAGAAGAAGAAGAAAACATTAGAGATGGGAAAGGAAAAGGTAAATTCAATAGAAATGTATCCGGCTTATAAGGGGCTTTGAAGAGATGTGAGATTTAACACCGGCACAAACTGGAAAGGACTGAAATAGTTTCTCAAGCCAAATAATTTTATATTTATTTTGCTTCGGCGTTTTTTTATACACAGATCGATTTGTTTAGGTCTTCGGTACAGAATGAGGTGAGAGATGTTTCAAATCAATTTCTTCTTTCACAAGCTTTTAAATGTTTTTTTTTTTCTGAAATTAGCATGCACCGCCAACGCTTTCCGACTTTTTTATTTATTTCGATTCCTGTTATTGAATTAATAAGGATCGATAACGATTCTAAAGCAAATTTCGTCGATATGGTGATAATGGCAGTCTTTTGATTCTCGTAATATATTTCGCAAACGGGAATAAGCTAAATGTGAGCATGTATTACCAAATTTATCATTTGACAGAAATAGCTAAAAAAATTGCGTAGCAGCGTGCGTGTCGCGTTTCAACGCAAAAAATTGCATAGAGGCATAGAATTGGACAAGGTCAAAATATTTTAACACGCACTGAAAATAATAACCACAAAGACTACTTCATTGAGACTGATGTGAAACGGATATTATTGGAAGAAATATATTTCTATGTTCAGTTTGCTAGTGGAGTTTTCTTTCAAACTAAGTCACTGCTGAATGTTGTGATTCCTGTTATTTACGTTACAACAAAAACACTGGGAAGCGAAACAGGAAAACACTGAAATTCCAAACAGTTCGAATAAACTATGTACATTTGACAACCGGCTGGGAAGGAATTGTACTTATACAAAAAAAATTGATTACAAATTGTTGTTCAGTTTAATTCACAGTCAACTTACTCCCACAAATCCGACCGTATATAAAAAAAATTCCCGAACCCAAATAAAATTCATGACTCGAACGATACAATTTCAGTCTTTACCTACCTGCGCCGCTGTTCAGAAAACTTTCATATAATCGCTACAAACGTCGTTGAAAGCTAGATTAAGTTTGATTGAATTTATTTACCTTTTCCTTTCCCGTCTCAAAAGTTTTCCTTTGTTTTGTTAAGGAGTAAAGAATTATTTTCTTGAAAACCGGGTTGCCGGTTCGGTGCGGTGATGTGGTAAAAAAAATCCGGTCGATATAAAATAACTCATTCTGTTTCGAGAAAAGAGAAACTTTGGGCTGAAACATAAATTATTAAAGGGCAGAAAAATTCTGGTGAATTTCGTGAAATGCGGCCAGGACCCTTGATAACCCTCTTAATCCATGATTTCAGTATAGTAAACAAAACGAGTCACTTCAAGTTGGACGGAATGACGTCACATTTCAAGGCCAGGCTGCTAAATATGGTTAAAAAATGGCGGCATTCAAAACGATTTTTGGGCTACTTTGGACAAGGATTTAATTGGGATTGGAAGCTCTTTAGAAGCTGAAACTTTGGTCAGCATCCTATCTTTATATGTACTTTTTATTAGTGGAAAGAAAAAAAGAGTGCCTTCTGGAGTGAACTTCTCCTTTAAGCTTTTTAGTTATTTTGGGTAACCAGCTACTGTATGTATTTTTAATTTATATATTATATATACAGCTCTTGTAATAATCTACAGTACAAATAAACGTTGTTGTTGTTGTTGTTGAATAAGACTTTTATGTTTATTTTTATGTTTATCCACACCGTTGTCCCTAAGAATACTGATAGCTCTGCTGCTAATTTGGCTTCTAAAAAAAGAGCACTTGGAGAAATGTCGAAAATGATTGTTTTTAGTAGTTTTTAGTTCTTATCAAAATGGCTGACAGGCAACATGGTAAAGTGACCATGGTAAAGTGTTCATATAAAACGAAATTTTTTAACAGCAAATTTTATGAACTAGGAGAATGGCTCTACTCTATGGTGGAATTTCATTTGAAATTGCATGCACCCGTGAACCAGACTCTGTAAAGTTTACTGCTTAAGAGAAGAAATTTTTGGTCAAAACATGGGTCTTAAGCTGGCATAATAAATCGTGGTTACCATGGCAACGATGCATCTGCTGACCCTAAAATGTTTTTTGGTTCATCATCCAGGTGGTCTATCATCACAAAAAAAATGAAAGAGGGTTAAAAATTTTTCATTTTCAATATTGCACCACTTTCTCAGATATCTACTCTTAAAACGCCCTCATCGCGCTGATGAGGACAAAGTGATATTTTATGTACTACCTAAATGAAATATGGTAAAACTTGTACAACAGGAAATTGTTAGTCCTCGAGTTAACGACTTCATATATTGAACTGTTCCTGCCACTCACTTACTTTCTCACTTATAGTGCAATGTTTTGGCCTGATTAAAAGTCTCGCAATCTTCGTTTATCAGAAAACCCACCTTAAAGGAGCTTTGTCATGGGGGATTTTGACGTTTGCAGGTCAAAATTTTCCCAAATTAACTAAGTACCTTTGTGAAACACGAAATGAAACATTTTGCATCCCATGGGTTTGCCTAGTACGTAGGTTCGTATATTTTTTATCAATTTTAAATATAAAATTTTACACACAGTTGGTATTGAACTTACACGTCGAGTAATGCGCAATAACATGTCAACTATGATAAATCCATTGAAATTGTGTGACCATGGCCTTGGGAAGGTCCTGGTCACACAATTTTAATGTAAAGAAACACCGACTTTGTTGTGGGAGTATCTTTCATTAACACCATTTTGCGGTTATTTAACACTGATATGATGTATGTTTCTAATTACAGTACTCTATCAGCCTAAGTTTGAACGACGCGAAAATGAGGAGAATATAACACACCCCAGTGTTGCCATAACACACTCGCTCTTTCTGTTTACAAGTATGCCGGAGCTTCAAGAGTGAAAAGCTATGGGGTCAGGCCTAGATAAGGTAAAAGCACAACAACAAGCTAACAATGACAAGGCAAAGGAAATGTTGGATACAATCGACAAAATGATGGCCATGAAGATTGTAGCCGTCTCGTCCAAGTTGCAGAAAGAAGCAAGTGAGGACAAGACGCTTCCGATTGTAGCAGTCGTGGACCGGTCACAAAACTACAGGATCAAAATTGCACAAGTGCCATCCAAAGATGTTTCTGCTGGTATTAGTCATATCCTGAGTGGAAACTTCCTGGACGGGTTAAAAAACCTCCTCTCGGTGGCCCTTAACGATTTCTTGGGCAACACAGACGTGGGCGAAACTGAGAAGACCGGTTTTCACGTCGTCTTTGCAAACAACGGCCTACTGCGGATGGACTACATGATTTACAAGTACCAATTCTCCTCGGAAGGCTTGCTAAGTGAATTTCAGAACGCATTCTGCTACTACATGCAAGTTGGTGTATTGGACTTGGAGAAGGTGAACTCGCAGATTGTGCTGTATGAACTGACTAGGGCCATTGGTGGAGCCGAAAACCTTTCTAGAGCTTCACAAGAACTGGAAGGGCTGGCTACATTTGCGAAAAGCTTGTACGCTGCCATTCGTGAGTTAAAATCCGCAGCTACAACAAGTGGAGGTGCATCCGGGGACAGCATTGGCATATTAATGGCGTACGATTCCAGGAAATACGGAGCCATTGTCCCTGGTGTTGGAGGCGCGGTTGCAGCCGGTGGCGAAGTCAGTGTCGGGGATGCTGAAGCCGATGCTGGTCCGCTTGGAGTGGGAGTACAAGATCCGGCCGCCAGAGTCAAGATTCAGGTTGGCAACAAGAAAAAATTGAAATACGGATTTGCATTGAAAAACGGAGATGTAGGTGTTGCAGCCGGTCAAGGTAGAGTCTGGGACACTGAAGTCCATGCTGGTCCGCTTGCAGTGGGTGCAGTGGGAGTACAAGCCGGTCCGGACATCGTAAGCGAGATTGCGGTTGGCAACAAGGGATTGAAAATCGACACTGAACTCAAACTTGCATCAGCAAACGCTGATATAGGTGGGGTAGAAGTTGGTGTTGGCGTTGGGTTGAAGGGTGCCTTGCGAGCGGACAAGGGCGGCGTTGGAGCCATTGTCCCTGGTGTTGGAGGCGTGGTTGTAAAGAAAGGCGGCTTGGAGCTTGGCGTTGGTCCTTTTAACTTTAAAATTGGTCTGTAAAAAGTTAAATGAAGACTATACAAGCGTATGTTCTCTGCATTCAGTGAATAGAGATTCAATTTATAGAAGCTACCAAATTGTCCAGTTTATTGATTGGTCGTTTTAGCAAATCAAAACCACAGGCCTTTGTTATGTATAACATTGTTATTAACAATGAAGTCAAATGTAGCTTTATTAAGGCCTGCAAATATTTTGTAGGTTTTGATTTTAAAATCCGAGGCGCTTCAATTGCAAACCAGTTTATTGTAAAGTCACTGAAACTTATTAAAATTACAATACAATACAATAAAGTAACTTTATTAGTATATCCCGACAGGGGTTTTTAATTCTAATTTGCAATCAAGTAAAAAAAGAAGAGAAATATGAGATCACGTAAGCGGCTTAAAATTATGATTTAAACACGTTGAATATTACACAATCTTTAATTTGATAGACGGCAAAACAGTCCGTATTCGTTGTGTAAAACCCAGCTGCTTGCAAAAGTAAATAATCCTAATAAAGACAGTTAATTACAAAGGTCAATAAACCGAGATTAATATAAAGCAATGGGAAACATTAAGCTGCAAAAGGAATAAATTATAAATGGATTCCGACTACAATTGTTATTAATCTTTATTATCCAAGCAATTCTGCTTGAATGAATGCCTTACATAAC
Organism: Dendrophyllia cribrosa; assembly: GCA_024195265.1. NCBI lineage: Eukaryota > Metazoa > Cnidaria > Anthozoa > Scleractinia > Dendrophylliidae > Dendrophyllia > Dendrophyllia cribrosa. The sequence goes on from JAJLRJ010000004.1 coordinate 38,596,363, forward strand.
GAAGCTTCCGAGAACAGCACGCCAGGAAGAACCTGGGACGAAAGAAAACCGATTATCCCTGGAGGCTGAGGAAGGCAAAAAGAAAGCTAACATTAAGTTTTCATTCAGACTTCATTTCCCAGGCTAATGGTATCCAGCTGCTGTTAAATTTTTGTCTAACAGGCACAAGATTAAAAAGTCCAATTCAACCACAAAACTCAGGCCCCGTCCATACTAATGCGTTTTTGAAAACCCCCGTTTTTGGTTCCCCGAAAACGGATAAAAAGATTTGCGTCCACACTAGGAGCTGAAAAACGATGATCCAAAGATGCGTTTTCATCACCAGGCTCTGCTCGGACGTTTTTCTATTCAATACGCATGCTCCAATAGCGTCAGCAATACTATGCGTTACTAGTTGTGACGTAAGCGTTTTTGAAAAGCTCCGTTTTTGCTGTCCACACTAAAACGATAGACCTGCGTTTTCAAAAGTCTCCACTTTGAAAAGCGTTTTCGAAAACCTCCGTTTTCATCGATTTCATTCTCTGTTTTTGATCGTTTTAGTGTGGACGATCGGTAAAAACGCATTAAAAAGTATGCGTTTTCAAACGAAAACGCGTTAGTGTGGACGGGGCCTCAGTCCATGTATTATTATGTTTTTTTATTATCAGTTTTGTTGTTGTTGTCGATTTTGGTGAAAAGTAAGAATTTTGCTTTAAGTTAAAGAATGCTGACAGTTTCAGTTCTTCTGCGAACTCCTTCCAGTCATTTTCTGGAAAATTAACTTTCAATATTTTCGTTTAAACGGGGTGATAATTTGAAGCACGAAAATTTTAATAAATCTTCCCACAGGCTTACCACCCTCTGTTTGTGTTGTGCAACTGGAATTATGGTCGTATCGTTTAATAAAACTAGTTTCACTAAAGGCGAAATTTAGGGCTTTTAAATCTGATGAAAATGAAATATAAACTCTTAAAATCATTGCCATATTGTTTAACTTTGTTTGTCTGTGTTTATTTTTGCGATTTGTTGCTTGCAAAAGCGGTATTTTTGAAAATAACGGTTCGACTCGCTCAAAAATGCACTTCGCTAGCCGTCAAACGATGTAATTTGTGATAATCGGTATTGACATAAATTAGTATTTTGCCGACACGGAACGGAGAACTGGGTGAGAGCGTAGTATGCTAGGGCTCATGGGTAGTATGTTTGTAAAAAGAGACGGTTGAGAAACTTGTGACATTCTACGGTCAGCCTTGCCACTAGCACTTTCCCATTAGGTTTATTTTTATTGTGTAATTAGCGTCATATGATTTGTTTTTCATTCTGTTTTTTGTTTTTATAGATCAACCTTAAAACCCCAAAGGTAGCGCCTCTGCATTTGGTCGGGGGTACACGGTCCCTATTTTTCCTAACAAGAGGTTTTTGGGGTTTACGTGTCCGGCTTTGGCGCATGTAGGACGTTATTTGATGTACCGCTTATCCACTTTCTTGTAAGCTTATTGTCGCAATTAAAATCTATCTTGGGCCTGGCTGACCAACGCGCCCATGCCTCAACCTTTGAGTGTGTTCGGTTGTGTAGTGAAGGCAAAATAGGGTGAATGCCTTACATAACGAAGCTTCCGATAATGAAAATAATTGTACAGCAGGACAGGAAGAGCCTGACGAACATTTGACTCGCTCAAAAATACTGCTTTCGCGAGCCACAGAAAAACAAAGTTAAACAACATGACATTGATTTTGACATTGATTTTTCCAAAACTGAAGAGATAACTGAAATATCTTAATTGAGTCCAAAGTTATAATCACTTGAACTTTTAATTTGTGCTATTTTTAGTAACAAAATGGCGGGAATTTCAAAATTCAATTAATGATATCTTTTGACTGAATTAAGATATTTTAGTTATCTCTTCAGTTTTGGAGTCGTGGAAACATGCTCTTTCAGAATCAGTAATGACATAATTCAAAATGTGACATTTAAATTTTGGCGCCAAGTTAGTGACGTCATTTTCCCGCCAAAAAATCCGTTAAAATGAAAAACCAAAATCTTGCGTACCTCGGTAATGAGGAGATCTGTTCTGGTCTAAAATGTTAGATTAGTCGGATGAAAACATAGAAAGTTATTTATGACCGCGTTTGAAATGGCGCGATTTTGCTTGCTCCTGGCCCGGCGTGAACTATGATTTATTGCACCTATTTGAAAAATTTACCAGCTGAGACACAAAAGTAAATGAAAACATTTAGATGGTTTAAAGTCTATTGCAGTGTCCTTGAATAAGTCTGCAAAGCCAGGTCACCTCATTCCTTATTGTTTTTAAAAAGAAGTAAACTACTGATTTATCTTACGATATTACGCCAACTCCGTTGTTTCTAAAAAAACGAAAGCCATCAGCCTAGTCCCCAGGCGTTCTCTCTTGCCCCGTTGTCCATGCAAAGTCTGGGACGCGGTTTCTCTCGGTGACGTCACGGCTCAAAGTACGGTTCAGGTTTGACCGAGCCGAGAATGCCTAGGGACTAGGCTGGAAAGCCATGTCAAAAAATGAAAATGAAACTTTGTCCGAAACACCAACAGTGGTAATAACAGGCAAAGTAACTTGAGATTTGGCTGTCTTAAATGGACACTGTCCCGGCTGAAATATCGTGTTTTCATTATTATGGCCAGGAGCGTGGTTTCAGCGCACTTTATTATCTTGAAATTGTAAACTGGTCAATTGTAAAGTAAATTACTGTGATTCAATGCACAACATTTAATGTCTGTTAACTGCTTTATTATGTAGTGGTGGAATGCGGGTGCCTCCTCCCCCGGCCTCCTCCACAGGCATCCCCTTTGGGCCGAGTAAAGGGCTACACGAGAGACTGGTAAAGAGGACAAAAATGCGACTGACTAGTGTGGAGGCGGGATAAGAGAGAAAAGTGGCGGCTCGGCTCCCCACCCCTCCCCTCCAATATGTTTTTGTCTTTTTGCCCCAGACCCTAGAGTTGCCTGCGAAGGAGGCTAATTGAATGGGAGATCTAGAACAGAATTCTCTATTTTCGAATTGACCATAATACACTTTGTTTGCCCCCCAAATTTTGCAGAAACTATTGTTTTGAAATGCTCTTGGGAATATGCAGTCCTCCCAAGAGCATTTACAAACAATAGTTCATGCAAAATTTGGGGGGGGGGGGGGGGGGGGGGGTGGGCAAACAAAGTGTATTATGGGCAATTCGAAAATAGAGAATTATACGATCCTTAACGAAACACACCACGTGCAAAGCGATCGCAATAAACGCATAATCAGTCATGGGGAAAGGATCGAAAACGGGTAGAAAAGAAGGATAATAAGGAGAATTGGAAAAAACGAGAAGGCTATCTTCTATGCAGCTACTCAAATGGAGCTTTGGGGTTCGTAAGAAACCTCTGAGCGAAGTTAATACTCAGCGGAGAGGAGAGAGGAGAGAGAAGAAAGGAGCGAAGTTGATACTCAGCGGAGAGGAGAGAGGAGAGAAACACTCCTCACCACCCTCTCTTTCCTTGAGGCTTGGGAATACGAGCAGTGGTGCGCGAATTCCACACTACCTCCCTCCCTTCATATTCTTCTCCTCCTCCATTGTTCTTCCCGCCTCTCGCGCGCCAGTTTCTCTCTGCCCCCGCCTTACTTTTAGCCGTCCTTTTCGCACGCAACGTTCAAGGATTCTTTTTAAAAACTCGAACCGTTTCTTCAAAATCAAGTGTATCCAACAATAAAATTAAACCCCAAAAATATCATGGGGTGTGCATGTACATGTAGTTTTCAAAACCTCACGACTCCTGTTAGAACCCGTCCAACCGCCCGCCCCCCTTTTCGCACGCAATGGCCAAGCAGTTCTTAAAACACGAACTGTTTATTTTTTAAAACCCAAAATTGTTGTAAAAGACATCAGGACTATTGCAGCAGTAATCCGCCTTTCATTCCGCCCTCCTTTTCATATGCAACTTTCACGCCATATTTAAATACGAACTGTTTCTGTTAAATCGAGCCTATCTAACGACTATTGGGTCCAACACGAAGTATTTTGTTCTATTTTGTAGGTGTTTCAACTTACCGGTGTTTTAAAATCTCTTGACTATCGTAGCAATGAACAGTGTTAAATGCATGGTCGGAATAGATTACGATTTTTGGATGCCGCGGGCTAAAATGTTTAATCAAATGTTGTACCGACGCCAATCTTATTTTGTATCAATGCAACTTAATGGGACTATAAACCCACAAAATGTTGTAAAAGACATCACGGCTGTTGCAGCAGTAATCCGCCTTTTATTCGCCCCCCCCCCCCCCCCCCTAATTTTCACACACAATTTTTCACACCACATTAAAATACGAACTGTTTCTGATCGAGCCTATCTATATAATATCTTATATTTTAATAGTATTTCTATACTTATGTATATATTATTCTCTACATTTATATTTATCTATTTTTATTTATTTAGTTTTTTGGGGAGATGCCCTCGATAGGGTTAACCTCAGGTATCTTCTTTTCATTGTATTAATGCTTCTATTGCCGTATAAATGAATAAAGTAGTATTAGTATAGGTAATCATACGGTTTCGAGTTCAATTTGGGATTAATTTGCACGAGTGAGGTTTTCAAAAAGCTCAAATTGTACGAGCCGCTTTTGAACGAGAAAACCGTACGATTACTTATTAATAATTATACATGAAAAAATTTGCATCCATTTTTTGGAATTTTTTCTTTTTTGCAAAAAAAATTTTTCGGAAATTTGTTTTCTCCCCCCCCCCCCCCCCATCCCCCAATTTTTTTTTGCAAAACGTTTTTGTATCATTTTTTTTTCGATTTGTAATTTGCACCCTTTGTTACACTTTTTGCACCGGTGTTACACTTTTTGCACTGGTGTTAAACTTGAACTACACTGCTCTTAGCCAATCAGAATCGAGTAATTTTTTCATGTATATTATTATCTATCTAACGACTATTGAATTCAACACGAAATATTTTGTAGGTGTTTTAACTTACCGGTATTTTAAAATCTCATGACTATCGTAGCAATGAACAGTGTTAAATGCATGGTCGGAATAGAATATGATATTGGGATGCCGTGGGCTAAAAATTGTATTCAAATGTTGTACCGACCCCTTTCATGTTTTGTGAATACAAGATAATGAGACTATAGCTTGGGAGGATTAAAACCGTTCAATGTTAAATCATTAGTAGGGCTGGCTACAACTTCGCCCGACTTTGATAAATTGGGTTGTGTGTTTCTCGTTCTTTTCAAGTGGTTTGTAGCCTGCGGCGAAGTGCTAGTGATGTCATGTCATATCATTTGACATAGCAACTTCAAGCTCATGGATGATCTGGATTTATTTTACTACATACACTGTAAGAAAAAGGTTAATGACGAAACGAAACATATCAAGTAAAAGGAACTTACATTATTGCTGGATTTGGCGAGAATTCCATTCGATAACGATTTCCTTTTATTTCTTTTCGAGGAACAGATAAATGAAAGTAATAAAGTTGAAGTTGAAGTTAAAGTTGACTTTGCATGCACGAGTGATTGCGAAAGACTGATTAAAGTCTTGATAGAAACCTTCCTTCTTTTCATGTGTAAATCATGTTCTTATGCTAACGAACATGATTTACATATGAAAAGCAGGAAGGTTTGTATCAAAACAAAGTCAACTTCAGCCTCACTTTCACTCAAAGGCCAGGGTACTAAGCACACAATTGTAAAATGGTCTATTCTCTATTTTCGAATTGCCCATAATACACTTTGTTTGCCCCCCAAATTTTGCATAAACTATTGTTTTGAAATGCTCTTGGGAATATGCAGTCCTCCCACGAGCATTTACAAACAATAGTTTATGCAAAATTTGGGGGGCAAACAAAGTGTATTATGGGCAATTCGAAAATAGAGAATTGCGCACACTGATCAACACAAACTAAACATTTGAACAGTGAAGTTCATTTCAATGAAAAAGCAAATCCCACTGTTTAATTTTCAATGTATTTAGTACGAACGAAAGGGTAATTGGGGACACTGTAAAAAGAAAAAAGGAACATTTCAAACTGAACATAAACGTTTGAAAATTCCAAATGCCGGGAAGCTTAGGATTTGAACACGGAGCTACCGTGTTGCAAATCCATCTAGTGGTCAAACAGGAGGAATTGAACCTGGTAAAGCTCATACAACTACTAAATATGACCATATGTATTTTTATTTTTGGATATTGACGTAAATTTGGAAGTTGAATCGAGTTTAAGTCGGCTCCGAAGTACACTCAAAACGGCAATTTAGGGGACTCATTCTTGACCCTTCTTGCCACTACTTACAAAAGAAACTATACTGACACGGCCAACCAGGGCCGGTTGTTCGAAAGCCAGTTAAATCCTAACCTCGGGTTAAATGGCTCTAACCTTAGGTTAAGTTTTAACCGCAGGTTAATTCTGTTGTTCAGAGACAGGTTAAGGCCAACCTCGGGTTAGGTGGGTTAAAAACTAACCTCGGGTTAAATCTGACAAATATTCTCTGATTTACGGCAGCGAAACGTTTTCAAAAACAACAATAAATTCATGGAAGATAAATAACGTCCTCACTGTAGCTGGGCGACAACCTTTTTGTATGACAGGTTGTGAAAGAGCGTTATAATGGCGAAATTGTCTCCAACGAACGCTGAACTCGTCACTAATCAAAAACAATGTGGTGGAAAAATAACAAGTGAGCGGTGCAGTCGTCAAATTGAAACCCCGACGGTTCTCCATGGCTTAATTTCTACCAGTTTAACGAGATAAATAGGGTTCTTAAAAATCCATGAAGAGCTTTTTTAGATCAACGGTAGCAACTCTTCTGATCAGCAGAAAGTTTGCCTTTACTTATTTGGGCTCCCTCCGTCTTCCCTAGCTACTGAATTAAAACCAAACTTCAAGAAAAACTAAACCGGCATAAACTTTAAGAAAAGGCAGGCAAGCTGTTCAGTATTTAGTATGATGTTTTGTGTTTTATCGGAAAATATTTCTTCAGAGGCCATTTTTGCGAAATAAGTCCATGAAAAGCGGGAAAGTAACAACTCGAAATGGCGCCGGCCGCTCCGAAACTATTATTTTTTCGCCCTAATTGTACCACCGTGCGAAACTGAAAGTAATTTTATTGTAAATACATTTTTCGCAAAAATTTATATTGGGTTTATTCTCTACCCACTATCTGAACGCCCAGAACAGGCTATCTCAGACTCAAAAGTAAGAACCTCTTTACATGGCTCAAGATTTGACCCTAGAAACGAAATGGTTAGTCCTATACTTCTTTGAATGGTCACAATGAAGGATTTCGTGTAAAAAATTCAATAGTTAGAGCCACATTACACGACTTTACCCTTGAAGCCCCAATCACGGTGATCAGCATTAAATTTCTCAAGTAATAACAATGCAATATCAAGCAAACAAGTTATGAGAATTGAGGAAATGATCAACAAAGATGAACCGCCTTGATATTTAAACACCTTCTCCCAACCAGGCCCCGGTTGTTCAAAAGGTGGATGGCGCTATCCACCGGATAAATCGCTATCCAGTTACTATCCAGTGGATAAGGATTAACAAATCCATTGTGTTATCAGCTGGATTGTGATTTATCCGGTGGATAGTACTATAAAAAAATGTATGGAGGCCAGTAACTATCGCTATCCAGTTACTATCCAGTGGATAAGGAATAACAAATCCATTGTGTTATCAGCTGCATTGTGATTTATCCGGTGGATAGTACTATAAGAAATGTATGGAGGCCAGTAAAGAGTATTTGTATGTTCACTTGGGGGCTTAAAGGATTGACTCTGGGGGGTGACAGGGTTAAAGTTGAAAACTGAACCGTTAATGGGTCTTAATAGCAACGTGGAACAGGTGCAGTATCTTTGTCCACCGCGGATCATTTTCTCATGAGAATCACGTATCGCTTCTTTCGTCTGATCGGTCATTAAACGGTGATATATCAATGCAACACCAGTAGATATCAAGCTGCGAGTTGTAGTATTTTTAGAAGCACCAACGATCCGGATCGGGTTTTAATCTAATCGAGGACAAGGAGAACAATGTTTCACCAGCCGCTGCCGGTGATGAGCTTGAGTGTGTGTATTTGGGAAACGAATAGCCCTTTTCGCGGTTAGCTTTTTCATTTGCATTACAATAAAAATCAACGTGGTTGCGAGGTAATTTTGGGCAATTTTGTAGTTTCTGCCCGAAATTGCCTCGCAATCATGTTGAATTTTATTGTAACGCAAATGAGAAAGGTTAACCGTGAAAAAGGCTATTGTCTCCACCAAGAAAACATGAAGTACAATGTATCGTAAATGAACTCAGCGACGGTTTTCATCTTCAAACCGTTAGTTCTCTCAGCAGTACCTTAATCAAGTATTTTTTGCAAATTTAAAGAAATGCAAGCAAATTTCAGCGAATTTCGAGGCATCGAACCGCCAGGTGCTGTTTATTATGCTGTACAAGGCAGTTCTAACTTTTTAGTCTGTTTATGAAATGAGGTTTGAAACTTTAAATGAAAGCTATTGAGTTGAGCAATGTACTTTGGTGTAGTGATGCTCGTTTTGAATTTGAACTTATAATTTTTTTCTAGGCGTTTTGAAGGACGTGTTAAAAGCTACGATGTAGTCGAATGCATGTCAGCCTTTCGGCTAATAGATACTTGATTTATTCATTCATTCTATTTAGTTTACAAAAGAACTGAACTTCAGTGGGGTCCAAATTGGTTGCGAACGAAAGAGCAACCGAGAGAGCATAGAAAAACGATGAAAGCGGCCGCCTTATAGTCAAGGAAGACACGGAGCAACAGGAAGATCATTGAGTACGCGCTATCTGGAGCATTTTGCTAAACAAACGTAGTAATCAGGGCACATTTGCGAGTTTGTTCCCCTGTTTAATATGTTTTTGTCGCTTCTGACTGCATAAAATCAGCGGACAAAGAAAACTTTCCTAGATACGCAGGCCTCGTGTTTTTTAATTTCCACGCAATTGATATCCGACCGCAATATATATATTATGCCACATTTATTGAGAAAAAATGATAAATGAACGTTCTCCCTGCTCACAACGGTAAAATTTGAACAAATAAATTCCTAACAAAATGTCCTTCCTTGACACCTTTTTTCGACTCACACCTTTTTCATTTTAAAGAGGTCAGCACACCTGGTCAGCGATTCGAAATGTTGAAACCTTTTTTAATGACAAACCGTCCATTGATGAAAACGAGTTTTTAGCTTGCATGATTATGCAATGTATCTTGAAGATCAAAACACCTCGTCGTTCAATGATATTTCGCAATTTTTGTTTTCCTTGCAGCCACCTGTACACTAAAACGGACCTGTTCACTTCTCCATAATAAAATGTAAAATTATTTCACTACAGATAAGGGCAATTCGATAAGTAGAAACAAGAAAAATACTGGAATGCGAGTCTACTCTCTTGCTCGAATTTGTTTTCAACACCAAGTCATTAGTGAAAAATGTCTAAAGCCAAATTCGTTTGTGAGGAATCTGTTATTCAAACTAGAAGACATATTTGGAGCAGGTGGGAGTTTTGGACTTTGTTAACTGCATTGCGTGAAACTTCAAATGCAAGATGCATTTAATTTATTCGTATTGCTACTGCACTCAAAAACTTAAACTCAATTTTGATTTATTTTTTCTGTTTTCAGATCATGAATAAGCTATGAATATATATTTCAAAAGCTTACAGGAAGTAAAAAACAAAACAAATTCTGAACTATGTTAGGAACATATTTAAAAAGCGTTGTGCGCCGAGGGAATGTGTTACGGAAAATTGTGTTTCCATGACAATATTACCTACGTTTATCTAAGCTTAAACTAGCTTCGGATGTTGTTTCCGAAGCTCCCTAAACGACTTTTTGAGGTGCAATCCATTTCTGCAACGAGCGTTTAACGTACACCTTGCATAAGACGGGTTACGCGTATAATACTGGTATAAATATTCATGGTCAATTTTTGATTGAATGATAGTATTTACATAAATGAAATAAAAATAACTGTAGGTTTACAAACTAGCAAAGTCTCGCACTTGCTGAGGCAAAAAAATAATTGCAAACAACAATTTAAATACAGTTTAAATGTACTTTATTCAGATTAAATCCATTTAAAATATAGCAATATTTGTGAACGATCAACCCACGCATAAATAAGTTCTTGCTATGGACTGTACAACAAACGTCAAATATTTTCATGAGGCACATTTCTGCGAAATTCATGAAAAACATCTCAAATTATATGCAATATATTATTTTCTACAAAGTTTTTACTCAAAACTAAATATTCACAAACAATTGTTAAAGAAAGTTCGGAGTCGGGGGGAGCGGGACATGTCAAATTCTTATTACAACCAGACAAATGCAAACTGTGCATTGGGAGTACGTGTTGCTAAGACAAAAAAGAAAAAAAAAAATTCCCTTCGCATGAAATATTCAGGAATTGAAAGTTTAAACTGAAGGCAAAGAAACTGCAGAGAATATATTTCTCTCAGTGAAAAAAAGTGGTTAAAATTAGACCTTTGTGCGTATGTGGCAGTTACTAGAAGTAACACGTGTTCGTCTATTATATTAAGCATTGCTTCCATTGTTTTTTAAAATGCTAAACACGGCTACAAAGCATTATCTATTTTTACTCGGGCATTTTTGTGTTTGGCCGGTAGCGTCGAGATTAATCGAATGAGAGAAAGATTTGAAAGCTAATCCCCCCTCTCCCCTATAATTCGTGACATAAAAATATCGGTATGAAATACATTTCATAGGAATATAATCGGACGAATAAAATATGTTTCTTCTAGCAATTTTCATTTTAGGTTTTAAATATATGCATTGTCTTGTCAAATTTAAAATTTATTAGATTTCAACTGATTCTTGTTTTTTTTTATGGGACTTCGTTTTTTAAAGTTTCAAAAAATATCCACAGTTTTATGATAAATAGAATATCTTTGCCTGCTTCAGAAACATTGTACTAAGTCTTAATTACTATAATAATCGTATTTAGTAAGTCGAGTCGGTGGGTTACTTGGTTATTAAATCTAAAAAGCGCTTTACATATAAAATTTGCATTTACAGTTAACTGATAAAAAGATTAAAATGGCATTTTCTGAGGCGAATGAACGACCAGAAAGAACACCGAAAACGTATTTTGTGAAACTATATATAATACTAAAGCACACTTTAAGTGCTGATACAAACAGGAGGCTTTGAACGGCATGCATTTTACCTCTAAGCCACCCGTTAATATATCTCTTTGTGTAAAATTGACTCTCTGGCAGGCTGTGGAAAATATATCTTTATAACTCCGTGCGAAACGGGAGAAATATTTATATTAGCCGCCTTTTCGACGATCATGACAGTTTTTGTTTCGTTATAATGGCGAAGAAACATGTTCCCTACAAAAGAAGAATAACAAAATCTTTCTATAAAACTGATCAAACAAAGAGTGTCTAGTTCAGCCAATGTCAATTTGGAAAAGCAAAGCAAAGCAAATCGATCGATCGCTTTCGCACAGGCAATTTATTACTGGCTAGTGGAATGTTTCGACAAAACGTATAACATAGAACTGAATTTTAGCCTTGCTCGTAGAGCAAGCGAGCGAGCGATGATTTTGGGTGAATTGTCGCCTGAACTTTAATTCTATAAACGTTGCTTCAGAACAGTGTGTATTCATTCGTAACCTTGATGTAAATATTCAAACAATTGTGATCATCTAGAAAAACTGAAAAGTTTCACCAACGTCTCATTTCAAAACATTCGCTGGCTTAGAAGTGGGTAACTCAAGTGCAATTAAAGAAAAATAAAATATATATTTTCTAACTAAGTTTGCATTCCGGAAAAATGTTCACTTAATATTTTGACGCGTTGCCATTTGATTCATTTCGGAAAGTGATTCGCGACCGCATTAAAACTTAATCGGTTCCTTTTTGACATCAACAACGAGGAATTCCCCGTGATTGCAGTGCTAAAAGTAGCCTAACATTAGCTAAACTTACTAACTTCTCTGCATTGATCGTAAAATCCCTATAGTTTCGCTCGCCGTGGGTCGTAAACAAGGACTTGACTGCCAAAGTGATTCTACTAATTGCTGATAATGGCAAGAAGTCTTATCTACGCTTGGCACACGTGGTCGCAAATTGTACGCAACGACACCAAACACAACAACATACAAATTCTCGGAGCCATACGGCTGTTCTCGAGTCAATAACTGCCATAGACAAATGCCCAGGGAATAAATGTCCGCTTTTGGGGACGGAGTCTCTCCTTTAAGAAGTTCAGGTGCCCTATAGGCAAAAGTGCCTGTCAGGTATGAATAGGTAGGACTAGCAGGTAAATTTTCACCATCGTCCACAATTTGACTACAACCAAAATCTCCTAGTTTGCAAATGTCTTTGGAGTCGACCAGAATATTGGCGGGCTTAACATCTAAGTGGGCGATATCCTGTCCATGAATGAATTCTAACGCCATAGTTATATGCGAAGCGAACATCATTCTTCTCTCCTCGTCAATGATTTCTTTCTCATTGTCCAGAATATTCCGCAAGGTTCTTGAACCAGCAAACTCCATTATAATCATTCTCTCGGGAAGAGGACGATCTAAACTGGAAGCAGCAAGAGTCCGAACAATGTGAGGATGACAAAATGAAGCTATTGATGTTTCCGCTTGAAAGCTCTGCAGAACCGCTCGCGGATTTTTTGAGTTTGTGTTCATCTTTTTAACCGCAACTTTTTTTCCGCGAAATTTCCCCTCGTACACTGAGCCAAAGCCACCGCTTCCGAGCAGCTTAGACACTTGAACGAGGGCTGTTTCGTCGTCCGAGAGGATTTCAATTTCTTGGACAAAGGCCTTGCATTGAGGGGCCATTGTCTCTACAGTTTCTTTGGACCGACTGCGAATTAGCGGTAGCCTGTCGTTCGCCAGCATTTGCTAAGAGGGGATTCGCCTCGATCCAAGATCTTGGTTTTTAGGTTAATATTTGCGGGATGAATGGCCAAGACTGGGAAGGCCAGCTTCGCGGTGGTCTTTTGAACGAAGTCCAGCTTCTTGCGTCCAAAAGAGACCTCCAGGGTGAAGTCGCCAGCAACTTCTGTGGAAATGCAAGCCACTGTCCTATTGAGCTGATGTAAAGCAAGCAAACAGCTGGTCAGTGAGGCCGACATTTAAAGCGCTGACCAATCACAGCGCGTCTTAGAAATGTTTATCTTTTGTTACCCGCCAAGAGGCGTGACTCCGTGGCAGGCCTTTTATTACACGCTTTCAGGGCGTGCAAACTTGCCCGACTTTTTATCTTAATTTATGCTACGATTACAGCGGAAAAAGGAAGTAAAGTGGTGTTCAACTTATTCCCGTCTAAAAGGTTTTAAGCTGAGATAAAGAAGATTTTTGTATCTTTTAAGCTACAATTTCCTATCGTACCGGCATGAACTAATGTGAATTAGGTCATAATAATGGACATCGTGAATTATTTAGCAGTTTCGTTTGTAATTATTCCCCTCTTCAATGAAATGGTCTTTTAAATACAATGTAGTCAGTAATGTTAACTTCACGCATTAAAAAGCGTCTACCTTCCCGAGGTATACAGCTGGTTTGCCCGGCGCAGAGTGATCTTTGAAGAAAAGCGATTTAAATAAATGTGCCATAGTTTGCTTTTGGAAAGAATCACGCATTTGTTTACGAACAGCCTGTCAAATATTTCCTTTAAAGTCAGCAGAAGTGAACCTCAATGATAAGTCCTATTCAACAAGTTATCACCAATCCACCCATGCGTGGAATCGATCGCTTCTCCGATCTTTTGTTCTCGAGCCTTTGATCGAATTGCCGCGTGAGAAAAACTGAATCTTCGAACAATGAGCGCGATTCGACCGAACTAGTCAGCTTCGATTGCGCAATGAGCACAACATTTTTCGTTTCTAAGAGAGCAGAGGCTACAATAACTCCTGCAAAATCACCAGTTTCCCGTCGCTACTTGTACAAGCCACTGGTAATTTATCGCTTAGCTGCGTCCTTTGTCTATATTTCCAAATGGCCCTTGAAAAAAAGCCGTCTTTTTAGCAGGTAGCGTCCTTGTTGGCAGATGGCTTAAGACAATGTTACTGGGAGATAGAAAATGTAATTCTTACCTCCGAGCAGATTCTACTTCAATTTTTACTGAGACCAAACAAAGCCTAACGCGCTCCCGTTTGACACAGAACTGCTCAGTCAATGCTATATATGACTTATTTCTATTCAATAACACTTATAAAAGGCTTCCTCTTTCAAATGCAAGAGACAGCTGTCTTTTTTGTCGCAGTTTTGTTGATGAATTCGGCGCGGACATCAATTGACAGGATGTTGCTAAGGGGTATATTGAAAGCGTAGGTTAAGTTCTTTATATAGCATATGGAGGTTGAAGGGCTAAAAAAGAAGTCGTAAATTCCACACCGGATACCGTTCCTTGAAAATGCGTTGTGAGCGATAGCCACTGCCGAAACGAATTTTTATTAGCTGCATTGACAAAACTAAAAAAATATTTTAAAATTCCAAATTATGCTTCGAGTGGGAGCTATTTTCTTGGCGAAATAAGTAGGATGATTTGGCGGACTTGCGGTTTTACACTTGCTCATTTTCAAGCCATATAAATATCAAAGTTTTACAACACTTAGAAACTAACCAAAAGTCCAAACTCAAACGGTTCTTCATAAATTTTACCTTGCGTGCGAACTTTCGTTATCACTAAGTGGTCTGTAGTATCTAGGGATACAGCGTATTCATATTCAAAACATGGGTCTAATTTGCAATTACCGTTGTCTTTAAACTACAGTCGAACCTCCTCTAACGGCTCTAGTCCCTCCACATAACAGCCAAGTTTTCTGATCCTGTCTTCTCAGTATTCATCTCTACAACTGGTCCAATAATTCTGTCCGAAGGTGTCCGTGTAGAAAGGTTCGACTGAAGCTTTTGAAGCTTCTTTTTCACTCGGCAACAGACTGTAAAAATATTATCATTAATCGTCCAATTTTGAGCATGACTGTTTTTTGGAGTTTGGTTGAAGAAAGGAAATCAGCCTTTATAGTAAACAAAAATTTGTTTGCGCGATTCAGTATTACAAGTGAAATATGCATGATAATTACTTCTTTTATGTTGGTTTTTGCATACTGTAGTAAATGTCTTTTTTTGTAACATAGACTACTGAAACAAAGCACTGGAAATGATATTCTTTCAGTTTCAACCTATAAAATTCCATCTTTTATGATATATTTCGTATTCATTTGCGTTTATTTTCGTTAAAACTCGCCTTTCGTGAGAAAAAGCTTTTCCTATCAGTAAATTGAGGTATGATCTTAAACGTAGGTCTAATTGCAACAATTAATATGCGGTCCGTGTAGAGTAGACTTATTAAAGTTTTTCGTTCAAAATTTATTTAATATTCCTCATCGTAAACACTGTCTTATCCAATACTCCATTTCCTTATGGGATCTGTATCGGCGGCACGTTAATTGTTGGTTTGCAAGAAAATATATGTTAACCAAAGTTAATCCTTAAAAGGATAAACTTTGGTAATCGGCAAAAAATTCGTTTGGAGTTCTCTCTCGGCAATTCATTCCAGATTTAATTTGTTAGTTCTTGGAAGGCAGGAATATTTGTAGCAGTGTTTACAAAAGAATTACAATAATTAATGCCAAGTTTTGCAAGATTTTTTCCCAGTTGCAATTCAGCAATAATTATCAACAAATATTGTAGACATTAAAAGATTAACACGCTAGGTAAGGCGAAGAAAATTATGAATTAAAAAACACTTAGTGGACGTCGTGACTTTGCCTATGCAATGTTTTTTCCAGCTGTCTGTCTAGATATACGTCTACAGCCGGCAGGAATTTATTATTCAGTATTCTTTGTTACAAGCGATCCACGTTTATTCCTGATTTTGTTTGTTATTGCTTTGCTTTTTTATTGCACGCCTTAGGTATTGGCACAAAGTACTATATAAAAACTGAAAAAAAAACCACTGTGACAATTCCCTTGTATTTCACTGATCCACGTTTATTCGTGGTTTTGTTTGCTATTGGTTTGCATTTAAAACGGTTTTTTTGGCATGCGTTGGATATTGACACGCAAAGCACTAAAAAAGAGAAAAAAGAACCCAGTTGGTCATAGAATACTTTGCGACAATTTCCGTGTATTTTTCCCCAGAAAATCCTAAATGATTTTGTACCCCATACTACATAGCAGGGACTAATGCACATCATTCGAGTTAGTGAAAAGTTCGAGTTAAGACCCATTTGAACGATTCCAACATTTGCGTCAACATTCATCCAACATTTGCGTCAATATTCATCCAACATTTTGTGAGCAGGTCGTCCTGCATTGTTGGAAGTGTTAAAAAATGTTGGAATCTTGTTGGAAGGCTGTGGCAACAAATTTGAATTGATTCAAACTTTCATCCAACATCGGTTGTAACTTTATTAAAATGAAAGCTATTATAAGTACTGCTCCACATAAGAACTATAGTAAACTTCATTGTTCTGCGGCATTGGCTCTTTCCCAAATAGAATATCTTTGGTTTCAAAAATAGAGGAGGAGCTGATGGTTCATAATTATATTTCATTATAAAAATAAAGAAAATCCATTTGCGTCAAAAAAAGTTTAGGAAATATTCGTGCTTAACCAATCAGAATAGCAGAAGACAATAGCTAATAATTTTGCTTCTTTGATGAAGTTCTCCAAATGCAATATCTTTTAAAACTGGTATGTTGTGCGATTGGGTCTCAAATTACTTGAAACCTTAAAATTATAAAAAAATTAGACAAAATGCACCTTGAACCTTAACTTTTAGCAGTTTTTGAGTCTAGGCCAATGAGATCACTAGTTGTAACCATGAAAAAAGTTAACATTCCATCGTGCATTGCCGTTCAGCACTATCCTTCTTATGCGGATCATTACTTAATTAAAAAATACTTTTCTACATATAGAGAATGCGCAGTACTACAGTGTAGTGCCGTTAGCGCGTTGGATTTCAGATCTCAGTGTTTCGAGGCCTGGCGTGCGTTTCTCGAAAGTCACGAAAACTTTTCGGGACCGAAAAGCTGTGTTATGTGCAGAATGTTTACCAATAAAGATTCGGTTTTTGTTGATTTTCAAAGCTAAGCAATAAAATCTTAAATTTACTGCACAAGTTGAACTGCTTTGCGGGCTAAAAACTTTAACGCCTTCCGTTAGAAACTACATTTAAAAAATAGCTTTCGGGCCCGAAAAGTCTTTGGGAGTTTCGAGAAACGCACGCCTGGGCCGGGTTGTTCGAAGGACGATTAGCGCTAATCCAGGGTTAATTACCAGGACAACTCATATGTTCTGTTGACAGTTAATCCAGGATTAGTGCTAATCAGGCTTTGAACAACTCGGCTGGCCTCTGCCGTCGTGTTGTTTTCCTTAGACAAGAAACTTTGTTCCATATTTTCCCTTTCCACCTAGTAGGTCTATTGTGTAATTCTGGGGCGGGGAGGGGGGCTGGGGGGGGGGGGGGTTGGGGAGGAAACCCTGCGATCAACTATAGCATCCCATCCAGGGGGGAGTAGCAATATTCCTAGTTGCTTCATGCTACAGAAACCGGCTGCGTGGGCTTCCTGTGGCTCTGTGCGACTTTACGTTTCTATGTACGACGTTCCTTTTCTACAAAATGAAATTGAAAATTTTTCTTTTCATTCAAGCCTCTTATAGGAATGAAATAAAATATAAATAAATACAGAAAGCCCGAAACCAAAACTTAAAAAACAATCTCTGTCTCTATCAGCGAAATATGACAGATGCTATGCGCTGATCTACGCGCCGTGAACAATACAATGACAGTGTCAATCGAAAACACGAGAGTCAATAGTAAATGTTGTCAACAATAGAAATCTTTAAGTTAAAGCAAAACGATAAGAGTCTATTCTGCCAATCAGGGGACAAAATATTGACTATCTGGTGATTGCAGTCACGCACGCCTTGTATCGTGTTCGTCTTCTTTATAATTATGGTAAGGCTGCACGTACTCAGTCGAGTTATAATTCAGCTTGTATGTACAGTCGAGCGGTTTCTGAGATAAAATATAAAAACCAATTCACTTTTTTGATTTTGCGTTTTCTGGCGACTATAAGTGATTCAGAAAAGTCTAGTCTATCCAAACACTAAAACAAAGACCTCAAAGAGGAAAACCAAGGCCAACGCTTGAGGAAATATTTAACGCTTGCGAAAATCTTCAGCCTGAGAAGTGAAGGAGGGAAGTTTAATGGAAGAAGAAGAAGACTCTTCTTCGAATTCTTATTGAATGAGAACTGCGGTTTTGCTTTCGCCCGTTTTCCCGCGCTTAGCATCGCTGTCATGTCATTGGTTCGCGCTGCGCTGTTTCATTTCAGTTAAATATATTCATACAGAAGAACATTATTCAGTATTGTTAGCAGGGATTAGAAATAATTCTGTCGTTAGAGATCACATGAAACCAACCTTCAAAAATTCGAGCTTATCTTTTTCATTAGGGACCGTTCATTATTTATGCCTGGGGGAGGGAGGGGCTGGCAAAAGAGAGAGACAATCAAGAAAAGAAAAGGTGAATCACTGAAGAAATAGGTGTAAGAGGAGGGCTAAAAGGGGGGGGGGGGGGGGGGGGAGTTGGGGGGGGGGGGGGGTCAAAACGTTTTGGTGTTGTTTAAGGCGTTTCCCTCCAGTTTCCGTGTAGCCGCACCGAACATTTTTGAGCGTCCGTTTAACTAACTTTCCTTTATTGAATAAGTATGAAACTTACACAAACTATTGTACTAAGTTTGAAGTTTATAAGAGTGTAATAAATTTGTAAATCGCATTTAAAATTGCGAAGATAAACGAGAAACATTGAAATCACTTGAGTCTAAATTCCGAGCGATTGCGATGGCATCTGGAAAAATCAAAACTATTACAAAAAACTATGACGTATGGCAAACAAAATGTCTAAAAATTAGAAACTTTTGTCAAGCCGATTTTGAGTAAATCAGAAAAACATTTCGAACTTGTGGTTTTGCATGTGTATGAGCCCATCTATAAGTTCCTCAATTAAGTTTATAAAAGTTTAATTTCTCAGTCTCAAATTTACGCCAAAATGTGCGTTTAGTGTATAAGATGAAACTATGAAAGTTTGAAAGCGTTTCTCGTTTTAGTTTTGGAGATTCGATTTTCTATAGGAAACCATAGCTTTTTGACTGAGTCCTTGATATTGTAGTTTTAGCGCTTTTCTACATATTCCAAAAACCGCGAGATTTTTTTTTTTTAACTTTTATGGTCGTTTCTTTATAATTTGAACAACATTGTCTCGAAGTTGAAACATTGCAACATGGTCAAATAAAATAATAAAGTTCACCTAAAACGCGATTGAGACTTTGTGTTTTGATTGTACGGTTGAAGGCGCACAAAGACGCGTTAATTAATTCAGGTGAAGTGTAACGCATTTCTGCTTTTTGAGAATTATGCAAATCGCGTTGACTTCTTTCTTTTCCCTACAATTCAAAATGCCGAGAGTGTCCAGTGCACGTCAAATGCGAATAAAAAACCTGCTTTCAAATAAACGTCCTACTGAAATTCGTGAGAATGATAAAAATGACGTGGAACACAGCCCCTAAGGGGCCGTCGACATATTCACAAGTTCCCCGCTTAACGTCCACTGGACGTTAAGGTCAGACCCCCCCCCCCCTCCATAACGTCCACTTAGAATTCATCGTCCCGACGTCGCCTGGAGCGACGTTTTTTAATAGTCGGGTGAATACAGTTTGCAAGACTACTGGTGTGTGAAACAACAAACATTATTTGTAAATGGGCTTTAGAATATTTAAAAACTGATGACAGTTCCTCGTACCTGGTTTGCTTAAACATCTTTGTGTCCACTTTGTGCCTTTTCACGGCTCTCTCGTTCAAGGATTAAAAACTAACCATTTCGTACTTGCTCCAAATGCCAAGAAACGACCATAAAAGTTTAAAAAATCTCTCTCGCAGTTTTTGAAATATGTAGAAAAGCGCTAAAACTACAATATCAAGGACTCAGTCAAAAAACTATGGTTTCCTATAGAAAATCGAATCTCCAAAACTAAAACGAGAAACTCTTTCAAACTTTCATAGTTTCATCTTATACACTAAACACACATTTTGGCGTAAATTTGAGATTGAGAAATTAAACTTTTATAAGCTTAATTGAGGAACTTATGGATGTGCTCATACACATGCAAAATCACAAGTTCGAAATGTTTTTCTGATTTACTCAAAATCGGCTCGACAAAAGTTTGTAATTTTTAGATATTTTGTTTGCCATATGTCATAGTTTATCGTAATAGTTTTGATTTTTCTAAATGCTATCGCAATCGCTCGGAATTTAGACTCAAGTGATTTCAATGTTTCTCGTTTATCTCTGCAATTTTAAATGCGATACACTCTTATAAACTTCAAACTAAGTACAATAGTTTGTGAAAGTTTCATACTAATTCAATAAAGGAAAGTTAGTTAAACGGCCGCTCAAAAATGGTCGGTGCGGTTGCATGGAAACTGGAGGGAAACACCTTAAGATGAATCTTGCTAGCCCACGCCTTGGCATAAATAGTGAACGGTCCTTTACGATCAAAGGCGAGATTACAAACTGATTTCTAATTACAAAACTGACATAAGAATTGTTTCCATTGAATCAATACGATATTATTTCATTGGCTTTTCAGTCGGACTTGGTGTCGTATACAATTCTGGGGTAACAGCCATCCGACCAATCACGGTAGCCTTAAGAAGGCGCTTTCACGACAATCCTTCGATAGTATTTTCATTTTCATTGGCTAATACCAATACGCCAATAAAATTGCACGTTTTGTACGTCTAAAACTGAAACTGATCGTGACTTGGTGCACTAAAGCGGAAATGAATTGAACAAATAGCAGCGGAAGACAAACGGAAAGCAATTCAGCCCTGTAATGACTGTAATTTGTCAACGTTAGCGTTCACATTTGAGTTACAGGTGGTTCCTTTGATACGTCGCACACATATCATACTATACTGTCTTTAAATTTCACACCAATAAGGCTTTGACCAGAGTGGAATCTCGCTATAAATTTCAATATTCAAAGCAAGTAAAAACTGATCGAAGTAGCCTGAGCTTACGATAACTGGTCAATGGTATCCATGGGCAACCGGTTTAGGTTTAAGTGTGTGTGTTCATAGTGTACGTGTTCAAAGGAGAAAAGAACGTGTCATTCAGAAAATTCATGCATTTATTTTAAATAATTCCCAAGAAACTAACGAGGCACTAAAAAAGGAACAAAACATCTTTTTGCTCACAGATATACTAAGTTCAAATGTTTTCATTCGGCTAGACAGTTCATTCCGCCTTTGCATTGTCTTTGATGGTAACGGCGGAGACAACAGAAACTTCTATCTGATCCGCATGCGTGAACGTTCGTTTTCTTTTTTGAAGAACTGACGGGCAGATCAATCACCGAGTAGAAATCCTCAATAGATCATTTGACTAGTTACTCGGCAACAACAACTGAATGTCGATATCTTTTATCAACATTCAACTTCTCCTTACAATATTAAGACATTGTGAGGTAAACAGGTGGTGAGAAAAAAGAAAACGATCATCGATCAATCTATGTATCATTAACTATTCAGTAATATCGTTGAAAGAAAAATGTAAATGTATTTCACCAGAGGGGTAAATTAATATGTTTGAGCCGGAAAGGTGTAAAAATAATCATGGATTCAAACCTAAGCCATAAAGCAGCACTTCTTTCTCTTTATGAGTTCTTTTTTCATTTTAAAAGTTGTTAGTTGTTAGTTGGTTGTGTAGAGAATCAATTAAATTAGTGCTGAGCAGATGGATTGTACCCGTATATCCGCATCACAGCTGAAAGAGGAAATAAAAGCGAATCTCCCAGTCCACTAACATGTGTTGGAAAAATAAGAAAATAAGGAGAATAAGTATGGAAATTATTTCATCAGCGACAGCTTACAGCGTTAACAAAAAAAAAAAGAAAAGAAAAAGAACACGACATACCTGAAGTAAAAATTGAGCTCTTTGTAAATTTATGCGTCTTTGTCTCGCCAGGTAAAAAATAACCGGGTATCTCGAAAACCGCCTCGGATGAAATCCAAGCTGGCACTTTTGTTTAAGATAGCTTGGATGTGTATCAGCTCAGGATTCAGAATTCAGCTCAGTGTATCAGCCTATGCTCCTGCTGTAATGCTGAATCGCTTTCAAAAATCGCATTTATTTTACTACAGCTGATCTGTAGGAGGTGATTGACGGAAGGGAAGTCGTAGCTCAATTCATTATTTACGAGTACGTGAGGAGAATATTTTGATTATAATACATAAATTTAAAGGGCAAAGATTTGGAAAGGGGCTGGCGATTTTGTGAACGACTGTCAACGAATTAATTAAAGACGTAAATAAACTGTTTATTAAAGAACTGGGCAACTTTCACCTAGGCTGCTGCAGTGAAACGCTATTAATTTTTTTCTTCACATTTCCGAACACAGCTAAACCCACTTCGCAACTATTGTATTTTTTTTGCTGGTATGTTAATCACTTTAAATCTAAAAAAGAGCTTCCTGTTCTTCTACAATGTCCCACTCACGATTGTCTTTGTCAATAATTTGCACTATTTTTAGTATCTGACAGCATATAGTTTAATAATATTTGTATTCACGACAATACCGCAGACTAACACTTATCAGTTAATATCCCTTATCAAACCTTCCGGTAAATACGACATTTTTAAAACAACCAACTCGTCACCTGAGCGAGGAGAATAATAAGAAGGAAACCTGCTGTTAGCAAATGTCAAAAGGAAATAGTGGTCTATATTCAGACCAGCAACGATCTTTTTTATGGTTTTACGGTATTTTTACTTTTAGTTTGCCGATGCGGTTTCGTCGATGGAAGTAATGAGATGCAACCACGTGTTTTAGAGACCCCGAAGGAAGATATTAAAGTCATCAAAATTTATAAAATAATTCCTCCAAAAGCATGTGTTTAGACTATTAAAAAGTTCGCTGTTTTAACCACGGTCTCGCAAGAACTATCACTGTCTAAGTTTCTCATTTCAAAATCCTATGATTCACTGTCAGACGAACAGGTGATTGTAATATGCACTTCAAATGGCGGGAAATATTGGGTTGTGTGTGTATGCGATCGACATCCTCGGTTCATCTCTGTTAGATGTTTTCAAAGAAATCAGAAAAAAGTTTTCGTCTTGGAACACAGAAAAAAATGGTCATAAAAGTATTTAAGCGAAATTGTCCACTTTCTTCATTTCAAAATCAATTAACTGTCAAACGAACAGGTGAAAGAAATAGACATTTGTCTGAATGGTGGGGAAAATTGTGTTGCTATGTCATCGACATCCGCGGACTATCTTTGTTAGATTTTTATAAAGAAATTAGAAACAAATATTCGTCTTCTGAACACAGAAAATAAGTGGTTATAAAATAACTAGAGGCTCCCTGAGCGGACACTCTCGGGAGCGGACAGCTCTACTTATGGCCGCTTGACAAACCCCCGTTTGAATTCTCCTCTTACTGAATCATTCACGTAAAGCGGCCTGCTCCAGTTACGGACACATTTATTTCTGCTTCTTGAGAGTGTCCGCTTACGGGAGATTGGACTGTATGTAAGAAGAAGCAAAACATATTTTTTTTGGTAGATGACATTATTTCCACTTCGGAACTAATTCTTTACAGGTCGATCACAAGGTCCAACGTTGTGTGGTGTAACGTGCTCAATTCAAGCGTTTGAGTCCACAGATGCTAAATGCTCATTTGTCAACTTAGCCACTGTAGTTTTAATTTTTGTGTGCGTTTATTTCGTAATAAAAATTAAATTTAAAAACTATAATTTAAAAATGAAATCCTGCAGTATTACCTTTCAAAATGCAAACTCTTCTGTAACAATACTTTCCAATGTTACTGTTTAAATAAATTGATTTATAAATATAATACACGATAAAATCTTCATTTGGCTTTTCAGTTTCAAAACAAGCAGCTAAGTAAAAGCACAATAAATTTACAACAAAAAGATGCGATAAAAAATATTAATGGATAAAAAACGTGCTAAGAATGTGATAAAATAGTCTTAATTTATTTATATTAAAAAGTCGTCAATTTATTGTGATGTCAAGTACGATTTAAAAGAGGAAATTAGTTCTAAACATTTTTAAATTACAATTTACATGCGATAAAAAAGAATCGCCATTCTCGTACCCAGGGACTGCAGTGTTTTTGACCAAACGGGCACTTCCGGGAACGAGACAAGCACTGATAAGCTGATCATGAAAGTGACGAAAGTCAGTGATAGGATTGATTTGTTGGACTTGTGTGTCGGTCATACAGTATAAGCATAATCTTAGGTTAGGTCGTAAACTAATGAAATGTATTACCTTCAAAGTACCGGTATAAGATTGAGGACCATTGCATATTGCAATGCATGCAATGCATGCATGCATGCATGCGTCAGATTTTTTCGTCTTTTAAACTGTGAAACTTAGTTACACCTGCTCGGGGTAGAGAACAAAGATTTCACACTTTTCCAGACACACCAACTCCTTTCGCTATTTAAGGCTCGTTTCTGTTTGCATAACTATTTCATGCGTTGAAAAGCCCAACAATCGGATGTTTATCCAGCTTATCTTGGAATGATTAAACGAGACAGCCCTTTTTTAGGCTAAAAAGCAAGTTCCCCGTGAAATTTAATTAAACTGCTTTCAAAGGCGACGGGTGAATCTTTTAGCTCGTTGTAATGCAAAACAGCTTGGTTACTTATGATCTCCATCTTTTAAAGGGGCTCTGTTACCAGTTCTTTGTGTCACTTTGAAAAGCCAAGAAACATATTTAAATCAATGGAAACTCGAAAATAATGGTCCAATTTTGACTGCAATAACTGAACTGAAACTATAAACAAGTGTCTCTGACTCCCGGGGGGGGAGGGGGTACTCCCTATAATGGGCTATACGGGGATGCTCCGCCCGAAGAGACTGGAAGTATATGAAAGGGTTGGGATTTCACGAGTTGAAGTATGTGAAAGGGTAGGGATTTCACGAATAATAGGAAATGGTACCGAAAACACGAGTTGAAGCATAAGAAAGGTAGGGAAAACTGCCATTTAAGTATTATAAAAAGGGCCTTTCAAAATATTAATATCAAACAGACGCACACGTAAAGGCTATATGAAAGGGGTACCATTTTCAATGAAAGGTATATGAAAGGGGTACCTTTTCTGTCAAAAACCGTATATTAAAAGTAAGGGTTTGGACCTCGGGGCGGAGCATCCCCGTACAAAACTTTGTTGAGTACCCCCCCCCCCCCCCCCCCCCCCCCCCCCCCCCCTCCCCCCGGGCTCTGACTAAAGATGGCCAGGATGGAAATGGATTGGGCCAATTTCTTGAAGTTCGCTCCATGTGTTTTGGAAAATGTGCTAACTAATTATGGTTTGTCCTTCCTTCAAGAACTCGCTTGATAATTCAGTTCTTTTTGGTGTTCTAAGAGCATTTCGTGTTTGAAATAAGACGCTCCGTGCCATTAAGCCCCTTAAAACTGTTCAGCAACAGAGAGGTACGAGAGCTCTGTGAAACTGAGTTACTGGTTTGGTATGTCAGTTCTGATCCGAAAAGTTGCTATGAACCGGTGTCGCTTGTTCCGGTTTTTCACTTTTATGGGGTTTTATTGGGGAAAACCGTTCTCGTCCCCAGGGTCTCCCCGTTCTGAATATGGCGGCTGTTACACGTGACTAAACTGCAACCTCGTACCCAGGGCCTTCTCCGCTTTCAAAATGGCGGGGCGGGCGTAGAAACTCCTGCACAAGGCTGTGAAAATACTACAAGAATCGTGAAGTATTTTGTCAAAATGGCGTTTTCGGAGGTTATTTCCTAAGATTGGCAGACGTGTTTGTTTTCTGGCAATCTAAAACCTATGTTCAAACGAAACAAAGACATTTCATCATGTTTAACTTGAAAAAGTACCATAGAATTTTTGAAGTATTTTGGCAGCCTCGTCCAGGCGTTTCTACGCCCGCACCGCGGAGAAGGCCCTGGGACGAGGTTGACAAAACTCAGCGTCTTTTTGCTCACTGAAAATTGGATAACTTGATTATTACAATGCATGAATTTCGATAATTTAATTTTTCAAAAAACTATCACTATAGCAACAAAATGTTTTCATTCAAGCTTTTCATTTGCACTAGACCGTAAAATCAACAGTATAATTGTCAGATACCACGCAGCTCTCAATAACCTCTAATTTCATTGGACCTGGGTATCACGCAGCTCTATTGTTTTTAGGGCTAGGGTCCATTGTTGTGTTGTTTGCTCTATTGTTTTCTCAGCAAATCAGAGAAGACCTTGCAAGAGCTGCGTATTGCCCTATAATTGTGCTCACAAAAAGCGCCGTAGGCGCCACGCGGGACCTGTGTTGTTGTATTTCAGTTTTTATTACTGCCTTCGATATTGTTATGACTATCACAAAAGAAGGTCGCGATATTAAGAATAACGAAAGAAAGAAAAACGTAAAAAAATCTAACAAACTTGTAAAGGAAAAACACTGATGTTATCTATTTTATCTGATCAGTTTGAGGGAAATTCGTCTCCAAGCGGAAGAAAATGTGAAATAACTTTCAACTAATATATTCACAATTCAGCTGCCTGTCCAGCTGACTGTTTAAGCCGGATTCAATAAAATACGTCGAATAAAAGAAACAATTAGGGTAAAAAAAAATTCTTAATATCGTCTGGTAGGTAATCTGACCTTTGACGACAGCGTTCAGCAATTGTAATAAAGCGCTTTAAAAATCAACGTACTGTTAAGATGCTCCTCATAACAAGAAACGTATAATACAACTTGCTCGTTTCGCCGGCCTGCTTTTTCTTCGTGTGTTCTTAATTATTTGTTTATTTATTTATCTTTTTCAAAATTATGTTTGCTAAAGATGCAAGCAAAATACTAAGAGATAGTTCATTTGCGAAAAAATTATAATAAAAAATTAAACTTTGCCTGTCAAAATGATGAATAAAACCCAATCTACGAAATGCGAGCTGTACTTCATAAAATTGCTTTATAAATAAGTGCCCTATAAATAACTGTATTGATGCATAGAAGTACTGTAAAGTACGTTGTTTAGTCGTTCTGTGGGAGTAACTTTAGTGCCGATTACATAACAGAACATATATATAGTTGAGTTTACGAGAAAACTTACCTGCTATTTTGAGGCATGACATAATGAATATTACTTGCCCGAAGCAAAAGTATATATTGTTCTTACTTTTTTTAATTTAAAATTTCCGCGTTGGTTTATGATAAGCAACTTGTTTCGTTGCTTCAATATATGTGGAAAATATAACTTGAATAACTGGAACATATTTTCATTTGAATTTACGCTGACTTCAATTAGAATTACCCGTATCTGAAAGCCACAATTTCTAATCATAAGACCGGCTTCTTTAAACCGGATTTTTCTGGCTAAATGTATTCGTCTTCTATCGGTAAATTATCGCAAAGCATACGCGTTGAAAAATCGATTGGCTACCATTGCAAGTTTAAAGAAACGTCAGTTTGGAACTGATAAACCTTATCATAAAAATATATATATATATAGCTGGGTGTATATATGTAACGTGATTCTCAATCTACCTTGTCAGTGATCGAAGTGACTTTCCCTCACAAGGGTTGTTCCACGCCAACTAAGGTTTACTAAGAGTTTAGGCTTTTTTTGTTGCGATGAAACGTTTTATCTCGAAGCACATGTTTGCCGTATTGGCACCGTAGTTTTGGCTAGTCAGAGCTAAAAATATTCCGTAGAAATTGGCCCACATCCAAGCTTATTCCAATTCATGTTTTTTTCTTTCACACCTAGTCGCACCTGCTCGGGGTAGGGAACATAACATTTTCACACTTTCCCAGACACACCGCGTGAACGCACTTTCTTTACAGCAATTAGGGACGGACCATTATTTGACCATTATTTGACGGGGGGATTTTGAAATAAATTATTTGCAGAGGTTATAAACACTGAAATAAATTGTACGCAAGCAAAAAATAAAGAAAAAAATTGTGCATATTTCCTGGAAATCCTCACATGGGGAAGAGGGTCTGACCAATGGCCCCCTACCCCACCTCTCTGGAAATTTCATATTGTCCAACAGACAAATCTGTCTTCAACTTTTCTATATGGAATTCCTGTGAACAACAAACTCCATTTATATCTGGATGTGATTAAATATTAAATATAAAGGAAAAGCACAAATTAACTTGTTTAAATGAAATAGTTTGAAAACACATTTCCTCTGCAATTTTCTTACAAGTCTCTTGACTTAAAATACCTGAGAACTTATGTCATGTGAAACAAATCAAGTCACATGAATAAAATCATGTTGGAAACTGTGCAGTTTAAGGGTTAAACATATTCTACTATATCCGGTGAGTCTGACTCAGCATTTGTGTCTGGTCCAGGCTCATCAAACATGCTCCACTGTTTTTCAAACTCATCACTACACAAATTTTTCTCACATCCTTGCTGTACACTTTTTTTCCTCTTCAGCTAATTATAACTTCATTTTCTTTTGCTCACTTGCCTCAGAAAGCTTCTTGCAGGAAGCGTATCAGTGTGCAGAATCAGTTGCATCTTTGTATCAAGGGAAACCTTGCATGCAAACATTTATCTGTGCAAGAGTGCCAAACTCATGTTCTCAGGATGGCTTTTTCTTTGATCACGAATACATGGCAAAGTGCCAGGCAGCGAAATCCCCCAAGGCTCTTGATGCTTGTGCTGGTAGTGCATATTTCAAATACCAGGAACACAGTCGTGTTTTGTCGATGGCGGTGTTGAAGGTATCAGAGACGGATGCAGGATTTCAGGGGAGAAGTGCAACTTTCATGATGCTGTAGAAAGCCCACGACAGCTTAGTGCAGATGGATGGAGTGATCTACCCATTGAGAGAGTGAAACCCCAGTTCTAGAGGACGAGGCCACTTTCCATTATTGTACACAGGATAAGCTAGAATCTGGAACTTTCAAGGAAAAGTTCTCTCTCAAGAAAGCAAAAGTAATGAGCAATGAACGAGAAATAGATGACAACTGCCCCCGTATACAGCTTCACAAACTCTTAAAAAGTTGCGGGAAAACCAAATCTTGCTTTTGATGACGTTGATGACGATAGCAATGTTTCTACTACACCTGGGACAGCAACGAAACGATGAAGAAGGTGCTTGGTAAAATTGATAACTTTGTCGAAGAGTACGTTGGAAATGATTTGAAAGAGGAAGTTGTACGGGAAGCAGAAAGCAAGTGGAGAAGGAAATCAAGTCGCAAATGCGAAAACGGCAGAAACAATGTACCAAGGACGGCGTGGACGGAGCAAGGAATATCAAAGCGAAGCTAAAGGTTATGTCAGTGCCTGTTCCATCTGTACCTTCCACGTCTGGTAACACGAGAAGTGTTCCATCTATACCTCCCACGTCTGGTAACACGGGAAGTGTTCCATCTGTACCCCCCACGTCTGGTAACTTGGGAAATGTTCCATCTGTACCTTCCACGTCTGGTAACACGGGAAGTGTTCCATCTGTACTCCCCGCGTCTGGTAACACGGGAAGTGTTCCATCTGTACACCCCACGTCTGGTAATACGAGAAGTGTTACACTTGTATCTCCCTGGGGCGGACGCACAATCTATGATGGGAAGGTTGTAAGTCTTAAAAACACCTGCCCAATAGATAACTTCCTTACTATGTTCCACTTCATTTGTAGTGCTTATCCAGAACAGATAGAGAACACTCAGGATGGAATTTATGAGCAGATGGTGGAAGTTCACGAATACTTTAAGGCTAGAGAACTTGCGCTGGGGAAGTTGCACTGGTTGGAGCGATTGCCACGAAAAGTGAACTTAAAGTGCTCTGTAGTTAACATTTTCGGTAATGAGTTTGACTGTTATCTCAGCATTGGCGAGTATACTTGAAACAGCATCCTCAAGTGTTTGCAGTGATATAAACTGTTCCAAACGGGTCATCATTTTAAAGTCATATGAAGTAATCCTCCCTAGTGATGTACCTACAAATTCCCCAGCAAATACCTTTAACCTGTCTGTTTCCTCCTGGTTACACGACAAGACACCTTCGCGTTGCCTTCGCAAAACCCGAGGTACATTGTGCCAAGGCATGAGAGTACATTCGTAAAGGATGTTTGTGAAAGGAATG
The DNA here is from genome assembly GCA_024195265.1 of Dendrophyllia cribrosa. Taxonomy (NCBI): domain Eukaryota; kingdom Metazoa; phylum Cnidaria; class Anthozoa; order Scleractinia; family Dendrophylliidae; genus Dendrophyllia; species Dendrophyllia cribrosa. Next base: position 38,626,541 of record JAJLRJ010000004.1, read on the forward strand.
CCACTTATTGTACCCTTCAATGTTAGCATGCTAGTACGGAATGGACAACTTTTAGAAACTAGCCACCTTCCTGATGACATACAGATGAAGGACGTGACTGTCGTCACTTCCTATAAGCTCTTTGGAGTTACTTATGGGAATGGAAGCCACTTCAAGTCCGCCATGTGTCTTCCCGGAAGTGTCACATCAAAGCCTGGATGGTATAAATATGACGGGTTGTGGGAATATCAGCAAAGAGGGCCGTCCGGGCTCCGATACACCAACAGCAAGCCAGCCACACCGTGTGGTTACAGTATGTCCTATGCACTGTATGTACGCCAGTAGTCAGTGTGAGCAGTTCTTAAAGGTATGTAAAGCTACTTCAAAAAAGGTTTTTGGTGAGCGCTAAAGCGCACGCGCCCAGACCGCAAAGTCGTATGGGTAGAAACCAAATGTAAAAATCGTTTGATGCAAGTATTTATGTTGTTGTTTGGCAGTGGTTTCATTGTCTTCAAAGACGCGTAGGTTTCGCTGTTTTCGCACGTACTAGGCTTGGTCGCTAACTGACAACCTATGTTGAAATAGTTGTATACCAGTTAGGTACTTGCATTAGCATAGGCACATAGCAATAGTGGAGTAACATTGAATATTTTTCATCATGTTCACTACATTGTAGATTGGTGCCAGTTTTTCTGAGCTAAAATTGATTTTCAGATCTTCGATTCATATAACGAAATAGAAAATAGAAGCAAACATATTTTCTTAATTAATACTGGAAAATTTGTTGGAAATTTTGATTAAAAAAATTGTTTGCAGGGGGACGAAGACACAAAAGAAATTGTTTGCAGCAGGTGCCGCAAATAAAAAATGTTTGCATGTGAAAATTTTCCACCCCCAACCCCCCACCGTCAAAAACATAATGGTCCGTCCCTTAACAACCTCGTTCCCAGGGTCTCTCATCTTCCCGACCCCTGGAGCGAGAGAATAGAGACCCTGGTCAAGTCTGGTCACGTGCGTCTCAAAATCTGGGATGTAACATATAAACGATTCGAGGGAGGGGCGGCAAAGTGTGAAATTTGTCCGGTCTCGCTAAACATTGCAAATCTAAACAAATCCAAAATTGTCCGGCAGATCGCGACAAATGTGAAGCGGCTGTCCTCCGCAGACTTCGAAAACATATCCACATCGACTGGTTTTGTAATTTAACGGTTGGGGAATTGCCACGGCACTTGAAGATTTACCTCATTAAAGGTTATTTTGAACTTCTACAGAATGATTTATGGCATAATTTGTTCCGAACTGGGATAAATTATTGTCACTATTTACAGGCGATCTTCAAGCTTCATTCGAGGGTCACATTTAATTGTCGCCGTCTGTTGTCCCTCTGTTCTCGGACGATAGCAAAACAAAAAAGAAACGGCGGCCACGAGACGACATTTTTGACATGCAGCAGATCAACTGTACACTTTTATAACAGGAAACGAGGTAGAGAAGATAATCATAATAGCTTTTTCTTCATGAGTGAGGCATATTTTGTTCAATATTCACCAGTTCCAGTTTCACATTTACCTCTACCAACTACATGTTTAATAATAGTAATTCGACTGAGTGGAGTACAATTCCGTAAGAAATAGACACGCGGATGACCAATCGCAATCGCCGAGAATTTTATTATTGATACCATTTAACGGATAATTGACAGTTTGATGCAAATCTTTGTAGCCAGATTTCCTTGATTTTCGTTTTAATTGAAAGTTTCCTCATCAACAGCTTACCCTACATTAAGGTAAGTCAGATTTGTTAACTGAAAACTGTCATGAGCAGCAAAGCTTAAAAAAGGTCAGGTTTAGCCTTTATATTCCTGTCGTCACTGTCTACTTGACGCCTAGGGCGAGCGCTCGAGGTGGAGTTCATTAATTCTTAAAAGGTTGTTGTCATTTAATCGCTGACGATCGCGCACGATCGTTTGATTCTCATTGTTTCGAAATAAGCAAATTTTGGACCAATAGCAAACACAAAACCAAAGGAAACGCATCGATTAGTTTACAAGTAATTCAAGGAAAACTATACCGTTTGGCCTGAACAACCGACAAGATCCGACTATTTACGAGTTTATCTTCGGCGAGATTCTATATTCGGATAGGTTCTTCGGAATCGCCTTCACCTGGACTTAGCTCTGCCGTCCTTTGTTGTGAAAGGGAGTGATAACCTTTTATACTACGAACAGACTAACGGATAACGTTTATTATCATTCAATGCATTTTTTCTTCCTTTTCATTGGCTGAGAGCCCACCACGTGACCTGCGAATAAATGCCTACGAATAATTCTGCTCGTGCGGACAACGGTGCAAAGTTGTTTTGTTGCGAATAATTGTTCTGCTCCCGTCCTCTGCAATGGCAGCCCGATTTCTGCTCTGTCAGTTAGCAGGTATGAATAAATATTAAATTGAAAAACAAACTCGGTGATCGAATGATAAAACCGGCAATTATTGAACTCGGCTATCGCAAAATATCGTGATTTGTATTGTCAGTGTCTTGCAGATCAATTATTTGCCTTCGGCTTCGACAAATCGCGATATTTTGCTCAACCTCGTCCAATAATTGATAATTATCTTTTGAATAAACGATAGTTTGATCACATCGATACCAAAGCCATCAGCAACAGGTGTTTTAGTTCCAAGCTGACGATAATGATAAACTTCAACAACACTTGTCCACAAGAACCTTATTCTTCAGGTCTATTTAAATAGCTGGAAATAACCAATCACAATTCATCTTTCAAAATCGCCCTCGTCAAGAACCGAAGTGGGTTAAACAACGGGTGACAGCTACCTGCTAAAACAACCAATCATATAACCGCTTTTTGAACAATGTCACGAGATTTTTTATAAACAAAAAGGATTCCGCTATTCATCATCGCTATTTTCATATAAAGAAAATTGTTTACAACCCATTTTTCTTCTATTCTAGCTTGCCTTTTTCTTTTTGTTTCACAGCAAATATAGTGGTTTCGTTTTGCAAACCTCGTTTATTAACTGGTGGCCTGATACATGCACGAAATAAGCAGACTATTTCCTTTGCTTAAGGGATAATTTTCGTGGTTGAAAATAAAATTTACCAAGCCCTTACTAAGAAAAAATTAGTATCATACACAACTTGGAAACAATTTATCTTTGAAAGGATTGAATTAGCCAAACGATTTACTTATATTAATCAAATAATATTGATGAAAAGTAACTATTCGATAGCAGTACGTAAAATTCCGATGCTGTTATTGCAAACCCGATTTTTTGTGGTCATCAATCCGACGTTGTAAAGACAAAATATTAGTAGCTGTTCCTACCTTTTAGGATTGTAATTATCAATGCACGGTGAATGCATGTAAGTCCACCCAATTTCACGTTTCCTGCAGATGAAACACTGTCTTTACAGTCAAGAGAAGGAAGGACACTTCCTACACAAGATACTAAAGGTTTGGTAAGCCACTGGTGCAACTCGTCCCAGGGCCTCTACGGCGATGATAAACCACAGGAGAAGGACAGCGCTGAATAACGCTGAACGGTCAGCGGTGCGAAACGCAGGCGACCGCGCGGAAACCGGCGCCGATCGTGGCGGGTTACTTAAAATGGTCGGCATTTATGGGGTTTTCCCGTGCCATAAACAAACCCGTTGGTTAAGCACCGTGTTGCGTGGTTAAGGAAAGTCTGTGTGTTTTTGGACAGCCGCTATCATTGCGTCTTATTTCAGTGGGAAGAAAGTTTGTTTTTATCGGTAAAAGAGGGAACTTTTGGTTTACACGAGATTTTACGAACAGAAGGTGAATGTCCCAGTCGTGTGACGCCCGGTGACTTTATCATGAAAGTTGTGAGTGACGTCACGGTAACAAACATGCGCAGTGTGTTATTTAGCGCTGTCACAGGAGATGGCACCGTCATGAAGATGGTCTAGTTCCAGAGTCTTCGCTTATGGAACCCCAAGTTCCTTTGGTTTGTGGGGTGAACAATTGACCA
>JAJLRJ010000004.1:38633029-38801459 GCA_024195265.1 Dendrophyllia cribrosa
ACGAGTATTTTATGATCTTTGTTAATTAATGATGAGAAAGATACAATGTTCATCATGTCACGAGCGTGGGACAAATAAAAAAAATATGCGACCCCGACAAAAATCCAACCTATAACCTTCCGCACACCGGTAGAATGGTCTAACCACTAACTACCACTGAGCTACGAGAGACTTGTGGCCCCCCGGGGGGGCGGGGGGGGGGGGGTGACTCCCATATAAAAATGACGGGGGTGTCCGTCGGAAATTTTCGAAAAACACCCTAAAAGGTACCAGAATCTCGTTTGATGGGCGTGGCTCAAATGAATTTTTACCTCTAAGAGGTACCAATTCTAAAACAACACATGGCATATTGTCATATTTTTTCGGCTCATACCCTAAATCGCTGTTAATGGTACCGCCATAATTCTAACGGTGGTCATTTTTGATTTTAGTACCCTAAGCGGTACCAATCTACAAATTTTGACCCCTAAAAGGTACGACGAGCACCCCCGTCATTTTTATATGGGAGTCCCCCCCCCCTCCGGGCTTGTGGCGAGTTAAGGCTATGTCTACACTATACCGGATAGCTCTTGCGTCGGAACGAAAACCATACCGGATAGGCCTTTCGTTCACACATGAAACTCTAATTTCGGAACGATTTTTGTTCCGGAGCGCCGCTGCGACGCGGCGCTCGTGAAAGTGAATCGTCACATATCGGATAGATTCTCGTGCCACTTTCTGGGGCAGTGTGAACAGGCAATCGAACCGAACCGTAGCGGAAGTCAACAACTAGGAGCGAGGATTGAAACCCACTGAAAAAAAAGTAAATATCCAGTTCTGGGTCGTTTCTGTTCACACCAGGCCGGAGTATTTTTCATGTCGACATGATAAGCTATCCGGTATAGTGTAGACATAGCCTAAGCCATATACTAGGTTCATGTATGTAAGTGTTCTGTGAGCGTTTAAGGCGGGGTTTTACCTGAATTTTAATGAAATAGGTTAAAAGAAGGGATAGAAGAAAGAAAATGATTTTTGGAACGCCAGCAGACAGTTGATACCCACACAAGAGCACTCCAGGTTGCTAGTGGACTAACTTGGTGTCCGTCTATTAATTATTTACTACAAATTCTAATTTTAAAACTTCACTAAATCTTAATATTTCTTATTTCTCTATATTTTACAAATCCTTTGAGAAAAACTATTTCCTTCCAAAAATTTACAAAACATCCCACAACATAGATTCATGAGATGAATGAAGGGTTTTTGGATCGCTTGAAACGTGAACGAGATATTTCCATTAAAGCCATGTTAAGTGGCGGAAAAATTGCATTCAGGTAAAATCCCGAAAAACACTATAGAAACAGTGTAACCAAGACTCCCTGAAGTCGCCACGAATCGACCCAAAAACCTCTGAGGGTGAGCAATAGGCCCATTTAGATATATCAAAATTCTAACTTGGTTCTGAGGCTTAGGGGAATAAAACAAAATAAATTAATCATTCATCGCTGAACCTCACTGACTGTCTTTTCTTTTTTTTTATTCCCCAGTCTCGAAATAGGTCTATTGTTATTCAAATGCTGTTCGAATTTTTAAATTCCATTCTCTATTTTCCAATCACCTGTAATACACTTTGGTTGCCTCCCAAATTTTGCATAACCTATTGTTTTTAAAAAATGCTCTTGGAAGGACTGCACATTCCCAAGAGCATGTCAAAACAATAGTTTATGCAAACAAAGTGTATTACGGGGTATTGGAAAAAAGAGAATACAAATCCTTGTTATTATGACCCTTAGATTTCGATATTTTATCCGACGATAAGTCCCATATAGATCCTTATATATTTGCAGTTGAGCTCAGCAGTGCCGTGGTAAATTTCAAAACGTCGCATCTTCAAAGAAAAGCAGTCTCGAGACATGGAAAAGTTCGTCACTGCTGATAAACAATATTTATTATATAAACTTCAGTGAAATACAAAGATGGCAATTCTATCTTCACTGTGAAGATATCGATGGATTCACGTTAGCTTCCATGTTTGCCCTTATTACATGTCAAACAAGATTAAAGGTGTTGGCCTACCATCGAAATATCTTCGGATCTTCCTCGGAAATCTTCGACAATCTTCCGAAAAATTCTGAAAATGATGGGAAACGTTCCTTAAACCTTCCGACAGTATTCGGAGAATTTTCGAAAATCTTCGGAAAATTGCTTAAAACTTCGTAATTAGTGTCGTTTATAAATAATAACAAAATAATGCATGGCTGCTTGGAATGAGTTGAAAGCACTAATCCACGACCTAAGCAACATCTCCATATCGCAGATCTGAGAAGCGAAGAAACAGCTCCGTAGAAGCGCATATTTGGTTAACGTGCCTCTAACCCTTAAATACATATTTTCATAATCAACTTGGGGGTGAAAACAAGTAGTTGCATAATAAATGAGTCCTGAATTGACATCATCTTATTAGCATTTTGCAAATTCAAATCTCTACAACTCACTAAAGCGACGTCAAAAACAAGAAATATTTCACTATTCAACATACATGAGTTGGTTCTGAAAATATGTATTTAAGGGTTAGTGGCACTTTACGAGAAATTCTACATTGTCTATTTTATTTACGCAAGTAAAACACGGAAAATTAACCACCACTGAAAATTCTTTCTTTCATACATTCACAAGGTGGCGGGATTTCCACTGTCGCGCACATTTTAGGTAACAAGGGACGTTAATTTTACAGGCTGTAAGTGCGTAAATGATTAAAGAGACAGTGTATGGCCGGCGGTTCGCGTGTCGACGTAAAACAATGAGCACAGTACATTTTGTTTTTTACCGTCTCTTACTATATTTACGCACGTGAACGAGGCAGTGTCACGGAGATTTGGTGTCATTTAAAAAAAAAAATGTTTTTGTATTAACAGAAGCGAAAAAATAATGATCACGATTTATTATAAATTACCACAAGAAGTACCAAAACTGTCGACGAGTGTCTCTAGTCATGGACGGACTGGATATAAATGAATTACAGCTTGAAAAATGTTAGCCTAAATTCGCCACTTTAGAAACGAGAAAGAAACTGGGCCGAGTGAACTTTCGCAACGACTTCTGGGATCGTTACAGGGGACGCTTCTTTTGTCTCTGTCCCCAGTAACAGTCCCAGAAGTCGTTGCGAAAGTTCACTCGGCCCAGTTTCCTTCTCGTTTCTTAAGTGGCGAATGGGCTAGAACAGACCATGATTTGTTCCTCTTTCGCCGGTAGACGGGCTGGAATTTTGTTGCGATTACATGACGAATTTCAGCCCGGGCTGACAGCTCACGCCACCATGTTGTTTCATTGAAAACAAATCATTGCGCATGCCCAAGTGCACTTTTCTACCCAGGTGACCTCGCTATCCAGACCGGGCTGAAATTTTATTCTGATCACATGAGGTTTTTCAGCCCGTTTGCCCAGGCTGAAATTTTCTTCATGTAATCGCAAACGTCGTTTTAAGAAGATTTGTTCAAGAAACCAGGTTGAAATCTCAGCCCGCCTAACCGGGCTGAAAATCGCCATGTAATCGGCCCCTTAGTATTATTTTGTAAACAAGTAAAGGTATTGAAACATGGCTTTGACCAAAAAGGTTCAGATGCCCGTGACATCGTGACACTGCCGCTTTAAGGTCGGTTTATAAACGTTTGAACGCAAGAAGAAATTACTCGACAGCGGAAATCCACCTGTAATGGGTACACGGTTAACGCAACTTAGAATCCGACGCACCAACAATAACATACATTGTATCATCTCATAAATTTCAATAACAAGGGTATTGCACAATACCATGCCTTGCAAAGTTGCAGTGAAACGTCAACATATTGACAGTATAATACAACCTGACACGTAGGGCGCTTGCCAGTTATCAGAACTGGCAGTCTAGACTGGTAAATTAGTAAATAGGGTTAACCATTTTAATAGATTTGTAGGAACGGGCTGTGACCACCCTCAGTGCCATACATTGTTCATGGGTGGGGTGGGGGAGAAGAGATCAACAATGGACCGATGGCGGCTACCTAAGGCGCCTTCATAAGCTGACGTCCGATCTCATTCTCATAACTGTATGTAAAGCGCCATGGACATGTGATATGTGCGCTATATACGTCATTCATTCAACAGCTCTTTAAAAAGTCGCATTCTGTTTACAAACTATAAACTGGTCCGGCTGGCTAGTCAGTTCTGACAAATGGTAAACGCCCGTTATCTTTAAACAACTAAGTCTTCTTAACTATTTACACATGTTAATTAATTTATATAATTTTCTAATTGTTTGATATTCTCAGTAAATTCGCAATCTTTTAGTAGCGACGTTCCGTCACTGCTACTAACTTACATACTTAATACTTTCCAAGATTTCTTTGGAAATTTCGTTGAGACTTTAGTAAAATGAAAACCATCTACAGAGTTACAGTAGCATTAGGAGTCTCGTTAGGATCGAACATGACACACTACAACAGATATACAGTCAACTCCCGCATTGCAGACAGTTCACGATATTAAGCACCAAAGTGGATGTCCGGGAGGGGGTGGGGTTGTACTCGAGAGACGCTCGGGTAGGGAGGTGCGGCCGGTCGCTCCAACCTTGACTCTGTTGAAGACAACTCTCTGATTTACCAATCCTATTTGAGACAACATTCCAAGTTTTGAGACCCCGTCTAAGACATTTACAAATTGTCTCACTGTCTTTGTTGTAGCGTAATTAAGCTTGACATCAATGCCGAAGTCAATGGAAAATACTGGTTAAAATTCGGCTTGCGGTGCGGTTTATATAAATTCATAATATCATATGCTTATCTTGTTAAGACAAAAAGCCCTAAAACCATACCCTGTGGGACCGCACGTCCCCGTTAAGGACATATAGGGGGGTCGCAGCGAATAAGACTAACAAAAGAAAAGAACTTCGGCTATTAAAGGGTCTCTCTCTACGGTCACCAGGGTTCGTTATAGCGGAAATTGACTGTAACAAAAAAAAAATTACATATTACATGCAGTACTGATATATTCGAGTATTGACAAACACCTAGAAAATCGAAAGACATCCAGTGGATTTGCGTGACAGTTGTGTGAGGGTTTTTAGTCGTCACTGGAATCAGAATCTGTGTCGTCCTCTTGGTTTTGTTGACCTGTAGGAAGAACACGATCAAGTTCGAACACTACTGCTAAACAAGTTTAAAAGCAATATCCTACAATTGAGTATATATATATATACTGTCAGAGCTGACCATAATCAATATCAGGGACAAACATTGCTATTAAATCCTTACCTAAACTTTCTCAAAGTCTGTTTTTTTTTTTAGTTCCTGGTCAGGCAGAGAACGACTACGTCGCTCGTCTCGCGACTTCGTTGCTCTAATAAGTCGACTTGTAGGCAAGTCTACAACCGTGCATGGTCAATACATTTGGGACACTTGGCACATTTCGGTTCAAATAATCTGAAGAAATCCTTACATCCCCCCCCCCCCCCCCCCCCCGGTATAAGGTTGAGACACAAGAATAAAAAACACTTTCAACATCTACTACAGTTGACAGACTTCAACCTTGTCTGGGGGAGCGGGAGAATAGAGATTTAAGTTGTTTAATTTTCACTTTACTTATCGGCGAGTTTTAAGTCGTTTACAAAGTGATTTCAAAAGGGTGGAGTGTCCCTAAACATTTTGGTCAGGGCTGACCACATCTATGTAACTGTTATTGATTAAATTTGAAGATGTAGATGTAGATGCTTTAAGGAGTCTGGCTACCTACCAAATCTCACATGGTTCAAGGAGGCAAGCATGCGTATCATGAACGAAGCTGGAACTGTTATCGTGTCTCTGCTCTCCTCCAACATTTTTTCATTGCGGCGAATTATCTTTAAAAGCAAAAAAACATAAAGATGTAAACAGGACTTGAAATTCATTCACTCGTCAATAATATAATCTTGAGTAAGTAAGATATGCCACATTTCTTAAAATAATTATGTTACAATAAGTATTCGAACTAACCTATCGGTTCTAACTTTTCAATCTAAGAATGAAATCCTAAAGTGTGATCATTCAAATGAAAGCTATTGAGCAGTACTTTCCTGTGGTGCTGTTTATTATGCTGTACAAGGTGGTTCTAACTTTTGAGTCTGTGGATGAAATCCTAAAGTGTGACCATTCAAATGAAAGCTATTAAGCAGTACTTTCCTGTGGCACTGTTTATTACAAGGTTGTTCTAACTTTAAGTCTGTAGATGAAATCCTAAAGTGTGACCATTCAAGTGAAAGCTATTGAGCAGTACTTTCCTGTGGTGCTGTTTATTATGTTAGAGTCTGCAATGTGACCATTCAAATGAAAACTATTGAGCAGTACTTCTATGTAATTCTGTTTGTTTTGCAATATTTTACAAAATGTAATTGAGGAATTTTTTCCCCAGTTTTATACTTTGGCACTTTGGGGAATACAAGAGTTTAAAAGTCACAAACCTCGTCTTTATCTAATGGTTCCATGGGTTCTTTGGCTGTTGGCATCCAGAGTTTGATATCATAATCTATTCCACTTGACGCCAGAACTGCAAACACAACAAATGTCTCTATAAATCACATACCAAAGTCTCGAAAAAACTCTGAACAATAAACGCTTCTTCAGAACCGCTCATTTTTCATCTGGACCACTCGCGAACGTTAACCTTTTCAAATGGCGATTTCCATGTTAGAAATATAATTAAAATCTTATTGATCAAGCTTGGTCGGTCCACAAATAAACCCTAGCCAAACAGGAAAGGAACATACTGACTTGCGGGCAAACTAAGTGTTGGGTGATTGACGTAACGTACTTACATGTACTGTACTAGTAGAGGCAAGATGTTTGCACGGTACCAACAACCCATTTCATTGTAGCCTTGCACGCGAGATCATATCAAAGCAAACAATACTGAGAGAAACTTAAGTGGACTTTGATTTCCCCTCGGTCTACATGCTGACAGAAAAAATAAATTGTCCATTATTTCTAAAGATTTGTTTTTTACAATAACTGTGTGAATTCCCGCGCGCTGATTGGCTCATTTCTATGGTCGATAAGAGTATAGACCATGAAAATGACGTAACAGGTAACGCAACGCTGTGAGTTTTGTCAAACTTTTGGCGCTGCGGGTTCTTCAAATAGTGAAAAATGCACTTAAAACTGGAATTCTTCAATGAGAAGAATGCTCTTTCGTCAGTTAAATTTAGTTTACAATCAGCTAAACTTGCCTGGAATTAAGTGCGAAGCAAAAAGGACAAACAACTTGCCGTAGTTTCATGGGAAAATCCATGGAATCAGTCGCCGGTACCCGAAAGAACTAAAACTGAACTTAAAACAACTTGGAGCAAAGATTCGTCAGATTATTCGAAGACATTTCAAATTTGAAAAAGGTTAGCTTTGTAAACTGTGCCTAGTAATTTTATATTTGACTTTGTGTGAGGTCATTGTGCTCTATTTTGCGATTATCGCCGAGCGCGATTCTTTAAAATTTGTTGAATAACGGCTCTTTGTTGTGCTGTGTTAATATTATAAAAAGATTCTAGCGATTATTTAAGCTGAAGAGAATTTTTGTGAGCCTTTTCCGTTACATAATTTATTCGCATAAAATGTTAAGGTTTTAATTATTCCCCACGCAAAAACATTTTGCAGCAGTTTGTCAATGTTAGGTTGTTTATTTTTATTTTCTAAAACGATTCCCGCAAACTCGTTCGCTCGGCGCTCGCAGTTATTTAAGTTTGTTATTGTAAAAACAAATCGACCGCATTTTTTCATGGTCTGTACTCTTATTGACCATAGAAATGACGCCATACAATGTTCAAAACTTGGCAGTGAAACCACTCGCCTAACGGCTCGTTGTTCCACTTGAGTTTTGAACATTTTATGACGTCATTTCTATGGGCAATAAGAGTACAGACCATGAAAAAATGCGGTCGATTTGTTAAATGTCTAATCTGAGTGTCAGATTTTTTTTTTGGGGGGGGGGGGGGGGGGATAGTGGGGGGGGGGGGGGAGGGCAGCGAAACGAGGGGCCTTCCTTACCTTTTTTCCCTCCCTCTTCCATTCCCTCTCCTCCTGATACTTAGGCTAGTTCATGTCTTGTAATACTTGCTTGTCTAATATCACTAAGAATAATTTACGACTTACTGGGGTCGTATGGGTGTGGCTGAACACAGTTCACCACGTGCTTGTCCCCCTGGAGAATCATCACCAGTTCGGCGCTGTACTTGTCCCAAATAAAGATGCGCCCACAATCACTGCCACTAAGAACAAAGTCTTCACCCCAGAAGTTAGCCTCTTTGATCTGCCAAAAAATAATATTTAAAGTTAAAAACTGGGCTGTGAGATTTGGTAACCAAGTTTTAAAGTGCAATCGAACTCCCTGCAAGAATCTCGCTTGTTATACTTGATTATTTGAGACGATGAGATCTAAAGCAAATGTTCATCTTATAAATATTTTACTCCCACCATGTCTGTTTTCAGATGAAAAATGTTAAGCATATGGTCATCTCTTATGCTAAACTGAGAAATTATAAAACAACAACAACAACAAAATGAATATGTTTAAATAAAGTTATAAAAGCGCTTTTGAAACTAAATGTTCAGACGTTTCGGGACTTCTGTCCCTTCCTCAGTGAATAGCCGGCTATTCACTGAGGAAGGCTATTCACTGAGGAAGGGACAGAAGTCCCGAAACGTCTGAACATTATAGTTTCAAAAGCGCTTTTATAACTTTTTTTTAAACATATTCATTTGATACCATTGGCGCTACACAGTTCCTATATCTATTATGATTTTATTAACAACAACAAAAACCCACCATGGTTCGGGCATTACGATGACCCTTGTAAACTCGAGTCATTTCCGGAATCCAGATCTCCTGTTCATCGTATCGTGTGAATGCCTTGGTCTTCTTATGAAGTCTATAAACCCGTTGGATTCGAGTGGCTGCTGTAGTTTGATCCGAAAATGCAGAGTTGTCGTTAATGCTTACATTTCTTGAACTACCTGGTTCATCGTGAGGCGTGGGTTCCGCGCGTGTGCGCGACACGCGAGTAGTTTCTCGCGTTCCCTCTACAGAAGAGCTATTTAATCCTTCCGATTGACTACAGCTCGCAGCTGATGATTTGTCTACTGGTTCCGCCTTTCTGGCGTTTTTTGTTCTTTTTTGCGCTCTGCTTTGCGGGGAAATCGAATTCCTTGCACTAGATAAGTCTGCTTGATTGAAAAATCGTCCAATAGTCGATGGAACATCGGTGGCATTTCGGCTGTGACGATCAACATCGGCTGTGTCTTCGTGTTCTCTCGTAAGTGGTGGCATTGAAGCCGAAGCTTCCAAGATTTGTTCCCCTGGCATTGTATCACTCCCTGCTGAAGTAATAGTGACACTTCTAGTGGACGTTTCACTTGAGCGCTCCTCAGGTAAAGAAGTCCTAGAAATGCTTAAATTGTCCTCTTCTGTATGCGGAATAAGCTCCACAGATGTGGTACTCGAAAAGTTTACTCCTTCGGAGTGGGTTTCCTGTGCAGTTCTGTCGCTATTATTTTGGTTCGGCGCAGGCTCAGAATCCATTTCAATAGACACGTCACCAGCTGATGTACTAAATCTTAATCCTCTTCGGCTTCGGGACGCCTCAGTATTCCGTTCGGGACCTCGACGCCTCCTCGGTTGCTCTCCAAATACACCTGAAGCACCACTCGATTCCGAGGAACTACCGGAAATATACGATGGCGAAGATGACATGGATGAAGAAGAAGTCGTGGACGACAGCGATACTGACCGCGAAGATGACGTCCGCGTTCTTTGCCGCTGACCAGCACGAAACGATTCCTCGAGCCAGCGTGCAAACATATCAGACATGCGTTGCATAAGTGAACTTTCAGGGGAAGGGTGCTCACTTTCAGGCCTCGCGTTAGGGCCAGTGTCTGACCAGTCACCTCGCAGGCGCAGGCGCTTCAGGGGTGGTACATTCCGTCCGTTACTGCCATTAGAGTAGCCGTTTTCTGAACCGTCTTCCTCAACACTGCGGGGCTGTTTTGTGCCTCGTAACGCAAAGAGGTAAACGTAATCTGCACAGTAACTGACCAACAGTTCACTACCGTCAGGGCTGCAAAGAAACAAACCAACAGTTTTCGTCTCGTGGAAATTATTTGCAATTTAGTGTTGGAAAAATTGCAAAATGAACAGCAATGTACAAAGGTACTACTAAGAAGCTTTCATTTTGAATGGTCACAGTTTAGCGTTTCATTCAGATTAAAAAAATTGAACTACCTTGTACAAGTCAACACAATAAACAGTATCACAGGAATATAACATTTCATACTTTCATTTGAATGGTCACTCGGAGCATTGAAAACTAATCAAGGCTTAGCTTTTAACGTGTTTAAAAACTTCTCATACATGCGCTGTTGTTGATGTAATAATATCAAAATATCTAACGCTTTCAAAAGCCAACATTTCTGACGGTTCACAAAACCCTTCTAACGCTCTAGTCTCGTTTTCTGGACGGCTTGAAAATGTAAATATTCCCGGGAAATAATATTTTCATCGAGCTCATGTCGCAGCGCTTTTTGGTCACACATTGTTATAAATTAGAAGGAATGTCAAATGCTTTCATCTGGACATCATCATCAACAGTTTACAGCCGATAGTTGGAAGGAGTGCAAATTTGCATATTTTTGGCCACTGCTATAACTCGTTCATTACGTTTCGCATTTATTCAAGAGTTAAAAATGAGGCACAAACTTGATGAATTATTGTGTCTACTGCACATGTGTGCGTAGACACTAAGTTTGTTAACTGGAAGTTTGTTAACCTAAAGTTTGTTAGCTTGCAAGCAGGCTCACTTGTTTGGGGTATCACACAAGTATCTTGGCGGCAGATCCGCCAGGGTGAGCCAGCGAGAAGGAATGGGCGAGCTCACCCTGGCGGCTCCACCGCCAAGTACTCGCCTGCTAAAAGTTTGTCAACCTGAAGTTTGTTAACAATAGAACCACCAACACCAGAATGACAGCTGCAACAATGAGGCAACTGGAAAGAGATCGCATATCAAATTTGCTGAAGGTTAATGACACGAGACCTGAATTATGCAAAGACCTTTCCATCTACATCTACAACTACATAATTTATTTGCAAAATCCTATAAGGACATCTAGCATATTCCAGTGCAAAGTGCAAAAATAAATGAATAAATAAATATGTGCAAATAAGGTAATAAATAATTGTGGTATAATAACAATGAAAAAAGTAACAATCAGTTATAGATTAACTGATTTCCACACTTTCTACAGACTAAACTTGGCAAAAGCTGACACTATTAATCTTGAAACCCCTAAAGATCAGACAAGACGACAAAAAAAAAAAGGTTGCGCATGACAGCCACGAGTGTTAAGAATATAATTGCTATCCATCAGGTGACTTAGTAGAGTTGGCCCTTAACGGGTAGACCCCAAAATTTCAAAAGAACAAATGTTGAATTACATGTAACTGTACATCCAAACATTGTAGTAGCGTGCAGTGGACACATGCACCCAAAAGGAGCCTATTTTTAATGAGTTTGAGAAGATGGTAAGGCAAGATAATATGTTGACTCTGCAATGATTGAGATATCAGCCTTGCCTACCTGTAATTCAGCGATGTTACTCTGCATGTTCTATCATTGAGTGAATCCGGTCTAAACTGACAGAACATGCCATTGATCTTGTTAGAGCTGCTGCTGCTCAGTGCTCGCCTGTCAAACACTCGAACAGTGCTATCCTCGCAGCCAAGGCCCAGATGGTAGGGTGTGATGGGGTTCAGGTTGATGGACGTCACAGCTTTGCCACAGTCAATCAGTATATCCTGGGTTAAAAAGGAACATAAGCTTGCACATGTAGTTTAAAAAGACACAGCCCAACTCTGCCACATTTGCTGGTATGCACATGTGTAGGTGTACATGTAGGTGCGGTCTAATGGTTCAAACAACAGATTTTGGATGAGAAGGTTGGTGGTTCGAGTCAGTGTGGTCTTTTGTTTTCTTGTGATCGTCACCAAATTTCTCAATAATTTATAATGTTAATGCTTAATCAATCAGAGGTCATGAGAATTACAGATATGATCACACAAAATATATGTTCTTGATAATTGAACTACTTCTCCCCACTGCTTCTATAAGAAACATAAGGGGACAAGAAAGAGAATTAAATTTTGTGAAATGAAAATTTCCCAGCAGCAAAATAATAGATTGAAACTGTTCTGGACTAACAAGTACCTCTTTGCAGTCTCGACACAAGCACTTTGTTTTTGTTCTAAGGTCAAACTGCCTGACAGTGCCATCTTCTCCACAACTTAAGAATGTGTTAGGATCTCCAGGGGTGGTGATGACCTGAAACACAAATAGCATGGTTGGAGTTAAAAGATTCGATTTCAATCAACTTCACCATCTACAGTACAGTGCATAGTTTGCAAGAGGTTGTCCCTTGTAACTCTATGACTTATTATTGTAAGCGTTAGTTGTTTGTGTTATGAATAAAGCATTAATAAAAAAAAACAAGAATGCAAATACATGTACACTGTTACTCTGGCCTTGGATGCCAAAGGGTTTCCTGTAGCATGTGTTCACATGCAGAAGTGTGGTGGTGTAGTGGTTAGTGCGTTGGACTTCAGATCTAAAGGTCTGTGGTTCAAGGCCTGGGGCCAGTTGCATAAAACTTAACGTCGGATGTAAATGCTAACGCTGGACGTTAAAATAGTAACTTTGACTGGTCTGAAAGCCCGACATTAGCTGTTACGTCTGGCGTTAAGTTTTATGCAACTGGCCCCTGGTCTCTGCCGTTGTGTTGTTTTCTTAGATAAGAAACTTTACTCCACATTGTCGCTCTCCACCCAGGTGTATAAATGGGTACATTGCCAGTGTGTTGTTTCCTTAGACAAGAAACTTTACTCCACATTGTCTCTCTCCACCCAGGTGTATAAATGGGTACATTGCCAGTGTGTTGTTTTCTTAGATAAGAAACTTTACTCCACGTTGTCTCTCTCCACCCAGGTGTATAAATGGGTACATTGCCAGTGTGTTGTTTCCTTAGACAAGAAACTTTACTCTACATTGTCTCTCTCCACCCAGGTGTATAAACAGGTACATTGCCAGTGTGTTGTTTCCTTTGACCAGAAACTTTACTCCACATTGTCCCTCTCCACCCAGGTGTATAAATGGGTACATTACCAGTGTGTTGTTTCCTTAGACAAGAAACTTTACTCCACATTGTCGCTCTCCACCCAGGTGTATAAATGGGTACATTACCAGTGTGTTGTTTTCTTAGACAAGAAACTTTACTCCACATTGTCGCTCTCCACCCAGGTGTATAAATGGGTACCGGCGACAAAATGCTGGGGGTAACCCTGCAATGGACTAGCATCCCATCCAGGAAGGAATAGTAATAATATATTCCTAGTTGCTTCGTGCTACAGAAACTGGGTTAAGCTCCGGCCGTGACTGGGCCACCTGTGGCTCATGTGCGACCAGCCGAGTGGGCTGCCTGTGGCTCATGTGTGACTTTTTCACTTTATGAAAAGTCAGGGCCTGTTGGCCAAAGGGTGACCAAAAATGCGCATCAATGCAACAAGAATAATAATTGCAGCATACAGTAAATATAGGACAAAAGAGGCTTTATTATATAAACACCAATGAAATACCAGGTGAGCTTTCGCGCGTAAACATCATATCTTCACACGTGAGAATAACATGTTATCTTCACACGTGAAAAGATCACCGTTGACACGTTGTTCTACTTTAGGACTACAAAAAAATATTAAAGTGAAATGGTTTGATTTCATTGGTGTTTATATAATAAACAGAACATTACATGGCCGCTTGAAGATACGAAATTTCTCTTCTCGTGTTAAAAAATATTTCACTCGTTCGCTGCGCTCACTCGTGAAATATTTTTCAACACTCGAAGAGAAATTTCGTATCTTCGCGCGGCCATGTAATATCCTCTATGTAATATGAGAGCGAGGAGAGTGGAGAAAATCCTCTGGCACCTAGGGTAGTAAAATGTGGATGTGAGTGTGAAAATTTGAACTGGTTTGCTAGCAGACCATACCTCATAAGTTGTTCCCGCATGACAGTCAAACTGAAACTGTCCATGTGTGGACTCCCTGTCAAGATCTGTAAAGTGAATCATGCCATCTCCTGCACATGACACTATCTGTTGATATACAACAAGTAGCTGGTTACGAATTCACAAGTGGGTGGTTTGCACTTGTCAAATAAGGCAAATTTTATTCATTTCTTAAACGATGCGTGACATAAATATGCATTGTGTGATACGAAAGCTGAGAACTGGTTGACCTTTAGGGGACTGTCTCGTGCAAACTTGTATGGTTGACCATTCCCCCCACCTTCTGCTTCCAACTCCCCACCCTCCCCTCCCTCCAATACGGTCCCCATGGGTAAGGCAGGTGACCATTAACTATCGCATTTGGAATGGCCAAAATATATACACAAGCCTTATGCACTGATCAGCGGAATTAGCAGGAAAGAATGGCAAAAGTGAAAATTTGCATATCTGTCCCCGTCTGAAATAACTTCTTTAACGCTTTGCGTATTCACAAGTTATAAAGGGCTGATTAAATTTGCATGATCACTTACCCATTTGTCCCCTGTGCAAGGCAGGAACTTTGCACTGAAAATATTGGCTCTGTGTCCAGATCTGATGGAGTGCACCAACTGAAAAGCAATAACACACACTTCATTATTCATCAAAATAATTATTATTATTGTCAATATACGCGGCCAAATAAGAAACTGCCTTTGAGAAAACACGCGTGAGTGGCGGGCGATATTGAATTTGACGGGCTGCAAACGCATTTACGGCCCTGTTTCTGTTAAACATTTTTTTTCTTATTAAATGAATTTGTACGATTTGGCCTTGTGTATTGATAATTATGATAATCACATGACTTTTGTCGGGTTTATAGTTTATTTGTGTCCCTCGTAGCATCATTTGCACCCTTGCTCCGCTTGGGCACAAATGATGCTACTCGGGCCACAAATAAACTATATGACCTCCAAAAGTCATGTGATTGTCCTATTCTCAAGAATAAATCAATGTTGTATTTTTGTTTTTCTGGACTTCCTCCCTGGCCAACACTAACATTTGTAAGAGTTAATTATGCTTTAAGATATTTTAAATTTCAAAGCCATATTAAAATGTCAGCAGGAAAATCAAAGATTCACTTCAGATGGATTGTCGAAATACATGTAAGTTTTCAAGTCTCTATTTTTTGTTTTACTGATATCCAGTGTTGATGGTTTCTGTTTCAATGAGTCCAAACTAGTGACTCAGAAATATTTAGAGACATTTTATAAGGTTTAAGTGGAATTTAGAAAAGGTTAAAATCAAGCCAATGCTGTTCTGTTGTTTCACCAACATATGGAAGGTTCAACAGCACTAAAACCCCTGTACATGTGAAACTTCTGCATAATTTTGTTTCGAGCATATTTGAAAACATTACTTAAGGCAGTTTTCTAGGTACATGTGTGTACAGCTAAGGCTAGCTGGAATAATGTTTAGCACAAGCATTGGAGTTTATTAATCAATTATATTCGCCAAATGGCATGTATATGTCAAGAAACTAAAAAAATCAAGATGAGGTGGGAACCAATCTTGTTGTTGATGCTGTATGTTAATTTTAATTTCAATAGTTATGTTTCAGTGTTCTGTGAGCTTTATGTTTTGTAAAACAATAAACTACTTGTTCATTCCAAAAATGAATAATTTAAAAATTAATAAAAAAATTAGCATTGGAGGAGTCAGGTGACTCAAAAATTTCACTGAATATTAAAATGAAATAAATAACTTGTGGACATTAGAAAAGATTAGACAAACCTTTCTATTGGACGGCCTGTAAATGTTGAGATGACAGTCATCTGCACCAGAAAGAAGATATTCACCAGTTTCATTCCATGCTATACTGTTAACCTAAAAATACAAACAGAGTTGACCTAACATTCTCATGTCTTTTAACCCTTTAAGGTGGCTCCCTAGAATACTGACAAAAGTACCTACACTAACTATCGTGAGTTACAAAATAAAGCCTACCGGTAATTTTCTTGTCTTGTAATTTTGGTTCACAAGATTTACCAGTAATTTACCAGTACTTTACCAACATATTTATGATTAATTACAGTTACCAGTTGTCACTTTTTTTGGTAGAGGACATTGCTATGACAACAGGGCATCTAAAGAATGGCAAATATTGTGCAACAAACTTTTAGCAAGCAGGGTGTCCAGGCATCCTGTGTATGCCCACTTTTTGAAGAAATTCATGAAAATTGCACCTACAATGTAATCCTTTAAAATTTTATGATGGGAATTGTCTTCAGGATGCCCACTATTCAATTTCTGGCTACATGTAAAAGCCTGTTATGCAAGAATTTAATATTGAGAGTTTCCTTTGGTGAATGTTTTTTAAACTTTGCTATCTTGCGGAAAGGAACTTTTTGGAAAAAAAATTATAGGGGTGCAGGGCTTGAAATTAAAAAAAAAAAAACGTTCAGTCACCATTTTCCGACTAGATACGAAAATCAAGTTGCAAGTTCACGAATTTTAGTCGCAAAACTAAGTAACTGTAATTAGTTAATAAATAACTTTGACTAACAAATGATTAACAAGACTTTGATTTTATTACTTCAACAGCTTTTACAGTGCAGGTCAGAGATAAGCGAACCAAAATGTTCGCGCATAACGCGTCGGATAAATGTGCGCACATGCGTCTGCGCATTATGGCGCGCACGAAATGCGTGCATTCAGCAAGGTCATTAGTATGTGTGAGCTAGATCATTGATTTCCTATTGTTGGTATTTCATTGTTATTTTGAATGGCCTGACAGGTAGCTTTGAGATGAATTTATAGTAAAAGATCACGTTGCTTTTGATTCTTTATCGGTCCTTTCGCGGACGAAAACTGTTTTGTGACGGTACCGGCGCTAGTAATGAATGCTGGCAATGAATAACAAATAAAAATGCGCGCACGACATGCACGCATTTAGACGCGTCTGGACAATTGCGTATACGAGTTAAATGTGCGCATGGTTTGCATCTGCGTGGTTCGCTTATCTCTGAGCTGCACTGTACATTATCTCTAATGATGACTGTGTGCAAAATGTACATGCAATACTACATGTACAGGTATAAACTTGGCCACCACAATCGTAACGAACAAGACATTTTTCTCCATCTTAAAACTAATGTTTAATCCCATACAACTCAAAATTATATTTTTGGTGAAATTAAAAGATTTCAAGCTTCAAGAAAGGATACAATCTTGGGAACATCTCCACTTAAACGTCTGTCACCATTGCGAAATTGATGATACTTTGGCCGATTCTACATTTGTACCTGGCAGCGATCGGCCTCGATGACAGCTCTAATCCAGCGGTTTAACAAACCAAAATATAAGCATGCAATACATATGAATAAGAAACTGTTGCAATGGCGGCCGATCGAGAAAATGGCGTTGCGTACGTACATGTAACATTGTGGGTAAATTAAGTAAAATTTTACCCTATATCTTCAAATGTCTATGATCTATGATAATCAAGGCACGCAACAATATATTTTTTCATTTCTTTATTTATTTCCACAAAAATAGTGGCAAGTAGCGACTTTTAGCCTTTTTATTTTGTTATTGGCCAGGGTGAAAACTACTCGCAAATCTGCGACTCCGCCAGAAGTTTTAGTCGCAAACACAAAAATTATGTCACAAATGCGACTGTATAGGTCGCAATAATATTTCGAGCCCTGGGCTGTTCAGACGGTTTCCCCAATATCACATAATCAATTTTGTATATTTAACAATTCAACAAATTTAACAAATGGTACATGTAGCATTTAATAGTGTCTCAAACTTTGCAAAGTTTTAGAATAATTCAATGAAGTAAAAATCTGAAAGAAATTCTGCGGTTAATTTTGCTTATTTTTGCTTTGCTGTCATCATTTTAATGATGAGCAACATTCGTTTTCATGTGAGCACATGCAAAATTACTTAAGCCTGCATCATCAGTGTGTGTGGTGGTATTAAACTAGAGGGAGCCACCTAAGCCCCAAATAGTGATCAACATCGCATTTCTCCTTGTTATGTCGATGCTTAATCAATCAAAGAGGTCAGGAAAATTAAAGATATGATCACCCAAGGTGAATTCTCTAGATATTTTAACTTCTCCCCACTTCTTCTAAAAGAAAAATATAGAGACAAGAAAGGAGAATTTGTATTTTGATACTAGGGATTAACGGGTTAATCCTCAGAATATTACAGATTAACTTAGAGCACCACTACAGTGGCATGCTGCAATATCCAGATCTGGAAAGTGCTTTTCATCTGTTAACCCTTTCCTTTGTTTTCCTTCTAACTTTCATTTTGTAACACACATTGTACCCTGGGGTATTTGGCATCCTGTGTTTTTGACCTTAAAGAATTCTGTCTTCAGTTTGGATGATAAGTTTATCAATAAAGATGAGAAATATGTCACTAACTACACCTGTAGCTCTAAAGAGATTGGTCACAAAAAAAAATTTTGATGGAAAATACTTCTCTGCTCTTTAGTGATGTAAATATACCTTGAAACGACTTCCAGATTCACAAGACTTGATTTGAAGAATTGTCCCTCTTTTTTCTTTTTAAGTGATAATGTTAACTTTTTACAGTGTAACTCCAAGAAGTGCCAAAAATCAAAATTAAAGAAAAATCACAAACTTCATTTTGTAAAAATACTGTATTGCAAATTCTACCTTGCAAAAGTTATGCTGAAGAGGTTTCATTCGAATGGTCACACCATCCACAGAATCAAAAGTTAGAACTACACTACATGTCTTCATAATTGACTCTGGGAGTGAAAGGGTTAATGTTTATGATATATATAAAGCTTGCATTTCTACTATTGTATCTGTTTTAGATAAACTTTTATTTTCTGTTTAGGGGCTGTCGACATATCACTTGTTCTCCACTTAACGTCTACTGGACGTTTAGGTCAGACCTCCCCCCCCACCCTCCCCCCTTCTTAACGTCGACTTGAAATTTTGCTGCCCCAATAGTCACTGCATTCCAGTCGCTACAGTATAGTACGTCACTGACATGCATTTCATGAAGATATTAACGGTACCAACTCAATCTACTGTTTTAAAATAGAGAAAACTGTTTATACATTGTAAATCAAAAATCCAGTCTTGAATTAGAGGATGATGATGATAACTATATATGATTAAATATTATCTATAGACTCCATGTTTTCTTCAGTTGAATATCGTTTAGGTGTACTATTAATAACATGTTACATTTATATATTTTGTAGCGCAGCCACATCGTTTTGTTCCATACCAGAATCACAAAACTGTAACGGAGGAAAAATAATTAACTTACACAGCCTTCGTGTCCAGTCAGAGTGGCGTCCTTCTGCAAGCACTGTACCAGATATTTACTTCCTATAAGCAAGCAAAGAAAAAAATGGCGCAGGATAAAGATTAATTAGCAACAAACAGTCGTACATGAACATGATTTGCTAAAATGTTCATGACTATAAAACAGATTGCAAGAATACTAAAACTAATAATCCTTCTCTGAACCAGTGTAATAAATCTCATTGAGAAAATAGCCACTATGATACAACATTTTAAAACTATCGCGTAATAGTGAGCATGGTAAACAAGACCTCCTGCCCCCTGAAAGACAGTGTTGAACATAATTCAGCGACAACAGAAACTACCGACATACCTCGAGCCTTTTTTAACACAAATCCCGGTGGAATGACACCGAAAACTCTCTGTTGCAACGTGTGGTACAAAGTTGTTCTATTCTGCATTTTTCACCCCGCCAGGAAGAACAGACCTTTGTAAACACGACAACAGGATCTCGAAACCAAGTCATCCAGATAAAATCGCCATCTTGGATTTTTGTGCTGTTGGCAAGAACTACGCATGCGTGTATTTTGTTCTTCTGTTATCCGTTTCGCTGGACAAGGGTAACGCGGACTCTGGGACGTTCGAGTCACGTTCGACCAAACCTGCTAGAAATGATTGTGCTCGTGCTTTTTACTGTTTTCATGTGGACCTCGACTCAGTTTACAAATAAACAGAGAAAAGAACTTGATCGAATGTTCTAAAGGCCCGTTTACACAGGCGATTTTTTTCTCGCTGCAATTTGTCGCGCGCTAGTTGCATCTTCAAATCGCATGTATTATAAACGGACGGCGAATTCAGTGCAATTTGGGCACGATTTGTCGCGCGATGTCGCAGAGGTTTCGAGCATGTTAGAAACGAAACCTGATGCAACTTGCCGGCGATTTTGGGGAAATCACGTTGCATTGGAGAGCACGACACTAAAAAGTGCGTTGACACTAAAAAATGTACTACTTTGGAGTGCGCTAACACTAAAAAGTGAAGAAGAACCTTAGGTTCTTCTTCACTTTTTAGTTTAGGGGCCCCGCCTGACGGCAGGGCGACGAAAAATTAGTCTATAGACTCATTCAGTTGTTCTCCTCCACGGAAATCTTTAGTAAAAGGCGAAAGATTTATACGTGTTGAAGGAAAACCAGAGTTACCTATTACAAGCGCATACCAGAGGTATATTGAACGTGACACTGGGTGACATGTGGGACAAATAAATCTCATTTACATATCATAGAACGCATGCGCCACGAATACACTCACTTTTTTTTAGTATGAAAGCAATTTACTGCGTTGCAGCGAGATATTTGTGGGACTTGTTCATTATCAAGGAACAGTCTCGTGACAGTCTTCGTTTGGATGAAGGCCGTGCTGGTAGACGATCTCAATTGCAAAAGTAGAGGATCTTGATGTTAGCAGGCAGGTTATAATTTTAAGAAAAAGGACAAAACGTTTTAGTTTGAAAAACATGTTTCGACAGCAACTTCTGTCATCTTCAGTTAATAAGTAATGTACAAAGCGTTGACAGTGAATATATAAGTGGGAACAAATGTTAATTATGCTAGTAACAACAATGTAAATAAAAGCGTGGCAATGTGAGAATTATAAGGATAGTTTCAAATTTACATGATATAATTGTTGATTCAAAGACGGTTTTTCTCTATGAATATGAAAAGCCTCTTTTATCTTAAGTTGGAAACTCGTAGAAGCGTGATCTAAAATATGAAAGCAATCTTGTGAACACAAGGTACGACAATGTTCAGAATTCAGTAGATGTTTGAAAATGTGAGAGGTCCTGTCATTGACTAAGTGCTCACGCACGCGTGTGGAAAAATGCCGGGTTGTTTCGCCGACATAACAGGCATTACAGCCCGCACATACAAACTTATAAACCATACGCGAACGAAACCCGTCAGGGACAGGGTCTTTCACACTAAACATGTTGCCTATCTTAAAGGAAGAAAAAACTAATTTTATATCCAAATCATTGCAATAGCGCTTGATAAAGTGACGAATCTTTTTCTGAGTAACGACAGAAAAATGTCCTGTGTAGGGCAGCTTAAAGTAAAATGTAGGTGAAGTGGGAAGAAAATCCCGGGGACAATGATTACTTAGGGTCCCAGTAACCATGTAACCGCTACATTACCGCTACATTACAACAGGCGTGCGTTTCGCGTGAAAAGAAAAAAGTTGCGTGGTAAACATAGAGATCGTATGTGTGTTCACTTTGTTGACAGTTTGCCTTCTGCTGTCGATTACGCTCAATGCCACACTTGAAGGTTACCAAAATATAACGATTGCAGGAGTTATTTATAAATCGAATGGATTGTTTTCCGAGTAGAAACGACCAGAGAAGATACAGGACTACTGAAATGTTAGTAATTTACGTTTATTTCTGAAAAATTAAATTTTATTTAGTCGAAATGCACTTTTCCTACAGCCCATGCAGTCACCATGAATAATATGTGCATATTATCCATACATCAACGGTACAACAGAGCCGATCAAGCGAATGATAAGCAATTATGACATCAAAGTTGCCTTAAAACCCCACAAGACTATCGGCAGTTTATTTCCTAAACCGAAAGACTCTGTCCCGAAAGATCAGACTCGTGGCGCTGGTTATTCAATTCCCTGCCAAGATTGTGACAAGAGCTAAATATATTGGTGAAACGAGACGCAATTTTGCTTCTCTGAAAGAACACCAGAAAGCGGTAGAACATAAACAACCGCAAAAGTCAACGTTAGCCGAACATTGTTTACGTTTTGGTCACTCCATATCCTGCGAGTCATCCAAGATCTTACGCACGAGTTCAAATTGGCGTAACAGACGACTTTTAGAGGCATGGGAGATCAATGTTCACAAGAATCCGCTCAACCGGGACGACGGCATGCATTTGCCGCATGAGTATTTGAATTTAACTTTAAAGGGCAAGACTTAAGCCTGGTTTCCATATAATCGCAACGATCGCAATGATCGCAGTGATCGTTACGATCGACGATCGCTGCGATTCTTGCGACCCTTGCGATCATGTGGAAACCAAAACGTTGCGATTGCGATCGCAGAGATAGGAATTTTTCTATCTCTGCGATCGCAATCGAGAGGATCGCAACGTTTTGGTTTCCATATGATCGCAAGGGTCGCAAGAATCGCAGCGATCGTCGATCGTAACGATCGCTGCGATTATATGGAAACCAGGCTTTAATTACCTCAAATTTACATTTTTCTTAATATATATACGCGCTCTTTGTAAATTTCTTATCACCCCTGATGAAGGCTGAAGTTTTAGCCGAACGCATGCGCCACAAACAAACACAAGGTATTCCAGGTGAACGTTCGAGTCACGTTCCCTTTTCAAACGCTGTTTTCAATGTTACAAAAATAAGGACAATACTAATGACCGAGCCTGCTAGAAATATTGTTCTCGTGCTTTTCATTGTTTCAAGTGGACCTCGACTCGGTAATAAACAAGGATAAGAACTTGGTCGCTCTTCACTTTTTAGTTTAGGAGCCCCGCCAAAAGGCAGAGCGACGGAAAATTAGTCTATAGACTCATTCAGTTGTTCTCCTCCACGGAAATCTTTAGTAAAAGGCGAAAGATTTATACGTGTTGAAGGAAAACCAGAGTTAACGAAACAGTGCAAACCAAGGTGGTATGTTGAAATTGATGCGGGAAGCCCTGTGGGACAAATGAATGACATTTACATATCATAATCCGCATGCGCAACGGACACTCTCAATGAATTTAAGATAAAATGGTTGTTTAAAATAGATAATGAAATAAATAATGGCCTTTTTAAACGAAGGTAACGAGCCTAAAATCCTTAATTTTTTTACAGTGAGTGAGACCTGAAAAAATTGTTAAATATTTATACAACTGAAGCGAACAACCTTGGTCAGCCTCCTCGCCGCTAGCTTCATACAAAACGCGAGCCTGCTCCGGCGCAGGGTAGTGGACAGCGATCGATAGAGGAGTCACTTACCATACTATCCGGAACCGCAGATGTGGACAACGCCATTCCTTGGACCGATTTGCGCTCTAAATTAGCAACGGAAGAATATAAGACGGTAAACGGCCGTGTGCGTTTGATCCACAAAGAGAGAGTTCTTCACTTGCTAGTTTAGGAGCCCCGCCGAAAGGCAGGGCGACGAAAAATTAGTCTATTGACTCATTCAGTTGTTTTCCTCCACGGAAATCTTTAGTAAAAGGCGAAAGATTTATACGTGTTGAAGGAAAACCAGAGTTTTTTTGTATCTATGGCGTTCCTTGAACGTAGTGCAATGTTCAAGGTCATAACTACAGAGGAGTCAAACAACAAAAAGGAAACAAGAAAAATCAAAAGCAATAATCCAAACAACAACAAAGAGTCAATCAAAGCCGAAAGAAATACCCCCAAAGCTAATAGATCAAACGGCAAAAATCAACAACCGGCTCACACACGAAACCCAAAAAAGCTAAGACCAAACCAAAAACAAATCTCAAATCACGCAACGTCAAACCCGAAACACAACTTCATAACCAGCTATAACACAAAAAACCCGAAAACCGACAACCAACCATAACACAATAACCATATCCAAAACAAACTCTAAACAAATCATCCATCACAAACTAAATTCCCATCGCTCGACCCACAACAACAAAAACCAAAGCCGGTAAAGCAAAAACAAAAACACTAAACGCGAGTCAAATCCGGTAACACAAAACATCTCTAAAATCAAGTCAATCCAAAATAACCCATCCAACCCTAATCGCATAAACAATCCAACGCCGGCAAAACAAACACAAATCAATAAAGCGAAATAACCCATCCAAAACCAAACCAAGAAGCTTAACCTACAGAAACTATCCTACACCAACTATCCGAACAAACAACCGGCAAACTAGAAACGACAAATCCGCACAGGTAATCGCCTAAGCAAAAACGACTCAAAACGACACCAGATCAAAAATTCCTCAAAAACGGAGAACCGCCAAATACAAAAATACTTCAGCCCTACCGTCAGCCTGGGAGATGTGGCGGCGAACCGCGTAACAGAGCTACCCTGATGGCATAGGCCCCCCGGCCGTACCAAGAGCCAGATAAGCTGGCCCGCGTCAGGTAAAAGATTTATACGTGTTGAAGGAAAACCAGAGTTAATAAAACTAAGCGCATACCAGCAGGGGTATGTTGAACGTGACACTTGGAGTCATGTGGGACAAATGAATCTCATTTTCTGGTTTTCAATGAGAAGAAACTTAGGGAACACGACGACCACTACACATGAACAGGTATGAACAGGTATGCAAGAGAGAAGAAATCGAGTCAGAAGTGAAATGTTTTTAGAGCAGATCCACATCAGCATTTGCTGCCATTTTATTTAACCTGCTTTACCAGATAGAGTATGTATGTATGTATGCATGCATGCATGCATGCATGTATATATGTATGTATGTATGTATGTATGTATGTATGTATGTATGTATGTATGTATGTAATACATTGGTGGAATCACTTTAATGAAAGCTATTATACAGTTCTTTCCTACGAGTGGTTGAAGTTACTCACCCGATTACTCCATGAATTGTACTAAACTCAATCCAATTACTATCACATCTCGACGATCAAGACAGACATTTAACCTTGGTTTTGCTGTTGATTATAGACAAAAGAAAAATGTTCTTTCTTTTTTAATGTAAAGAGCACATCGTGTTCAACGGAACTTATATAGTAATGTTGCTTTTAACAAATTCGCGCAAATTTTTACGAAGATTCTTCAATTTTTTAATCTGTTGTACAATCCAAAACAACGGGACCACACGTGAGTGCTCCGGAACTCATATCTACTTGATATAATTTTTAATACGTCTTGTTATTGGCAACCTCTGTGGCAAAAATTAAGTGCGGGCTAAATTAATTGTTGGGAAGGGGAGTTAGAATGAAAGCTAATGAAAACGTTTAGTTCTTGTCTCTCCAACTCACCTGTTGTAATTGTTATTTGAGAGATAAAAGAAGTGGCTTTCTTAAACGATCAAACATCCCACAACAACAAGTACCTTTATTTACATGACTATAAATCCTTGCAGTATTGCAAAAGCATTACAACGTAACAAAATGAAATTGCAACAATATAATAAAGAAAGGGAAAGTACAATAGGCCATTTCCGAGTTGCCTTTAGCCTCTCTATCAAAGCGAGGCTAGGTGCGAAACCTTTCATATGAAAATGAGTTTTCATTCACATGCAAATAAAACTTATTTACATGTGAATGAAAACTCATTTTCATATGAAAGGTTTCGCACCTTGCCTCGCTTTGATGGAGAGGCTAAAGGAAACTCGGAAATGGCCTATTTAGACACATCACTGGATTGATAATTTGATTATTGCGGAGATCTAAGCATGAAAGTATGAATTTCACCATTTGAATATTTACAAAATAATTACGAGAGTTCATTAATTCATTGGTAGCTTCTGAAGGAGATAACTGTGTTATATTTCAGTGGTAGGTGATATCCTATTTTGCTGTAAAATCCGTTCCTAAGAATTGAGTATTTAGGACAGTGGAAAAGGAAGTGAATTTCATCTTCAATTTCATTTGATCCACAAGAAGGGCACAATCTATCATTTCTTGTGATTTGATCATATCTACCAATTTCAATCATTAATGTGTGATTACTTATACGAAATTTTACAATTGTTTCCAGTCACTTGATTTCCTTGTAAGGTCTAAGTAATGAGAAGGCGTATATTTATTCTTAAAGATATTATAAAATTCGAGTTTCTTAGAGTGTTGAATGATATGTCGCCAATATAGGATATATTTTTGTTGCATTAAGTTTACATAATGTTTGATTTTAGTGTCAGTTTAGAAAATAGGGTCAAAATCAGGCAAATTATAGAATTCGGATATCCTCATAAGATTACAGTAGAAGTTATTTTTAAAAAAGATGGTAGAATTTGTGACAGACTACAATCATAGACAAAAGTGTTGGGACAGTTGGCAGTTTTTACTATTCAATTCCTTCTCTCCCCTATCCCTTTTACAATGTTGGTTATAACTGGACTTTTTTAATGCGAAATTGTTGGCTGAGATCCCAACATTGGAAAGGGGGAGTGGGGGCGACTCTGAAGATTGACAGATGATCATTATTTAACATTAACAGAGCATCGATGTAATTCAGCACTTATTATGCTACTCATTTATACAACCTTCCCAACTACTTCTGTCTGCAATTGTAGTTCCCTGGCGTTCCCTTCTCGCGAAAGAGTACAAAGCGCGCGTTATGGACCTGTTATAGGGTACCACATTGGATGCCGTCATTGATAAGAACCAAGTGAGTGATGGGTGGACGCCTGGGTACTAGCTTGATTTGCGTGCATAGAAAGTAGGTCTAGCAAAAGGCAATGGCGTTTTAGTCAATGGCGGTTTTAATATTATTTATGCTGATGTTATTTGTTAGCAGTCAAGCTCGGTTGGGACAAGGAAGCTGCTAAATGTTTAGCATCTGCTCCTAAGAATCCAATATGGCGTCCGAAGCCGGAAAAGAAGAGGAGAAAAAACAAGAACAATTGGTAGTCGCTCCCCCCATTTTTGTCTGTAAATTCTTACTCACGGACAACAAATTTCTTGGAGAAATCTCAGTTAACTTGCCATTTTGCCGTTAACCGGCATTAAAGTTGCTGTTTAGTTTTTAGCCTGTTGTCATGTTTTCAGGTTAATAAATTCAATGCATTTGCATTATTCTGTATTCAAAAGACATTTTTTAGTATTAAACAGAAGACTGTCTTACTGAAATACAACTACAGCTTTCACTGGATTTCATACAATATCCAAGTTAGGATGATATGCACATTACTGAGTAAATTACCCCTGTGATTCAATTAACTGGTTCTCACGTTTGAATTTGTGGAAATAAGTCTTTACGGAAGCTACTGAGCATATACTCTCTTTAAAGCTGCTTGTTTTATACGATGTTTTACAACGGCTGACGTATTAAAGTATTAGGCAATAAGGTTTTTAAACCGACACATTTTTAAATTGCTTTACTTGGCCCGTGGCACTTGTAGGAAATTGTTCATTGCGATAGCTGCTGGTTTGACGTCAACATTTCTGTCTTCTTCATCAAATGTAGCATCTGAAAGTTGAGACATGGATCTTGAATCCGTTGGCGATTCCCGACGAAAAAGATCTCCAAAAGACAGAGCTCTGTCGTTGCCATCACCGACAGTAAGGGTACTTTCATCGGATGGTTTATTCTCTTTACTTTGCTTTTCTCCCTCATCAAGGTTCAAGAAAGAGAGCTCTTGTACCAACTCTTGCACCATTGTTTCGTTGTCTTCCTCACCACTGGAGCTTTGACGGCCCTTAGAAGAATGCACAGTTGCAGAGCTGTCACGCCTTGTACTTCTGCTGTCTGGAAGGGTTATCATGGGCGAGCTATCATGCGATTCCTTGCGAGAAGTATTAGACTCGTCCGTACCTTGGGGCTGGATTCTATCATCATAACTCTTTAGATCGCCACGCGAACTTTCGAGATTATCACATGAATTATGAAGCTCATCACTTGAACTAACCAGTTCATCACGTGAACGGTTAAGGTTATCACGTGAACTGTCAAAGTTACAACGGGATAAATCAAGGCTGTCACGTGAGCATTTCAAGCTCAAAACTGAACCAAGGTTATGAGTTTTGTTGTTAGTTAATTCACTTTTGTAACTCGTTATTGACTGACGGCTCGCCGTGACGCGTGGCGAAGGCCACGTTTCCCCGGCGTCGTCTTTTACTTGCGCCGCGCCGTCTGTGGCATCTTTTAACTCGACGGCTGGTGCGACTTTAGACGGCAGATCACCCGCCTTGGAAAAGTATTTCACCAGTATGCCAAACATAGCAAATGTCAAAACGGAAGGAATAAAAGCTGTGCCTTTGGCGCTCAAGGGATACCCAATGTATCTCGAGTTCATTTTGTGATCTTCTGAGCCGTAAGTTTTGTTGGTCAGAGGATTCACGTGCGTCCATCGCCATGCGTAACTTAACGTTTCAGCGGTCGCATTGGCCAGGAAATCTCTATCAGCGACCGTGTAGATGTAGTGTTGTTCGTCAGTGTACTGACCGTATACGAGGGGTTCGTAAAATATTTGGTTTTTCCACATGTTGAGGTCGAGAATCATGACAATAAATATGATCCCATAATTGAACCATTTCCCAGTGATACGAATGTCTCCCCCGGGTAGATGGAAGTGAAAGTTCCCTGTGTTGAGACCCGGAAGTTTAATGTCCATACCTCCGTCAAAGTAAGGGAAGTCCCAATCCTGTGAAAATCCAAAAATAATATAATCAGTGGGTGTTTACAGTACCGCCCCTACGTTGGGACACCGAAGGGAGCATTAGGCATGGTGCCAGCTGTACACGAACTGTAACCGCTACTAAAGGAGCTTGGACCCCTCAATAAGGGTG
This sequence comes from Dendrophyllia cribrosa, assembly GCA_024195265.1. Classification (NCBI taxonomy): domain Eukaryota; kingdom Metazoa; phylum Cnidaria; class Anthozoa; order Scleractinia; family Dendrophylliidae; genus Dendrophyllia; species Dendrophyllia cribrosa. The sequence goes on from JAJLRJ010000004.1 coordinate 38,661,867, forward strand.
GATCACATTTGAAGTCCTACACGAGCACTACATTTGCGCCGGGTGGAGTGTAAATTCCGAGCGAGTGGGATAACTTCCGTAAGGGGGCACTGGGGCGTGGTTCGAACTACAATGAAATCTCCTTGTGCAAACACCTCGTATAAACGATTACTTCGCTTACGAAAGCTTCTCATACACAGCGATATTTCATGGCAGTTTTGGTGATCGCTTACGAGATGTTTAAGTATATGTTGTGGTTCAAATTTTTCTTTGGTTTAAATTTTTTTAAACCAGTTTGATTTTTGTTTTCCTTTGTCTCAGAATATGGTAATCAATCTGAGACAAAAGAAAATAAAAATTAAACCGGTTTAAAAAAATTTAAACCAAAGAAAAATTTGAACCACAACATATATTTACGAGTGAGGCGATATTTTCCTAATTCAGTGACGAGTCATTACATAATGCTATTTTAATTTGCTTTTTTGAGCACCCAAACCTTAATTTTTATTGGAAAACCCACGTCTCCAATTCAACTGACAAGATAACAACTGTATACCTGCATAACAATAAAAAGATCCATGACCAGGATAAAGGACGCCAGATAAGCTCTAGATATCTCATTTGTTGGCATGAAATCTCTGCTGATCTCGTCCCAGTTGAGGTAGTCTGTGCTAATAGCAGTCGCCACAACAGCACTCATACTGAACGATATGAACCAGAATGCATACACCCGGTTACGTCCGCGTCTCCAAAATCTTCTGAGGCCTGGGCTCCACTGTGGATAATGGTCTTCCTAGTGACACGAAAAAACAAAAAAATTCTCGGTCTTCATTAACAAATCGACAAAAACTCACAGAAAAATCCCATGAAAACGCCTGTCATCTGAAGTTGTTTTCCACCTTTTTTAATTAGGTGCCCCGCCGAAAGGCAGGGCGACGAAAAATTAGTCTGTAGACTCATTCAGTTGTTCTCTTCCACGGAAATCTTTAGTAAAAGGCGAAAGATTTATTCGTATTGAAGGAAAACCAGAGTGCCTATAGTGAGCGCATACCAAGGGTATGTTGAACGTGACACGGGGAGACATGTGGGACAAATGAACCTCATTTACATATCATAGAGCACATGCGCCACGAAAACACTCAAGGTATTCCAGGTAAACTGAACGTTCGAGTCACGTTCTGTTTTCAAACGCTGATTTCATTATTACAAAAATAAGGGCAAAACTAATGATCAAGCCTGCTGGAAATATTGTTCGTGCTTTTCATGGGGACCTCGACTCTGTTTTACAAATAAAAGAACTTAATCAATTTTAAGTTCACTTTTTAGTTTAGGAGCCCCGCCGAAAGGCAGAGCGGCGAAAAATTAGTCATTCAGCTGTTCTCCTCCACGGAAATCTTTAGTAAAAGGCGAAAGATTTATACGTGTTGAAGGAAAACCAGAGTTAAACATAGGCACGCATTGCGTGCATGAGCTATTTTGAAAATTACCTAAATGATATGAAATGGTGAAAGTAACAAAACAGCGGAAGTTAACTCGCACAAATAACCGCTTGCAGATATACGTTTTTAAAATCCTCCGGCCCGCCCACTACCAAAAAAAAATACCGAGATAACCAACTGGGTCCCGTTTCTCGTTTCTAGGCTAGCTTTTTTTCACGGGATTTCCAGAGTTATTTTTTGACGAAACTACGGTCCCAGTGAAATGAGCAACTTGTTTCAGTAATGAGTGTATTAAATTAAATGTCAACCAGAAAAGTCCTGCACATAAATTTGATGCATCCAAATTGAAGGCTTATTATTTCCTGGAAATTTGTATCTAGTCTTTTTTTAAAGGTTTCTTTTATTATTCACAAAAGACACGTGGAAAAGGTTCCTTTGGCCTGGAAGAAGCAAACTAATTAAATTAAATTGTTTTCAACTCCAAACCACAAGCTAATTAAATTAGTGACACGAAAATTCTTTGAACCACCTGTTTCTGTAATGTCAACCAGAAAAGTCTTTCACAGAAACTAAACGCATGAAAAATGAATATAAGTAGTCTCCTAGTAAATTGGAACTAATATTATTTAAACAACTGTTTTTATTCTCCACAAAAAAGTCGTGCAAATAGAAACAGAACTAATTAGATTAAATTGTTTTCGACTCAAAACCTCAAGCTAATTGAATTACTTACACGAACATTGTTGAGGTTAACATTTGGAACCAAACACCTTTTCCTGTAATGTCGACCAGCAGAAACTTAGCGCATCCAAAATGAATTTTGCTTGTTTCCTAGTAAATTGCAACTAATATTTTTTAAACAGGCGTTTTTTAACGCACCATATAAATTAATTACATTATGTTTTCTCGAAAACATGTTTAATTTCATCACGTACCAGTTTCTATAAGGACAAAGTTCAATATTTGCACGTGCACACAACGTGACTGCTCATACAAAATACAGTCGCTTCTCGCTTATAGTAATCGCTTGAGGCATACAATTAATAACCTACACATCAGCTCACATTAATTCAAAGAAAGATAAACGTTTTACATACTGTAAATTGTAGATTAATTGCATTACATTTTCTCTGTTGAACTCCATGCATCACGGACAAGTTTCTATAAGGACAAAGTTCAACATTTTCACGTGCAGACAGCGTGTCTGACAAAAAAAATCCAATTTTAAATAGTAATCTCTTGAAACCCAGGCTTGAAACATACAATTCATGTTCCGCATCATATTATTTGAAATCGGCTTGCCGTTTTTGCAATAAAACTATACTCATACTTCAGTATAAGCTCACCTATGAACGTAACCGCAGTCCACATTTTTTGGACGTCTCATCCCCCGCAGACCATTCTACCATTCATGCATAGGGCACATTATAGGCAGTATTTCCGAATAAATGTCCTTGATATTGCCAGGTTAGCAAGCCAGTCGGGATTAGAGAACAGTTCCCAAGCAACAAATTTTCAAAACTTCACACTTTTAGTGTTTGCGGCAACAATCGCGGAGATTCAAGATGGCTGATTTTCAATTCATGTCAAGTGCCCTTCTTTGACCTTCAGTAATACCATTTTAGAAGCGAAAATTTGATTGGCTGACATAGTACACGGTGTACATACTAGAGGCAATCTGATTGGTGTGACATAACCCAAGACATACATACAAACAAACAAACTAACAAACATACTAACATCACAAACCAACCTTTGCGCCTGCTAATGAGCTATTTTTTTCAAAATAGCTCAAATAAAACTGATCGCACACCAGGAGTATGTTAAACGTGACACGAGGAGACATGTGGGACAAATGAATCTCATTTACATATCATAGAACGCATGCGCAACGGATACACTCAAGGTATTCCAGGTAAACTGAAAGTTCGTGTTACGTTTCTCTTTTCAAATGGTGTTTTCAATGTTAGAAAAATAAGGGCATTCCTAATGACCGAATCTGCAAGAAATATTATTCACGAGCATTTCTTTGTTTTCATGCGAACTCCCAGCACACATTAAAACAAATACGACATAACATACTATGCGAAAACATGGTTCACTGGCGAGGATTCGAACCCCGGTCATCTGCTATCAGGCAAACATGATTACCACCAACTATAATAACGGCAAAACTACAGCGACAAACCAATAAAGAGTGCCGGATCCAGGTCTACGATAGATAAATTTTCAATCTCTTCTCCTTGCCGTAAGGATCAGTTTGTCGTTTTTACCTATACCATTTCAAGATTTTTACTGATCCAGGTCTACGATGGATAAATGTGGGCAAATATATTCAACTGTTTGTTTTATATTTCACTTCTGTCTCAATCTCTTCTCCTTGCCGTAAGGGGATCAGTTTGCCGTTTTTACATGTACCCATTAAAGTCCCGGATGTGTCTCAGCATTGTGAGCGATGACGGTTATAACCAGTTTACTGACCTGTAGCATCATGTCTGTGACCATCCACGCTGTTATAAAGTCACCCAGCCAAGTGCCCATAGCTGCCAGCTTCATGAATGTCTGATTCTGTATTCCCAGGTTATGACTGGCTACATAAGGTGCAAAGTGCGCTCCCCCGAGAAGCAAAAACTCGTTGTATATGAAGCTGATAATGAACAGGAACATAAGCACAGCGAGAAACATCACCATCCAAGATCCTTGCCCATCTTCCGAGAACATGCGCAGCTTAAGGACGCGGCACAGGAGGAATTTGTGAATAAAAAACTTCCCAACAAACATGCCTAGACCGGCAGCAAACAAATACATGAAGACCTTGAGAGCGATGAAACCAGGATCTGGCGGATATCTGAACATGAAAGAAAAGAATTAACAATTAACAATCGATCAAGATTGAGCAAAAAAAATCATGACTGTGACAATGGTTTAAAAGTTCAGTCTTTTAAAGTTAGCGCACCTTTATGATGTTATGCCGTCGTTTTCTCATTTTTCAGATGATAAACATCAGAAATCCAACACTCAAATTTTCTAAGCAAAAATCCTGGGAACGAAGTTTGGTCGGCTATGTATTTTCAAAATATCCACACGCGCGAGAGTGCAACTCACTTTTCGCGCGTGTATTATGTGAAAGCTATAGAAAGCGTTGCGTTTATTTCATATCCTAAGTTGTATCAAGTTTAGAAGAACACTCAACGACATAATGTCATCTTGCACAAACCATTTTTTAGTTGTTGCGTAGGTCTTTTCTTTTCATCGATGTCTCATCTACAAAAGCCGTATGGTAACTATTTCTAAACTAACTGGTTGTAAGCTCGTAATCGCGCAAATCATACGCGCTGTTGGCCGCTTTCAGGTCATTTTCTCTATTGTTTGACCATCTGGCATCCTGATTGACTTTGAATTTTCGCGCGGACCACGCATAAAAGTCCCGGATGTGTCGCGGCATTCTGCGCGATGCAATAAAGTTCCGTTTAGTAAGGATTTCACTCCAAATACCGCGGGATGTTTGGAGAAAGCTGCTTTCTAAATAGGTTTCAAACTAAGCGAAATTGAAATATGTTTAAGGCTTTATGTGAACAGGCGTGCGTTTCTCAAAACTTCGGAAGACATTTCGGGCCCGAAAGCTGTTTTTTAAATTCAGTTTCTTACGAATGATGTTGAAGTTGTTAGCCAGCAAACCAACCCAACTTGTACAGTAAACGTGAGATTTTATTGCATAGCTTTCAAAAGCAACAAAAATTGGATATTTGTTGTAAACGTTTTGCACATAACATAGCTTTTCGGGTCCGTATAGTTTACGAGATCTTTGAGAAACGCACGCCAGGACCTTAAATTAGACGAGTGGAAGCTGGAACGAGTCTTACTGCCTCATCGCGCGCACGCTGCGTCATAAAGTCTGATTATGACGTCATACAATCACTTTGATCTCCTCTGTGAAACGAACAGGCGTGCGTTCCGCTTGAAATGAAAAAAAGTTTCGTGATTAACACGAAGATTGTATATGTGTTTACAGCGCTGGTAGTTTTTCTTCTGCTATCGATTATCCTTAATGCTACACGTGAAGGTAGGAGCTGCATGCGTTTTTAAAGAGAAATTTTATCCCTCGCACACCCAACAAATTTCCGCAGAGAATGGTAAAAAAGTACCTTTCGTTATCAAAAATTTTACTTTTTTCATCTAAACTTATAGGTTCCGATCATACGATGTAAGTGAAAAGAAACATTAAATAAGAGCGGAATCATTATTTTCAGTTTCTCTACAAAGGGCACTTTTACAGAGTTAATTTAATGTTTCCGCAAAAGCAAACACGTTTCAGTTGCCATGGTAGTCTTCATAACTGTTGCGTGCGCATTCTTTTTTCATCAGCCCGCGCTGCCTGAGGCGCGTTCGATTGCTCGCATTCTGGAACAATAATTTATTGTCTATAAATAGTCCGTTGATATCACTTTAATTTTAAGACATATTTGAACAACTCTTGTTGGCGGGCGAGATTCAAGTTAAATGTCGTGTTATATTATAAGGTAAAAATTTATTATATGTGAACTTGAATTCGCCACTCCAGAAACTTCAGGGAGACAAAGCACCAGCTTTCGGCACTAGGCTTTCTGGGATCGTTTGGGTAACCAGCGGTAGTTGCGATAGGTTGATGGTTTACAGAGGCAACCATCAACCAATCATAGCTTATATTGGTTACCCAAACGATCCCAGAAATCTCAGCGCCAAAAGCTTGTGCTCAGTCTCCCCATAGTTTCTGGAGTGGCGAATTAAGCATTTTTTTAACTTGTCTATGCTGTTTTGAAATATTACAGTTTTAATTACAATTCATTACACAGAAGTAACATGATCACTTTCTTTTTACAGAAACTCAGCGTGTCACTGACAACCCAGACCAGATTTCTTCTTTGAAGACTTCGTTAATAAAACAACTGTGGCCGGGAACGGGGAAGGAAAGGTGAAATATTTTTAGCTGCCGCTATCACCTTTCTGTAAGTTTCTTACTTCAAACGTTTTATTGAAAAATCAGTTGAAATGAACTTGGTCAAAATAATGCTCGATTTCGATCCATTTTGTGTCATCGAAATCATCAAAGTGAATAACAATAATAATTCACTTTATTGCTCAGTTCACGGTTTCAAATCCCGTTGGAAAATTGGAAATTTGCAGGTTTAATTGGAAATGCACAAATTGTACAATAATCATTGCTTTATTTCATAAATTTGTGATAAGTAATGAGAATAACTTTGGCATTCATCTCAACAATATTCGTTAAGGAAAAAAATTGCGCCTATTTTCGATTAAGCTCTCTTTCCCAAACCTGGTGACAGCGATCGCCAAATAAATTGTTTTTCTTCTTGCAGCAGCATAACGTCATAAAGATGAAAATCAAAACTCTGAAACTTGATTTAAAAGTGAGTTTCAATGAGAAGAATGGCGCGGCACAACACGATGACTACTACACATCGGAAGATGAACAGGCATTTAAGGTACTTATGCTATGTTCACACTAGGGCTAAACATGTTTAGCCTGGCTTATGCTGTGTTCACACTAGGGCTAAACATGTTTAGTCTGGCTTATGCTGTGTTCACACTAGGGCTAAACATGTTTAGTCTGGCTTATGCTGTGTTCACACTAGGGCTAAACATGTTTAGTCTGGCTTATGCTGTGTTCACACTAGGGCGAAACATGTTTAGTCTGGCTTATGCTGTGTTCACACTAGGGCGAAACATGTTCAGTCTGGCTTATGCTGTGTTCACACTAGGGCGAAACATATTTAGTCTGGCTTATGCTGTGTTTACACTAGGACGAAACATGTTTAGTCTGGCTTATGCTGTGTTTACACTAGGACGAAACATGTTTAGTCTGACTAATGCTGTGTTTACACTAGGGCGAAACATGTTCAGTCTGGCTTATGCTGTGTTTACACTAGGGCGAAACATGTTTAGTCTGGCTTATGCTGTGTTTACACTAGGACGAAACATGTTTAGTCTGACTTATGCTGTGTTTACACTAGGGCAAAACATGTTTAGTCTGGCTTATGCTGTGTTTACACTAGGGCGAAACATGTTTAGTCTGGCTTATGCTGTGTTTACACTAGGGCGAAACATGTTTAGTCTGGCTTATGCTGTGTTCACACTAGGGCGAAACATGTTCAGTCTGGCTTATGCTGTGTTCACACTAGGGCGAAACATGTTTAGTCTGGCTTATGCTGTGTTTACACTAGGGCGAAGCATGTTTAGTCTGGCTTATGCTGTGTTCACACTAGGGCGAAACATGTTTAGTCTGACTTATGCTGTGTTTACACTAGGACGAAACATGTTTAGTCTGGCTTATGCTGTGTTTACACTAGGACGAAACATGTTTAGTCTGACTTATGCTGTGTTTACACTAGGGCGAAACATGTTTAGTCTGATCACAAGTGAAACATATTTCACTATAAAAAGTGTTCACATCAGGTCATAGTAATTTATTTACATTGGTTTTGGTTTTACGGCACTCAATTAAAAACTGCTCCATTAGTCAAAAAAAAAGGTTTGTTTTGCTTATATAAAGTACCGTTGTTTTCAGCAAATTCTTGTAACGTATAACAAAATTAGCTTTCGATCATTATATGTAATATGTTGTATAGTTTTGTAAACTGTTAGTCAGGGAAAATGTTTCTTGAAGAAATTTCATTTTGCTATTTTGCCGTAAACTGGCAACAATTAATTGTGATTTTGTTATCAATTAAAGTTGCAGCTCTTGTTTTTAGCCTGTTGTCTCTACAAGTTTGCGTGCGCTAGACTTGAAATGAATGGGGTGCATGACTTGTGTTTATTTATTGGCGATCAAATATGCACAGGATTCCGGGTGAAGTTTAACCCTCTGCGAAACACCATCACAAGCCGCCACAAGCCGGTTCACCAAAGTTGTTCTCAGTTTTTGCTTTGACTTGAAGGTGTGCGTATTGCTGCGACTTGTTTGTTTGGACAGCACCAAATACCGGTGAAATGGCTTTGGTTTCCTTTTACGTAAAACGCGTGGGAAATGGGAACAAGATTGAACCGACTTGCGTTCCCATTTCCCCTGGGCCTTATGATTTTTGGGAGGAAACAATATCCTGATTACGAACGTGATATCTCAGTTAACTACTTACCTTGAAAACACGAATCCATACATATTGCCAATGATGTCAATAATGCAGTCCGTGTAGCTATGGGAGACTGGGTCCTCAGCAAAGATCAGGAAGTTGCAGAACACCACCAAATAGGAGGTAACTATACGGAAGTAAGGGTGCCGGAAGTAATAAGTAAAGTTCTTTTTCACTTCCGGTGTCTTTTCCTCTGATTGATTTGTACACCCTTCGTTCTCATTGGCTGTATCGCCGCCATCAAACAGAGTCATGTCTATTGTATCTTCGCCTCTCCTTCTTTGAATGACAGGGGATGTGGAAAGGGCTGCATTGCTTTGAAGGTCTGTTATTGTAAATGGCCTGGACTATAGACAAGAAATTAAAAGTAATGTCAGTGAGGTATATTGAATTAGATGGGTACGGGCGAGATGGTTATGTAGTTAGTGCGTTGAATCAAACGTTCATGGCTCAAAACATAGTCTATACCTTCATTTTGACCCCTTAGGTAAGACCACGATATCCATTAAATCCATTCACGATATAGTGGGGTATCACCAAACCCTACAAAAATGCCTGCCCATTGGTTATAAGGGCATCAGAATTTCAACCTAACAGACAATGATTTAAACTTGGTTTATACCCTCATCTTGGGTCCTTGGTAAAACAGTCTACTCAACAATATGTTTCGCGCCCCCAACCAGTTGTGTAAATAGCTTTCAGCAAACCATCAGGAAAACCTACAAAAATACCTATCAACTGGTTATAAGGGCACTAGAGCTTCAACCTAAAAGCCGTTTGTTCAAAATTTGGCTTCCACTCTTTCATCGTGTCCTGGGTAAGACCCTTATACTCCACAATAGTTTCCAGCACCACCCAGATGGTATAATGGGTTCATAGATACAACTAGCAAACTACAAAAAAAAAACATAGTTTGACACGAATCCCTGCGTAGCAGTTTGCTCTGTTCTTTCCGTTTCTTTTGCACGATTATATAGTAAAAAGGCAACAGTTATCGAATAATACTTGCAATTTAAATCGCAAGGCCTTCTACTTACCCAACCAATTGCGTCCTCCTGTTGCCTTGACAACTCCCTGTCTCTTCTCTCTTCTAATCTCTTCTTCTTTCTCATCTTCTTCATCTGCCTGTGACGTCTAGTATCCCGACGATACCTGCGCACCAACACTTCATCTGGGTTCTCTTCCGAGCCAAAGAGCCACAACAAATAACCGAACACGCAGAACGCGAAAATGGAAGGAACAAACGCGATTCCCTTTAGCGTCAAGGAGTATCCTTTGTATTTTGAGTTCATCCGTACATCTTCCAGTCCATATATTCTGTTGGTTTTTGGATTTATGTGGTTCCAACGCCACTCATAAGTCATAAGCGTTCTGTTTCCCCATCTCAGGAATTGCCGGTCAGACACGGTGTAGATATATCCCTCCGGGTCAGTATATTGGCCGTACGCGAAAGGTTCATAGAAGATCTGGTTTTTCCACATGTTTAGGTCAAGAATCATTACGATGAATATGATGCCATAGTTGAACCATTTGCCCGTGATGTAAATGTCCAGCGGTTTTCCTCCACAGCACGCAGGGATCCGAACATCGAACGCGTCTGAGTTGACTCCTGGAAGCTTAATGTCCAGCGAGCCAGCAAAGTGCGGGAAGTCCCAATCCTTGAAATAATGGAAGAATTCGTCAACAAAATAAAACATTACATCACGCATGCAAATAAGAAATGTTCAAAAGTGGTACTATGAGGATATATTTCTTAGTTAAGTTCCGTCAGGTGTAGAATCACGAAAACGGTAACAGAAACGCTTATCATCATATTACTATCAGGTTACAACTTGAAAAGGCTAACGCATGCTTTTCTCTGATTTGTTTCGTAACCGTTTTAGATAAAGTCATAAAACAGTTTTCTGGCTTCATTTAAAAATCAAAGGCTCACATGAGCCAACTCGTGAATACGTTCGGACCCTCCCCCCTTCTAGACGTTTTGCTTCACGGATATCCTCTCCCCCCCTCCCCCCACCAACCACCTACCAACTCTTCACCCTCCCCTCCCTCCAACGCCGTCCCTATGGGTAAGTCAGGTGACCATTACATATCGCGGGCTCAATGTTTACAGATGATCGACCGAGTGAAAATTTGCATATTTCTGCCCCACCGCTGTAACTCATTCAACGCTTCGCGTATTCACGAGTTAAAAGAGACAGATACCACGCAGCTTTTAACAACCTCTTATTTCATTGGACCTGCCGGGTATCAATCAGCTCTATTGTTTTTAGGGCTAGGGCAGGGACGTAGCTAGGAGGGGGTCCTTAGGCCCCCCCCTTTGTGAGATAATTTTAGTAAAACACAGGGTGGATGTCAACATGACAATCTGGTAAGTACTCTGGGTGTGACACAGTGTTACCCCCCCCCCCCCCCCCCCCCTTAGAAAACGCCTTGCTACGCCCCTGTAGGGTCCATTGTTGTGTTGTTTGTTCTATTGTTTTCTCAGCAAATCAGAGAAGACCTTGTAAGAGCTGCGTACTGCCCCAAAAAAGAACAGAAAATAGCTGCTCTGTACTTACATAACTTGGTGCAAACACTTAAGGGAGTTTCGAAATCGAAATTACCAATGTAAACCCTTGTCTACGACTCAGAGTCACGCCAACTATTATGTAGGAACGCATGACATTTTCGATTTCTTTAATATAGCGGCAAAATGTACCTGCATAACTATCATTAAGTCCATTACAAGAATGAATGATGCTAGAAATGCTCTTGATATCTCACTGGAGGCCACAAAGTCTCTGTTCAGCTTGTCCCAGTTCACGTAGTCCGTGGAAATCGCTGTGCTGACCACTATTGTCATGGTAACAAACACGAACCAAAATGCGTAAACCCGATTCAAACCTTTCTTCCAAAAGCGGCGGAGAGCTGGCACCCAGTGAGCATACTGTACTCCCTGCATGGAGAAATCAATAAGAAATACGTAAATGAGACATAAATAAATAAATGGAAGGTTTACGAATAAAGGAATATACGCGGGAAGTGAAAGACGGACTGAGATAAATATCATATTTTCTCTAATAATTATTCTTGGTGGAAACAGGGATGTTTTGTTTTAATTTTATTCTTTCCTTCACAAACAAATGACCATACTTTTGGGGTGTCAAATTCTACTTTTGCAAACAAAAAGTTACAAAAACAAACCAAAAAATTCTATAGATTCTAGAGCGAGCCTGTAAGTACCCGATCCGTATGGGGAATCTACGTTTCCATTATCAGCCAATTACAAAAACGCTTATATGAATTTTCTCACATCTTCGTTATTCGGTAGAAAGATAATCGATAAAGAAGAAAAGATGGCAACTTTTAAGTTAGGTCATGAAATCATGTCACGAGCTCCACCGCGGTCAAACGTCCGAGGCGTTTTTCGTTTTATTTAGTGGGATAATATAATATTAAATAGAAATATGGGCAAGGATGTATAAAAACAATTAGTTGACGTTACTATCTTTTAATTTTTCTCAAAATGATGAGCTTTTTTCCGTTAAAAACTGACCAAAACTCTTTGCATCTGATCAAAATTATGTTGGCAAATGGCGCCGACAATTCTGCAGTTCACTGTTTTTAAACGCTTAGAACTTTTTTTGGTAAACTTTCAAAACGTTTGATAAATTGACAGTGATTGGTATTATATTTTATTTTAAACAGTGAGAATGACAACCTTAACTTTGAAGTATATACTTTGCTTAACTTTTGCATATTTCTCTCGTTTGACCGCGGTGGAGTTTTTTCTCTCATTTGACCGCGGTTAAGTCGCGAGCTTGGGACAAAGAAAAATCTGGATCACCGACGGGAATCGCTCTAAAAATTCCTGGTAGAATTGGAATTTGGAAATGTTAGTTTTTGAGGAGGGAGGAAAAACCGAAAGAACCCGGAGAAGAAACCCTCGGAGCAAGGATGAGAACTGACAACAAACTCAACCCACATATGACGCCGAGTCCGGGAATCGAACCCAGGCCACATTGGTGGGAGGCGAGCGCTCTCACCACTGCGCTATCCCTGCTCCCTGTTCAACCTAAACCAACGCTCTAACCAACTGAGCGACTGGTCGCTACTGAGAGACTTCTGGCGAGCTTGGACATTTACTAAGTTCAAATGCCGGAGGATCAGCAAAGCTTTCTGTACGGTGATTAAGAAGGGAAGATGGTAAATTTTAAGCTCGATCATGAAATAAGAAAGACGTCATGTTTAGCATGTCTCGTGACATGACGAATATGCTTTATTGATATGATAGTTATTTACCTGAAGCATCATATCTGTAACCATCCACGCGGTAATAAAATCTCCAAGCCAAGTTCCAATGGCCGCCGCCTTCATAAACGTTTGGTTCTCCATTCCCATTCGATGACTCGCGTGCATTTTATCCATGTATTTACCTGACGAAGAACGAGTCGAAGCAAGCACAACATACAACAAGTAAATAAGCCTTATTACACAACGAATGACTGAATTGTTTAACCCATTGCTGAGATACAACTAGCATTCCAAACAAAAGGTGATAAACAAGGGGTTTTTTTGGTAGAGCGAAGAAACGTGGATAAATACGTGGAGTTGGACAGGGAAATTGGAAGCTGGAAGTGGAAAAGGTGGGAACTTTAGGAAAATGACACTTGTGAGATTCGTAATTTTAGTGTGGACCTAGACTGCAAAACAGTCCTATTTTTTGCGTTGGTCACACAAGCGCGCGGTCTTTGAACGAAAGGTCTGGAGCGAGTGTGAAAACGGAGACCACGCTTTTGACACTTCGCACTTTACGAGCGAGCGGCGAAAAAAAGCGACTGTTTTGCAGTCTAGTGTGGACCGAGAGTAAGGCGTCCTGGAAGCGAGAAGCGGGAAGCGGAAGCGGGAAGCGGAAGCGGGAAGCGGAAACGGAAGCGGGAAGCGGAAGCGGGAAGCGGAAGCGGGAAGCGGAAGCGGGAAGCGGAAGCGGGAAGCGGAAGCGGAAGCGGAAGCGGGAAGCGGAAGCGGGGAGCGGGAAGTCAGAAGTCGAAAGCGGGAAGTGGGACGCGGGAGGCGGGAAGCGGTAAGTTAAATCCCGGCCTTCATCCATCTCCTTTTTCCCTTTCCTTCCATTCTCTTCCTCCCATAATGAGCTAAAGTGGTATCCTGAACGGAGCCGGTAAAATTTGGAAAAGCTTCTTTAAAAGAAAGTTATCACTGCCGTGCCATCTTTTCTCTGCCCCGTGTAAAACGGCGCCTGCATCACGCCATGGCAAATGAAATATGAAATACAAGAGAAAGCTGTTACCTTCAAGCATGAGGAAACCATTGTAAGCAAAACTAAAGATGAACAGTGATAAAAGGGAAGTGAGGAACATAACCATCCATGAACCCTGGCCATCTTCAGTGAAGATAGTAAGTTTGAGTTTTTTGCAGAAGAACCAGCCATGGACGATCCACTTGCCGATACACATTCCAAGAAGGAGAGCAAACATCCAGCAACTGAACTTGATAAGAGAAAAAGAACCTCGAGGCCATCTAAAGAGAAACAATTAAAATAAGGGCTGGGTCAACACCGTTTTGGTGAATCTATCATACATAAACTAGCGTAGCTCAGGTGATGAGAGCATGCGAGCGATACACGGAGGGTTATGGGTTTTTATGTCTGTGGACGAACTTCTAAAGTGTGACCATTTTACTATGCTGTTATTTGTTTTTAAAAGATGCAAAGAATTCCTAAGTAAATCCTTTTATGGGGGGAGGGGGGAGGAGAGGGGGTAAAATTGCCTTTCAATCATCCAATCAATTTAATCTGCCAAAGGTAAGCCTTAATTGCGATTCTGGAGTCTAGTAATGAAACACAAAAATGTCTCGTCCACTGATCCAACGTATTGCTATTTCTAAATGCTATAGTGCCTATTCATGAAACATTTTCTATTTGGGTAAATGTGAAATAATTTCAGCGAGAAAATCGTCTAGATAAAAATTCGCCTTCCCCCCAAAAAGAGCATGAGCAATGTAACTCACCTTATAAATACAAAAGTGTAGATATCCCCGATGACGTCAATGATGCACTCGCGATAGCTGTGGGAGACTGGGTCCTCAGCGAAGATCAGGAAGTTACAAAACACTACCAAGTACGCTGTGACTAGTCTGGAGTAAGGATGGCGGAACAGATATCTACCGCGACGAGGCTCAGGACGACATTCTTCTTCCTCGTAACGCCTTTTGTCCTCTGCGGGCTGCATACATACAAATAATAGAAACGTTTGAATCCAGAAATCCATACAACGCGTATGTAAAATGCACTGGTTCGGTTTTGCCGGATCTCTATGAAGAGATGCTCGAGCCAGATGTCACTTGAAGTGTATAAGACAAACTGAACGCACGGATGGCTCTACGGCAATTTAGCGGCCAATATTTTGGCTAACAAAATTAGCCTTCCTCAGGGCCAGGGCTATACTGAAGGAAAATACTATAACGGCTCCTTAATCCTTAAATTTGAACTTCAAAAAATACATACAAACATACATAAATTTTAAATAAAATAAACTATTTGAAAGCAATGGCCACACGACACATCTCCGAGGCATGGCCGGTACCGTACGCATGCGCACAGCCATATCACCCTGACAGTGGCAGCCATGGACAGCTGTTTCGTCCTTGTTAGGACTCATCAGCATGGCATAGTCGTCGGACTCCTGTACGATCCGAAAGCTGTGTTCAGGCTCGAATCTCGATGTTTCCCTCGACTTCGTCTAGGGAAACATCGAGATTCTCGGAAAAAAAAATTCACTGTTTCCTCTCGGGACCAGTCATTAAGTGTTTAGAATCCCATAATCAAAAGAGGGGATATAACTAACACCATAACATCACTATAAAATGATTGTATACCACGCGGTGGTCAAACGAAAAAAGTCAACGTTACTCTCTGTTTGTATTGCCTTGCCGAATCACGAACCCGAAGGTTCTAACAAACATTGTAGAGTGACAAACCGAAATACAAGTTGATAAATCTAGTTGAAGCTTTGCTAACGTTTGCACAGATAATGTAAATCCTCTATATTTTTATGTTCCCCTCTCTCAAATTAGTCCCACCCTTTCATTAAGTTCCCCCCCCTCCCCCCCCCCCCCCCCCCCCCCGTTTTTTAGCAACATTTGCAAAAACAAGAAAAAAAATAGAGGAACGTATTTCGCCCACGAAGCCTGAACATGAAGAAGAGGAAAAGGGCGACGGAGGAGAAGATGCCAGTGTACTGTTGTCTTGTGGAAGTAATGTTCCCAAGTCATAATTTGACGCGTTCTAATTACCTACTCTGGTTTTCCGAAGCTAATAACAAGGGGCGTTGTTTGGAGAGAAGGTTTAACGCCTAACGAATTATCCAAAAGCGATTTTGGATAGATATTTACTTTCGAACTCAAAATTATCGAAAAAATGTTGAAATCGAAAAGACCTTTTCGAAAAACCTCCACATGTAATATTTACTTTGAGTCTGTTTAAAAAGATGAAAACTCGAGATAAATGAACTAAAACTGAAAGAAAAAGAAGAAAATGCGTTAAAATGACATACAGGTAACGAACATTAAAACAAACATCGTTTCAAAACATTAATGCACCGCGCTGGATTATAGCAATAGTTAAAGTGATAGAGGAAAAAACTTCATTGGTGGTCATGGTAACAGGGAGCCTATCAGAACTAGCATAAATTATCTAAGACTTATCAACTTAAATGAGTATTGCTGTTGGTTTATTCGGCTGTCTATTTGGATGTTTTATCTCCCGACAGAAAACGTACAAGAGAAAAAGCTCTCCCTGAAGTAAGTAGAGACTGCATTTCTAGAATTTCTATGTATTTCAAACGAACACGATCGATCGATCTTATAAAGAATTGCACCAAGCCCTTGGCCAACATATGCAAACTTTCTTGAGACGATAATTCCTACCTAACTTTTTTTTAACTGGGAAAACTAACTTAATGTTCGCGTTATGAACATTCTCATTTCCCAATCATGAATACAGGGGTTAGTTTCTTAAAGAAACGGTGGACTGGTGCTAAGTCGGGTGGGGAGTGAAACACGAAAATTTGGTTTAACAACTGAGTTGATATAGCCTGTGTGGCAGGCTTCCTCGCTCGCCCTTCGCGTTCTCGCGCGCCTGAATTCTCCCACTTTCCCTTCGCGGAACGCCTGCCACGCAGGCTAAGTTGATAAGGAACAACAAAAGTTGGCCGCTGTAAAGGGATTAAAAAGCTTACGTTTCGAGTTCTAGCCCTTCGTTTGAGCATTCGGTCACTTTTATTCTTTTATTCTAATAGCTTCTACACCGGAACTTCCAGTTTAACTTGGTGCCTTTGGCCCGAGATATAAACTGTAATCATTCTTTTGTCATTTCCAGGTTTAAAGCTATTTTTTACTACTGTATAGATTATTGAGTGTTGCATACTTATGAGTAATATTTTAGATCGCAAATGTCTATAATGCAATGTTTTGTCGGCTTTAGTTCATAAAATATCGTATTTCTTTTCAATAATTAGACTATGTGTCTTTCAGCTACAGCAGGATAGATCATGTTGTATTTTCGGCAAACTTCCCGTGTGATCAATTATTTAAAGAGTGCCACTGTTGAAATTTGAATTCAATTTCCGTTTTAAAATTTTCACTTTTTCAACGATACAATTTTTTTTGTAACATTTTTTTGCCTAACGAGTCATTATCCGTAAGACCCGGAAGAAGAAAGGCTGTGCCTTTCGAAATATTGAATATTTTGCAAATATAGTCGTTTCCGTACCGTTTATCAGCCTTGCTTTTTTATCAAATCGTTTCAAGAAAAAATTACTCAATTCTGATTGGCTAAGAGCAGTACAGTTCAAGTGTAACACCAGTGCAAATTACAAATAAAAAAAATCGATGCAAAAATGTTTTGCAAAAAAAAGAAATTTTTTTTTGCAAAAACAAAAAAAAATTGCAAAAAAAAATGGATGCACATTTTTTCATGTATAATTATTAATAAGTAATCATACGGTTTTCTCGTTCAATTTGGGATTAATTTGCACTTGTGGACAAAATTGCACCACAACATATGTTTGAATTTTCCTTGACTCGTCTGGTATCAACCTTGTTCCCAGGGTCTCTCTTCTTCCCGTCCCCTGGAGCGAGAGAGAGAGACCCTGGTTTCATGGTTTTGACAATTTTAACAATCTGTTTAACATTTTTGTACCACTGATTTTGGCATTCTTCCCATTCCGTACAGGGGCGTAGCTGGGGTGGTCCTGCGGTGTCCGTGACCCCTCCTTTGGGAGATAATTTTAGTTACAGCCTGGCTATGCCCCTGCGGCGTATATAAATTTGAATGACCATATTTCGGTTCGAAATGTAATGGAATCAATGGCTAAATGTAAATAACTTTTTGTAACATTTCCACGCTATCTGGATCATATTCATTACTAGCTATGAAATAAAGGTCCAAAGTACGACACACCATGATCAATTATTATCTATAATTGTAACATAATTTATAGTAAATATAATATTGCACTCTATTAACTATCACAGACTGTCCAACCATCCCGATTTCGTCGGGATTACCCCGACTTGGCTTGAAAATCCCGAATCCCGACCAATATGCGATCGGGATAGAAAAAATCCCGATTTTGACATCTGTTCTGTCATTTTCGTCAAATTCTCATGATACTTACTATACAAAAACACGAAATTGTGTATACTTAACACTGATATCCAGATAAACTAAAGAAACAGCAAGAAATATCAAATAAAATCGAGTACTTGAATGTGGAGCCACACAAAACGACGCAAAGCGACGAGAAGCCACATTAATTTGCCGAACATTTTTGACAGAAATTGTTGTCTCAGAACACTAGAAATGGAGTTTCAGAGCATCAAGATTTCAAAATTTTCCGGGGGGGGGGGGGGGGGGGGGTGGCCATCCCCCCCCGGACCCCCCCAGCGGATCGCGCCTTCGGCGCTCGGCCAATCCATCTCAATTCTAATTTGTCCCGATTTTTCATGCCTAAAAGGTTGGACAGTCTGCTATCAACATAAGAATTTAGTTTTATCGACTGAGTCGATAAGGTAAATTGACCACCGTAAAAAGATTCAAATAGCTGACGTTTCGAGCGCTAGCCCTTCGTCGGAGCGAATCAAGGAATTGTGGGTAGTGTGTGGTTTTATATAGTAAGCGGTGGAGCTACGCTATTGGTGGAAATTTGGTGACGTGAAAAACAAATGTAGATTAGTTGAATGAAAAGCGTTCGTTGATTCCGTGGGGTTTGAGAGTGCCGATTTGAAAGATGATTTTTTGTTCTAGGTTTTTACGGCTTTCTGTGTTACCCTGGTGTAGGGAAAGGCCGCAGATTGTCATGTGTTGTTTAGAATGGTTAGTAAGATTAAAATGGCGCGCGACTGGTTTGGATGCGTCTTTGTCATTTTTTTCAACGTCTCGGAGATGTTCACGAAAACGGTCGCCCAGTCTCCTCCCTGTTTCGCCAATGTATATCTTTTTGCAAAAAGTACATGTTATGCAGTAGATAACATTTACGGAGGTGCATGTAAAACGATCAGTGATTTTAATAGATCGTTTGGGTCCTGTTATTTTGTCCGCGTTGTGAATGAAAGGACAAGTGTTACATCGTGTGCGTGTGCATTTGAAAGTTCCCGGTACATCGTCAGATTTCAGTGCGCTCGTAACTAGAAAGTTGCCTATGTTTTTGTCACGTTTGAATGAAATTAGTGGGGGTTGTGAAAAAATTCTGCCAGTTTCGGGGTCGTTTTGGAGTAATTTGAAATTTTTTAAAATGATGCTTTTGACTGTGTTGTTGTGTGGGTGGAAAGTGAGGGTGAATGGAATTCTCTCGTTCTCTTCCATCTGTGGCATTTGTAGTGCTGATTGTCTGTCGATCTGTTGTGCACGTTGTTGGCCCGTATTAACAACAGAGTCAGGGTACCCACGTTTCTTGAAAAACTGGTACAAGAAACGTGGGTACCCTGACTCTGTTGTTAATACGGGCCAACAACGTGCACAACAGATCGACAGACAATCAGCACTACAAATGCCACAGATGGAAGAGAACGAGAGAATTCCATTCACCCTCACTTTCCACCCACACAACAACACAGTCAAAAGCATCATTTTAAAAAATTTCAAATTACTCCAAAACGACCCCGAAACTGGCAGAATTTTTTCACAACCCCCACTAATTTCATTCAAACGTGACAAAAACATAGGCAACTTTCTAGTTACGAGCGCACTGAAATCTGACGATGTACCGGGAACTTTCAAATGCACACGCACACGATGTAACACTTGTCCTTTCATTCACAACGCGGACAAAATAACAGGACCCAAACGATCTATTAAAATCACTGATCGTTTTACATGCACCTCCGTAAATGTTATCTACTGCATAACATGTACTTTTTGCAAAAAGATATACATTGGCGAAACAGGGAGGAGACTGGGCGACCGTTTTCGTGAACATCTCCGAGACGTTGAAAAAAATGACAAAGACGCATCCAAACCAGTCGCGCGCCATTTTAATCTTACTAACCATTCTAAACAACACATGACAATCTGCGGCCTTTCCCTACACCAGGGTAACACAGAAAGCCGTAAAAACCTAGAACAAAAAATCATCTTTCAAATCGGCACTCTCAAACCCCACGGAATCAACGAACGCTTTTCATTCAACTAATCTACATTTGTTTTTCACGTCACCAAATTTCCACCAATAGCGTAGCTCCACCGCTTACTATATAAAACCACACACTACCCACAATTCCTTGATTCGCTCCGACGAAGGGCTAGCGCTCGAAACGTCAGCTATTTGAATCTTTTTACGGTGGTCAATTTACCTTATCGACTCAGTCGATAAAACTAAATTCTCGTGTTTCATCCCCCCACCGACGCAGCACCACAGTTTCTCTAGAAACTAACCCCATTCATTTGCTATCAACATATTTAATTTTCGGTAAAATACAGCACACTGTATTACAAGTGCACTTTGCAATTTATAGTACTCGAAATGTTGCAATTAAATCACATAACAAGCAAACTCTCACCTCTGGTATTCGCTTAGATCATTTTTTTCTTTTAGATCATGTTCAATATTCCCATTCATGGTCATTCATGAAAAAAATATATTTTCCGTGTATAAAATATACGTTTTATACTTACCCAATATTTTTTGCCAAGCTCGTGAAGTTTCTGTATTTCACGAAGTTCTTTCGATGAAAGCGTTGCGATCCGAGTGGGATGTATTTTTCTATCCATTTCTAGATTCAAAAATGTCTTTAAATTATGAACTAATCTTTTCTGTTGACGATGCTATAAATCCATCCTACAGTTTCTATGGCAACAAAGGACAAAATACGAATGTTTTTAGGAAACAAATTTCGAGCTCTATTTATAAAAGGATCAGGTAGTAAAAGACACGTTTTGTCGATGAATATCATATTAACGCCGCGTGAAATAAACCGCATTTATGAAGACAGGTTTTGCGTACCAATCGTACAAACGCATTTAAACTCTTCAAATTAATAATTAACAAAGTACTTTGATAATGGTCAGTGTGTTGTATTAAGAGAACAGCTTTTATTAACACAATTTTCACTGCTTTGTTTTCTTACTTACTCAACTTTGACGAACAAGAAAAAAAAAACAAGCTTTCACCGAGAGTAAATAGTTCCGACATTTTTAAATACTGAATTAAATGAAAAGCAGGGTATAAAATAAATTCCCCATACTAAATCAAAGCAATGAAAAATGTGACGCTTTGTTGAAATATGCTGCAAACTGAAGCAAATATAAAGAATTGAAAATCACGATTTATTACAAGAAAATGTGTGGCAGGCGGGCAGTACAAAACATTTCTCTGTATGTAATCGCAATTTTTGAATTTTAAATTTCGTCGAGTTTGAAGCAGATCTGTTAAATTCAGTATGGCGAATCCATTCATGGATCTTATTTTCATTTCAGTTAAAATTTTCAATTATTATTCGACATAGCATTCTGGAGTGCAAATACGCATCAAAGCGAGTGCAAATATGACATGTTATTACACTCTTCTAACCGCGCGCTAGGAAAAACAGTTTCAAAAACTTAGTTTTAGGAGAAGATTACTGTCGTCTAATAAACGATTTATTCAGCGAAAACTTGTGTAATACGGCTGGGTATTTTTACGAGTCAGTTTTTATTTTTTCGAGCCTTTACCTCTATGTATTTCAGCTCGCAAAAATTCCCAGGCTCGGCTAAAGTCTCCGAACAGATAAATTGTGTTAACTTAAAGGGACACTGTCCCGGCTGAAATATCGTGTTTTCATGATTATGGCCAGGAGCTTGCTTTAGCCAGCTTTATCATCTTAAAATAGGAATATAAAATCGCCAAAAGTGATGAACGC
Organism: Dendrophyllia cribrosa; assembly: GCA_024195265.1. Classification (NCBI taxonomy): domain Eukaryota; kingdom Metazoa; phylum Cnidaria; class Anthozoa; order Scleractinia; family Dendrophylliidae; genus Dendrophyllia; species Dendrophyllia cribrosa. The sequence continues at coordinate 38,683,807 of JAJLRJ010000004.1, forward strand.
AAAGAAATATGAACTAAAAGACAAAATAATGACTAAAAATCTCAAAATTCCACCAGAATATAAACTTTGATTTCTTGACCACCTGTGAAGAAATCAAAACTGATGAACTGTAATCCACTTCCATCCTTGCAATCCTGCACTTGTTCCCCAAAATTCAGCTTCTGTTTTGCTCCATAGAGTATTTTTATCCAATTTAGTTGTATATTTGGTGGCATTTGGCGATATAAAATGGAAATTAAATAAACACAATTTCATAATTTCGGCGGGACAGCGTCCCCGCTGAAATATCGTGTTTTCATGAGCATGGCTAAAAGCTTGCTTTATTATCTTGAAATTGAAAGGAAAGAAACAATAAGTATGATGAACGCAAAGAAATATGACCTTAAGAGACACATCAACGGCTAAGAAAATTGAAAGATTCAGCAGAATGGTAATTTTGATTTCTTGACCGACTGTCAGAAAATCAAATTTGATGAAATGTAATCCACTTCCATCCTTGTAATCCTGACCCCGGTTGTTTAAAAGGTGGATGGGGCGCAGTTCTAACAAGGTCTTCTCTGATTTGCTGACAAAACAATAGAACAAACAACACAACAATGGACCCAAGCCCTGAAAACACGCGTGCGTGATACCCAAATCCAATGAAATTTAATAGAGCTGCGTGGATAGCGCTATCGAGCGGATAAATCGCTATCCAACGGATAAGCGTGTACAAAACCAATTGCGTTATCCACTGGATAGAGATTTATCCGCTGGATAGCGCTATCCACCTTTTGGACAACCAGGGCCTGCACTTTATCTCCAAACTACTGATCGAGTGATAAAACAATTATTGAACGAAGCTATCACAAAATATCGCGATTTGTCAGTGTCTCGCAGATCAATTATTTGCCTTTGCCTTCGGCAAATAATTGATCTGCTCGCCACTGACAAATCACGATATTTTGCTCAACAATAATTGATAATTCTCCGCATAAATAAATAATCAAACAACAAGAATAAGGATCTGTTAATGACTATTTATTTTAAATTTAACAATGCGACACGACGTTTACATTATTGTTCCATGTACAACTCAACCATGATCGGCTATTTGATTAATCTTATATTTTGTCCTTCATTTTATTTATAAACGCATTTAATAAAAATGTAACACATCATGTTTCCTTATGCACGGTTTCTTAAACCTTTAAAGGCCCAGTATCACCCATTCGACTTCACGGTCGTTTGTTTTTGTTTTCAAATGACGAGCTCGCTCGTGATTGGCTCTTTCGGGAATTTTCGACTGCGTTAAATTCAATCGTCGAGGCATTGGACGCGCAATGCATTTTGGGTGATACTGGGCCTTTAATTTTGAGAGAAAGAAAATAAAACAATCTTTCCTTCACAGATGAATTACTGACCGAAACGAATGTGGGCGCAGTGGACAAAGAGATCGATTATTTTGCGCCTGTACTCTCTTTGCTCAGCGGATTCTTGAGCATCTGCACAAGAGAGATTAAACATGCCAACGCTTTAGGCCCCAGTGGTGATCATCACTAAAATGTTCCTTGTAATATCAATGCTTAATTAATCAATCAGAGACGTCATGACAATAGGCCATTTGCACGATGACGTCATTTGACTACAACTACCAGAATTCATTTCGTTTTTCCTTTCTTATTTAAATTTTGTAATCCCAGGGCGGTTTAAATAACAATAGTCCTAATTTGCACTACAAAACAAAAAACTGAAGGATTCTGGTAGTTGTAGTCATATGACGTCATCGTACAAATGGCCTATTAAGGACATGTCACTCAAGATTAATTCTCTTGATATTTTAACAATTTCTCCCCACTACTTTTATAACGAACGTACGGGGACAAGGAACAGAAGTTGCATTTTGATATTGGGGATTAAAGAGCTAAAGCCAAGGTAAAAAAATCTCTCTTTTGTGCGCTCTCATCGAATCCGGCAGCGTCATCATTGTTACAAATTTCAACTTTACAGCTCGTTTAGATCGGACTGACGCTAGTCACCTGGTCACTGAGAATGGTAGAAAACTGTGTTTCAATTCTCGACCGCCATTGTGTGCGTTTTATCCCGGTATAAAAAAGAAACAAATTAATGAACGCAAAAGTAACAAAATTAAGTGGTAAAAATGCGGCAACTCCTTTTGAATGGATAATTCAATTTCATAATAAGTTCTTATTCAAGAGAGGAGCGCACTGTTCAGACAAAATATTCATTTACAGAGTACTGTATCGAGATTTTATCAAAATTTTATATAACAATACATATATAACACAGTCGAACTTCCGCTAAGGGACACATCTTGTACCTTGGTACCTCTCCTAAACGGACATTCCCTCGTGGTCCAAGCTTCAAGCAGTTTTATCATCCAGTGCTCTAACCGACTGAGCTACGAGGTTCGATTCTCGCCAGAGTCAAAGATGTTTCCTTTGATTCCCCATATCGTTTCTAAACAATTACATTTCACATTTCATCTCATTTCATACGAGTGTTACGCGGCTTACACACACTAGAGCGGTTTTCAATTGAGTGTCGAAAGTACGCTTTATGATTGGCTAAAAAAATCTCGCGCCACTTTCTCGACCAATCAAAAGTAAGGCCTGACTTACTCTCAAGCTTTTTCCCGCGCTTGGCGCCGGCGACATTTTGTTTGCTTCGAGTTCTGATTGGTTCGTTGGATTGTCTTCGCCTGCTGTGATTGGCCAGAGTGATAACTTTGGTTTTGGTTTCACGACACTCAATTAAAGACCGCTCAGTACATTGTTATTCCTTCATAAAATGGACATCGTCCCTAAGTACTCCAAGGATGTCAGCTGGCGGAATGTTCAACTGTGAGACTCATTGGCCAATATTTTACGGCTTTAATAATTAAGCCGACATACGATTTGAGAAGTTGCAAACAGCCCTTGGTTGTATCTGATGCAAAGTGCAACTTCTTAATTATCATACGATTGATTTGGTAAGTTTTGACCCAGTCCCTCACGACGCAAACGTCCGTGCAAAGCATAGGACGAGCAAGGAACGAAACAAATTCTTTCTCCCCAGCTCATTCTCAGCTTTTCTACGTCCATTTACATGTCATACAAGAACTATCAGTATGGCCATTGAGAGCATTTAGGGTAGGCTATCGAAAATTCATTGTTGAGCGCTCTGCAACTTTGGAAATCACTCCATAAACCTGTTTTTCCTGTTGCATTTGATGTTGCTTTTCCATGTGGATGGTACACACCAGCGGTGAAAAAGGAACTATACACAACTGGGCGTGGTCCCATGTGGCACCATGTGCTTACACTGGACATCAAAACCGTCCTAGATACTCATTTTCATATGGAACGTTTGATGTTATTGTACATGGTATTGATGTTATTTTACATGCACAAACTAAAACGTTCCAGTTATCCTACCCTGCTCTCTTTCTCGCGCTATTAGTAGCCAGAATACAAATAATGTTGTATAAATACCAACAGTCGAGAGGGGACTATGTACAACTGGCCATGGCCCACGTGCCACCACGTGCTGACACTGGTGACCAGAATCACTGGCTTAACGCTCTTATCAGATGCATCTCGAGTTTATCTGCAGTTGAAATCAATGTAATTGCAATTCGATTCTAACTACAACTTCGCCTGTTTCCACTTCGTATAACAATAGTCTTTCATGCCAAGGTCCCTTGCCTTTTGCTACTAGTTTTGCCAAGCTCACTTCTGTGCGACCCAAGAAGTCTGCGGAGAAAAAAATGAAAACATCAATCAGGGTCAGCGCATTTAGCCTAGCTGGAGGTATATTTTACGCTTGCATAAAACGAAAATAAAATTCGATAAGACTCAAAAGAGGACAATAGTAGCTATAAATAGAGTGTTTCCACTCACGTGACCGGCGGCCATATTGGCGTGGTAAAACAATAGGAAATGTTTGAATAAGAATAGAGCTAAAGTCCCATAGGATTCGTTTAGGACACCAATATGGCCGCCATTTCATTGTTTTGAAACACCAATATGGCCGCCATTTCATTGTTTTGGGACACCAATATGGCCGCCATTTCATTGTTTTGGGACACCAATATGGCCGCCGTGACGCCACGAGCAAACGCTCTATATAAAAAATCCGTTATATTGTCAAAATAGCACTTTTATGCTGTCAAAATAGCACTTTTATGCTGTCAAAATAGCATTATTATGCTGGCAAAATAACAATATTATGCCGGCATTATGCCGGATGCTCTAACTTCAGAGCGCGCACGAAGCTCTCGGAACGCCTCACAGGATTGGCTGAGAAAACAATAGAACAAACAACAGAAGAATGGACCCTAGCCCTGAAAACAGTAGAGCTTCGTGATACCCAGGGCCAATAAAATAAGAGGTTCTAAAGAGCTTCGTGGCACCTGTAACTATAGTATTATGCTCGAATTATGCCGGCATAATGTGTCAACCCTTAGTCTCTACTTCAAATAACTGCCCTTCAAACACTTTACCGTTTGGAGAAAACAGATCTCGGTCAAATACAGTAATGCAAAGGACATCTTGCTGCACGCTTTTAACTGTGAAATTTAACTGCAAAGAAACCAAAACAGTGTTTATTAGTCAGGTAAAGGATCACATTTTGTTATCGAACAACTTACAGGTACTAATAGAGCGGTTTTCAATTGAGCATCAAAAGTAATTACACAATTGCTTTGGTTTTGCATTGCTACGCTTTGTGATTGGCTACAAAATATCGCGCCACTTTCTCGACCAACTAGAAGTAAAACCAAAACCAATCGTGACTTGCTCGCACGCGTTTTCCCGCGCTTGGCGCCGCCGACATGTAATTGCTTCGAGCTCTGATTGGTTCATTGGACTGTTTACGACTGCTATGATTGGTCAGAGTAATTACTTTGGTTTTGGTTTTACGACACTCAAATGAAAACTGCTCTAAAATGGCTAAAACAAAAAAAGAAACAAACAAAAAAAAAACAATAACACAGTCGAACCTCCTTAATACGGACACCCAAGGCCTGAAGGGACAGACCCAACTGTCCGTATTATAGAGGTATGGATTGTATGAATTTTGGTATCTTTGGGACCAAGTGAACTGTCCGTATTATAGAGGTGTCTGTATTATAGAGGTATGGATTGTATGAATGTTGGTATCTTTGGGACCAAGTGAACTGTCCGTAATAGAGAGGTGTCCGTATTATAGAGGTATGGATTGCATGAATTTTGGTATCTGACCAAGTGAACTGTCCATAATAGAGAGAAGGAGTATTATGGAGGTGTCTGTAAGTAGAGGCTCGACTGTATTTGGTTTGGGGCAGAACGAAAGGAAACGCAAAAATAATAATACTGTAAACAGAGAATTGCGTTCAACATTCCATTTGTTCAATGACTAGGTGTCTTTTATGGGAAATAAGAATACTTAGGGTGAAGAGACAATAGGAACGGTTAAGTACGATGGCCCACAAGCATCACGGCAAAAGTTTCAAGTCAACACCGCACAATTCAAAAAATAATGTCAACAATTTCTTCTGTTCATTCCCATTAGTTTTAGGTGATAGATTTTAGTTTTATGTCAACAAACAAACAATTTCGTTTGCATTGCAAAATTTTGTAAACATCGCGGCAAAAGTTTGAAAACGCCACGGCAACAGTTTGAAAACACCGCGGCAAATGTTTTAAGACGCCACGGCAAAAGTTTGAAGAGACATCGGCATTAATGTTTCAAAACGCCATGGCGGAATTAAAACTTGGGAGCGGAAGTGAACATCCCTCGATAATTGAGCAGTCCTATTTTACTCAGATACCGGTTTGATTCTTGACGTGTGTTAGTCGAACATTTTGCCTCGCTTTCGCGCGGTTCAACAGCACAGCTAACCATTGCAACGCTGTCTCGAACAAGTGCTTTTCCTTTGCGAGCTCTTTCATAGGCCTGGCGTGTTCGTGTAGGTTTGTATTTGGTGAGCATAATTTGTACTGCTTTGCTACCGTGTCACTCAAAGAGTTGTTCGGTCCTTTCTTTCAAAGCATCGTTGATTGCAAATCATGCGAAAGGAGCGCCATAAAAAGACCTACAAAACGAATCACGAGTTGAGCCGATTTGCTCTGATCTGTGACAAACAAAGTGAACTGAGCGAATGTGCTCGGTGACCAGTGTGTCAAACGACCCATTGTGGTCGCAGAAAAACGAACTAAGCGAATGCGCTCGGTGGCCAATATGCCAAACAACCCATTATGGTCGCAAACACATACATTAAAAGACATTTATTCACGCTTAGCTCGTAGTCATTGTTCTTCTTCTTGTACGCGTTAGTCTATTTGGCCTGCATATTTCGACTCCTAATACTTAAATCAAAAGACACCGAAGACTTACTGCATCTGCTAATGAACACATTTAATTTTTAATGAATACAATCAATTTTGGACATTACTACCGAATACCTCCCAGTATTTTTTAGGGCAATTAAGAAATATGATTCTTTATACTGAACTAGACCATCTGCTTGCAGCACTTTACCATCCATTAGGAACCACTAGTTCTACCTTGATATTATCTTACTGTACCTTTACTATATTTTCTACCTTGAATGACCGCTGTTACTCCGTGATATGTCTTTGACATATTTTATATCACTTCACTGTACAAGGTTTGCATGTAGTTTTCTACCTAGATGTCACGTTCTTGTTAGTATGCCCTGCTTCAATGTTCTACCATGATAGAGCGTTTAATAGTCCCAGCGTGGGCAATCGACAAAACCAAACGATAAAAATAAGTTAAACATTATCGGAAATCGATAAAAATCGATAAAAATCGATAAAAGGATCCGTTGTGAGTAATCGATATTTATTGATTTTTCAAATGTCAGTATCGATTTTGTCGATAACAATTTTTCATACAAATTTTCGAAAGGAAAAACGAATGGGGTTGAAAACACAATAACGCCAGCTTCCACAACCACTTTATACGACAAGTATGTTACTACCATTAAGTTTTTAAACATTTTCTAGTCACCTAAAGCTGACAATTTATGGCCGACTAACAATGCAATATAAACATTGATAAATATACAGTGTTCTGTGACCTTGTAAGTAATAGTAATTGAACTGAGTGGAGTAAAATTCAGGGAGTAATCGGGCGAGTAATTTCAAATCGGCCAAGCGCATAGCGCGAGGACGATTTGAAATTACGAGCATGATTACCCCTGAATTGTAAGACACGAAGTACAATTACTAATTAATCGCATCAATAACAAAATTCGAGATTAAAAGTCTATGTGGACTTTTTTATACTCAAAACGTCTAGGATATTTTCTACCAGTTTGAAAGTAAGAGGAAAACAGCAAAAAAGAACCATTAAAGTGCAACTGATTGATGTGCGCGCGGAACGTAGGTGTCCAATTACAGCTATCCAATTACAAAAAGTTGTAATTGGATAACTGTAATTGGACACCCACGTGACCACGCGCCAATTACGTAAGAAATAGGCGCGCGGATGACCACTCACAATCAAGAATTTTGTTATTGATACGATTAGTCTTGTAACAGTTCGTCAGCCAGTGCCAAAACGCAGTAACTCTTGACTTGTAATTTTAGATCGTAGTACTAAATCGAGTTCATCATTTGGCACATTTATCGTTCAATGTCTCTATCTTAAACAGAATAACCATATAATCTAAGCGCTTGATTTCTTTAAATACCAGGAACAAAATAAGATTTGCTGCTCCGGTACAGCTCGCGAGTTCACAATATATTTCCTTTCCAGGGCTTGGTAGCGAAGGTAGTTAATAAGAATTAATCCGGCTGAGCTGTTTCCAGTATACATGTATAGTCCATTAACGTAACTCCAGCTTCCTTAAAAATTATGCTGACTAATAATTCCAAAACCGTCCTATAAATAAGTAATACCAAGTAAATTATAACTTCGTCAACAAAGGAAATAAAAAAGTATTGCGACCAACATTGGAAAACAACTGATGACCAAGAAATACGGAAAACTGCATTTGAAGAACTCAGTGTATGACACAAATAATGAAGATGATCAATATACGCCTTTTGTCTTTAGGATCGTAGTAAAGACAAGGATGTTTTAAGGACGTTCGCGCGAAAATCTTCTAACATTGCTTTTTTATAAAACTATTGCTACAGCTAGGTTATGAGTTACTCCTGTCAGAAATGCAAAAAAATGACGGGGTCACCGACTTCGTTTCTGAGATAAGCTATCTGAAAGGCGACCCTAATTTTGAAAAATTAGTCTTCCTTACCAGATGTGATCCAAATGTCTGTTAGTCTAAAAATATTGCAAATGAATCTCTAAAATGCAACTTTCTTTCCCAAATTTTATGCTAGTAGGTCTGTTCAGCTAATTCATTCAACTGGTGACGTTTCTTGAAGTAAATTTCATCTTTTAACTACAGCATTTGCAAACTCTGACAGCCGCAAGTTGGCAGGATTCGATGGCGCGCGGGTAGAAAAATGGAAACAATTTAAACTTCCTACATTGATTTTTTGCTCATTTTTTCACAATCTGTCGAGAATTGGCAAAGAAAATTAGCTATGAAAAAGAAATTGGGGGTCACCGACCATCCCAAGCGAGTTAAATCTAAGCAAAGTTAACGCAATCGCTATCAGCCCTTTATGTGCTTAGATTTTCTTCTCTTGCTCGCGCGCTCGTGCATGACGAAGCATGGCGTTGCGACATGAATTGCGTGCGCAGTAAGGATGCGCATAAACAATAGCGCGAACGTCCTGAAGTTCCTTGGGGAGGCGGTCGTTGTTGATGACTTTTCACTGCTCCTTCAGTGACAATGGTGGTTGCCTTTTCCTTCAGCATCTGCTCGTGCTAGGCTCAATTTTTGAATGTTTTACTGGGGCAAAAGTAACCATCCTCGACGTCGATAAAATCGATAACGTTTAAGACCAAGACCTGTTGTGAGTATCAATTTTTATCGATTGATCGATAAAATCGATAACGTTTAATTTAGATTTATCGATCGGTTTTCCGATATCGATTTTTATCTATTGCGCACGCCGGGAATAGAATACCGTGATTAAATTTTCTGCCTTGATAGAGCGTGTACTTTACCTTGATGATATTTTCTACCTTGATATCATATTACTCTACCTTGAATGACATTTTCTACCTTGATATTTAGTTGTACACGACCCCACAAGCTGTACAGCTTTTACTACTTATCGTGTTTAAATAAAGGTTTACATTACATTACATTATATGTCATATTACTCTACCTTGATGACATTTTCTACCTTGATATCATCAAGAGAGGTGTCCATATTATAGAGGTATGGATTGTATGAATGTTGGTATCTTTGGGACCAAGTGAACTGTCCGTAATAGAGAGGTGTCCATATTATAGAGGTGTCTGTATTATAAAGGTATGGATTATATGAATGTTGGTATCTTTGGGACCAAGTGAACTGTCCGTAATAGAGAGGTGTCCATATTATAGAGGTGTCTGTATTATAAAGGTATGGATTATATGAATGTTGGTATCTTTGGGACCAAGTGAACTGTCCGTAATAGAGAGGTGTCCGTATTATAGAGGTGTCTGTATTATACAGGTATAGATTGTATGAATGTTGGTATCTTTGGGACCAAGTGAACTGTCCGTAATAGAGAGGTGTCCATATTATAGGTGTCCGTATTATACAGGTATGGATTGTATGAATGTTGGTAACTTTGGGACCAAGTGAACTGTCCGTAATGGAGAGGTGTCCATATTATAGAGGTGTCTGTATTATAGAGGTATGGATTGTATGAATGTTGGTTTCTTTGGGACCAAGTGAACTGTCCGTAATAGAGAGGTGTCCATATTATAGAGGTGTCTGTATTATACAGGTATGGATTGTATGAATGTTGGTAACTTTGGGACCAAGTGAACTGTCCGTAATGGAGAGGTGTCCATATTATAGAGGTGTCTGTATTATAGAGGTATGGATTGTATGAATGTTGGTATCTTTAGGACCAAGTGAACTGTCCGTAAAAGAGAGGTTTCCTCGGGTACGCCACGAGGGGAATATATCACATACCCCCTCGCTTCTGGTCAATAACCCTTACATATTTTGACTCCTAATACCTAAATCAAAAGACACCGAAGACTTACTGCATCTGCTAATGAACACATTCAATTTTTAATGAATACAATCAATTTTGGACATTACTACCGAATACCTCACGGTATTTTTTAGGGAAATTAAGAACTATGATTCTTTATACTGAACTAGACCATCTGCTTGCAGCACTTTACCATCCATTAGGAACCACTAGTTCTACCTTGATATTATCTTACTGCACCTTTACTATATTTTCTACCTTGAATGACCGCTGTTACTCCGTGATATGTCTTTGACATATTTTATATCACTTCACTGTACAAGGTTTGCATGTAGTTTTCTACCTAGATGTCACGTTCTTGTTAGTATGCCCTGCTTCAATGTTCTACCATGGTAGAGCGTTTAATAGTCCCAGCGTGGGCAATCGACAAAACCAAACGATAAAAATAAGTTAAACATTATCGGAAATCGATAAAAATCGATAAAAGGATCCGTTGTGAGTAATCGATATTTATTGATTTTTCAAATGTCAGTATCGATTTTGTCGATAACAATTTTTCATACAAATTTTCGAAAGGAAAAACGAATGGGGTTGAAAACACAATAACGCCAGCTTCCACAACCACTTTATACGACAAGTATGTTACTACCATTAAGTTTTTAAACATTTTCTAGTCACCTAAAGCTGACAATTTATGGCCGACTAACAATGCAATATAAACATTGATAAATATACAGTGTTCTGTGACCTTGTAAGTAATAGTAATTGAACTGAGTGGAGTAAAATTCAGGGAGTAATCGGGCGAGTAATTTCAAATCGGCCAAGCGCATAGCGCGAGGACGATTTGAAATTACGAGCATGATTACCCCTGAATTGTAAGACACGAAGTACAATTACTAATTAATCGCATCAATAACAAAATTCGAGATTAAAAGTCTATGTGGACTTTTTTATACTCAAAACGTCTAGGATATTTTCTACCAGTTTGAAAGTAAGAGGAAAACAGCAAAAAAGAACCATTAAAGTGCAACTGATTGATGTGCGCGCGGAACGTAGGTGTCCAATTACAGCTATCCAATTACAAAAAGTTGTAATTGGATAACTGTAATTGGACACCCACGTGACCACGCGCCAATTACGTAAGAAATAGGCGCGCGGATGACCACTCACAATCAAGAATTTTGTTATTGATACGATTAGTCTTGTAACAGTTCGTCAGCCAGCGCCAAAACGCAGTAACACTTGACTTGTAATTTTAGATCGTAGTACTAAATCGAGTTCATCATTTGGCACATTTATCGTTCAATGTCTCTATCTTAAACAGAATAACCATATAATCTAAGCGCTTGATTTCTTTAAATACCAGGAACAAAAAAAGATTTGCTGCTCCGGTACAGCTCGCGAGTTCACAATATATTTCCTTTCCAGGGCTTGGTAGCGAAGGTAGTTAATAAGAATTAATCCGGCTGAGCTGTTTCCAGCATACATGTATAGTCCATTAACGTAACTCCAGCTTCCTTAAAAATTATGCTGACTAATAATTCCAAAACCGTCCTATAAATAAGTAATACCAAGTAAATTATAACTTCGTCAACAAAGGAAATAAAAAAGTATTGCGACCAACATTGGAAAACAACTGATGACCAAGAAATACGGAAAACTGCATTTGAAGAACTCAGTGTATGACACAAATAATGAAGATGATCAATATACGCCTTTTGTCTTTAGGGTCGTAGTAAAGACAAGGATGTTTTAAGGACGTTCGCGCGAAAATCTTCTAACATTGCTTTTTCATAAAACTTTTGCTACAGCTAGGTTATGAGTTACTCCTGTCAGAAATGCAAAAAAATGACGGGGTCACCGACTTCGTTTCTGAGATAAGCTATCTGAAAGGCGACCCTAATTTTGAAAAATTAGTCTTCCTTACCAGATGTGATCCAAATGTCTGTTAGTCTAAAAATATTGCAAATGAATCTCTAAAATACAACTTTCTTTCCCAAATTTTATGCTAGTAGGTCTGTTCAGCTAATTCATTCAACTGGTGACGTTTCTTGAAGTAAATTTCATCTTTAAACGACAGAATTTGCAAACTCTGACAGCCGCAAGTTGGCAGGATTCGATGGCGCGCGGGTAGAAAAATGGAAAAAATTTAAACTTCCTACATTGATTTTTTGCTCATTTTTTCACAATCTGTCGAGAATTGGCAAAGAAAATTAGCTATGAAAAAAAATTGGGGGTCACCGACCATCCAAGCGAGTTAAATCTAAGCAAAGTTAACGCAATCGCTATCAGCCCTTTATGTGCTTAGATTTTCTTCTCTTGCTCGCGCGCTCGTGCATGACGAAGCATGGCGTTGCGACATGAATTGCGTGCGCAGTAAGGATGCGCATAAACAATTAGCGCGAACGTCCTGAAGTTCCTTGGGGAGGCGGTCGTCGTTGATGACTTTTTACTGCTCCTTCAGTGACAATGGTGGTTGCCATTTCCTTCAGCATCTGCTCGTGCTAGGCTCAATTTTTCAATGTTTTACTGGGGCAAAAGCAACCATCCTCGACGTCGATAAAATCGATAACGTTTAAGGTGGCTGAACACAGTTTGCGCGCGCTCTTCAATTTCAGCTGCTTACGTGAGTCAGCGCGCGTAGAGTTTCGAGAAAAACAAACGTGGCGCCTGTTCAGCGATCATTTTAATTTGCTCAGCGTGGATTGCGAAAGTGTTGTTTTTCGTCTTAAAACCAAACAATTTTTTGTTCGTAAAAATGTTTGTTGAATCAATAGATAATATATAGAACCATTGAAGAAATACACTGCCTTTTTGGTCGTTTTTGTCTTTGGATCGAGAACCCAGTCAAATGCAACGCATGCGCAGTTGACCAAAAAATTGTGACTGGATGTTTTAGCGACTTTCCTCGGAAACGTGCTGATTTCTACGAAACTACTCATTAGAATTTCACGAAATTTGGCACAATAATAGTTCCGAATATGCCGAACTCACCTGCCATCATCATTTGAAATCTAACAGAGGAGATTTTTAAAAAACGCAAACATATTAAACCACAAATTACGGAAGATCCGTCTGTCAAAATTACATGAGACCAGTGTTAACATGCGAATATTTTTACGAGTTTACTGGAGACTAATGATGGACAAAATCTAATGACTAGATTTTCTGAAAATAAAAGAAACCAAATATTGCAGGCTGATTTTCAATCCACCGTGTTGCCATGGCAACACCCTAAAAGCTCCACAAAAATATTAAAACATATAGCTTGTTGCTTAAGCGTATGCCTCGCCAATTTTGGTCGTCCAGACGTTAGTGGTTTTAAAATGACAATGAATGACGCATAGGTACAGTGAAACTGTGTTCAGCCACCTTAATTTAGATTTATCGATCGGTTTTCCGATATCGATTTTTATCTATTGCGCACGCCGAGAATAGAATACCGTGATTAAATTTTCTGCCTTGATAGAGCGTGTACTTTACCTTGATGATATTTTCTACCTTGATATCATATTACTCTACCTTGAATGACATTTTCTACCTTGATATTTAGTTGCACACGACCCCACAAGCTGTACAGCTTTTACTACTTATCGTGTTTAAATAAAGGTTTACATTACATTACATTATATGTCATATTCACTCTACCTTGATGACATTTTCTACCTTGATATCATCAAGAGAGGTGTCCATATTATAGAGGTATGGATTGTATGAATGTTGGTATCTTTGGGACCAAGTGAACTGTCCGTAATAGAGAGGTGTCCGTATTATAGAGGTATAAATTGCATGAATTTTGGTATCTGACCAAGTGAACTGTCCATAATAGAGAGAAGGAGTATTATGGAGGTGTCTGTAAGTAGAGGCTCGACTGTATTTGGTTTGGCGCAGAACGAAACGCAAAAATAATAATACTGTAAACAGAGAATTGCGTTCGACATTCCATTTGTTCAATGACTAGGTGTCTTTTATGGGAAATAACAATACTTATTGTGAAGAGACAATAGGAGCGGTTAAGTACGATGGCCCACAAGCATCACGGCGAAAGTTTCAAGTCAACACCGCACAATTCAAAAAATAACGTCAACAATTTCTTCTGTTCATTCCCATTAGTTTTAGGTGATAGATTTTAGTTTTATGTCAACAAACAAACAATTTCGTTCGCATTGCAAAATTTTGTAAACATCGCGGCAAAAGTTTGAAAACGCCACGGCAACAGTTTGAAAACACCGCGGCAAATGTTTTAAGACGCCACGGCAAAAGTTTGAAGAGACATCGGCATTAATGTTTCAAAACGCCATGGCGGAATTAAAACTTGGGAGCGGAAGTGAACATCCCTCGATAATTGAGCAGTCCTATTTTACTCAGATACCGGTTTGATTCTTGACGTGTGTTAGTCGAACATTTTGCCTCGCTTTCGCGCGGTTCAACAGCACAGCTAACCATTGCAACGCTGTCTCGAACAAGTGCTTTTCCTTTGCGAGCTCTTTCATAGGCCTGGCGTGTTCGTGTAGGTTTGTATTTGGTGAGCATAATTTGTACTGCTTTGCTACCGTGTCACTCAAAGAGTTGTTCGGTCGTTTCTTTCAAAGCATCGTTGATTGCAAATCATGCGAAAGGAGCGCCATAAAACGACCTACAAACCGAATCACGAGTTGAGCCGATTTGCTCTGATCTGTGACAAACAAAGTGAACTGAGCGAATGTGCTCGGTGACCAGTGTGTCAAACGACCCATTGTGGTCGCAGAAAAACGAACTGAGCGAATGCGCTCGGTGGCCAATATGCCAAACAACCCATTATGGTCGCAAACACATACATTAAAAGACATTTATTCACGCTTAGCTCGTAGTCATTGTTCTTCTTCTTGTACGCGTTAGTCTATTTGGCCTGCATATTTCGACTCCTAATACTTAAATCAAAAGACACCGAAGACTTACTGCATCTGCTAATGAACACATTTAATTTTTAATGAATACAATCAATTTTGGACATTACTACCGAATACCTCACGGTATTTTTTAGGGAAATTAAGAAATATGATTCTTTATACTGAACTACACCATCTGCTTGCAGCACTTTACCATCCATTAGGAACCACTAGTTCTACCTTGATATTATCTTACTGTACCTTTACTATATTTTCTACCTTGAAAGACCGCTGTTACTCCGTGATATATCTTTGACATATTTTATATCACTTCACTGTACAAGGTTTGCATGTAGTTTTCTACCTAGATGTCACGTTCTTGTTAGTATGCCCTGCTTCAATGTTCTACCATGATAGAGCGTTTAATAGTCCCAGCGTGGACAATCGATAAAACCGATAATCGATACAAACGATAAACATAAGTTAAACATTATCGGAAATCGATTAAAATCGATAAAAGGATCCGTTGTGAGTAATCGATATTTATTGATTTTTCAAATGTCAGTATCGATTTTCTCGATAACAATTTTTCATACAAATTTTCGAAAGGAAAAATGGATGGGGTTGAAAACATGACAGCTTCCACAACCACTTTATACGACAAGTATGTTCCTACCATTAAGTTTTTAAACATTTTCTAGTCACCTTAAGCTGACAATTTATGGCCGACTAACAATGCAATATAAACATTGATAAATATACAGGGTTCTGTGACCTTGTAAGTCTTGTAACAGTTCGTCAGCCTGTGCCAAAACGCAATTACTCTTGACTTGTAATTTTAGATCGTAGTACTAAATCGAAGACATCATTTGGCACATTTATCGTTCAATGTCTCTATCTAAAACAGAACAACCATATAATCTAATAGTATACCGTGATTAAATGTTCTGCCTTGATACAGAGTGTACTCTACCTTCATGATATTTCTACCTTAATATCATATTGCTCTACCTTGATGAAATTTTCTACCTTGATATCACATTGGTCTACCTTGATGATAATTTCTGCCTTGATATCACATTACTCTACCGTGATGATATTTTCTGCCCTGATATCACATTATTCTACCTTGACGGACATTTTCTACCTTGATATCTTGAGAGTATGCCAAATGAACCTATAGCCTCCCCTGCACTCGGGGCCATCTTAAAACTTGTAATTTTGTCTTGAATCGAATCCAGATCGTAGTCTAGATCTCCTTTTTGGGCCGTATTCTTTAATTTAGTAAGTCTTTTCAACGTGGCAATGCTCATTTGAATATCATGGTATCTCTCTAACAGTGCAAGTCTCACCATAAGTGAATCCTTTGATGAAATAATCTCGAATCGCTTCCTCTTCACGAAGTGCATCTCATCCCATTTTGCCTTAGGCGAGCATTTGTAGCAAATGGGACTGGCGCGAGGGAAGTTCACTCCCGCTCGCGACTTTTACTTCCGCCGTGGCGTTTTTAAACATTTGCCGATGTGTCTTCAAA
The DNA here is from genome assembly GCA_024195265.1 of Dendrophyllia cribrosa. Taxonomy (NCBI): domain Eukaryota; kingdom Metazoa; phylum Cnidaria; class Anthozoa; order Scleractinia; family Dendrophylliidae; genus Dendrophyllia; species Dendrophyllia cribrosa. Next base: position 38,700,265 of record JAJLRJ010000004.1, read on the forward strand.
CTTTTGCCGTGGTGTCTTCAAACATTTGCCGCGGTGGTTTCAAACTGTTATGGCCCTGTCATACTATTGCGTATCGTACTAGCGTATGCCAGCGTATGAAAAATATCACTCATACGCTGGTATACGCTGGCATACGCTAGGGGTACGTTAGGCATAGGTTGTATACGTTTCAAGCACAGTCGCATACGGTGGCATACGCTGGCATACGGCGAGGCAGAAAAAATTTTTTAAGCATGCTTAAACGTTTTGTGCGTATTCGGACGTATCGTTTATACGCTAAGCGTACGCCAGGCATACGCTGAATACGCGAGGGTTATGCTGGAGGTACGTTAATCATAGGTCAAGTACGCTGGTCATACGCTGTATTTCCAAGGGCATTTTGTGCGTATGAAAATTATTTTGTGAATTTTCATATGCAACTCATACGTTTCTCTCATACGCAATAGTGTGACAGGGCCTTTACCGTGGACTTTTCCAAACTTTTGCCGTGGTTGCTTGAAACTTTTGCCGTGGCGTTTTCAAACTTATGCCGTGATGTCTACAATTTTTTGCAGTGCGAACAAAATTGTTTGTTCGTTGACATAAAACTAAAATCTATTACCTAAAAGTAATGGGACTGACATTATTTTTTAATTGTGCGGTGTTGACTTGAAACTTTTGCCGTGATATTTGTGGGCCACCGTAGTAACGCACTTAAAATTAACCGACACGTTTCGTCAATAAGAGATATTTCATAAACCAGTTCCTAGTAAATTAAGTACTGCTCTACATAAGAACTATAGTAAACTTTATTGTTCTGCGGTATTGGCTGTTTCCCACATAGAATATCTTTGGTTTCAAGAATAGAGGAGGAGCTGATGGTTCATAATTATATTTCATTATAAAAATAAAGAAAATCCATTTGCGTCAAGTAAATTTTAGGAAATGTTCGTGCTTAACCAATCAGAATAACAGAAGACAATAGCTAATAATTTTGCTTCTTTGATGAAGTTCCCCAAATACAATATATTTTAAAACTTGAACGTTGTGCGATTGGGTCTCAAATTACTTGAAGCCTTAAAAAAATTAGACAAAATGCAACTTGAACCTTAACTTTTGAACAGTTTTTTGAGTCTAGGCCAATGAGATCACTAGTTGTAACAATGAAAAAAGTTGACATTCCATCGTGCATTGCCGTTCAGCGCTATCCTTCTTATGCGGCTCATAGACCGTATTCATAAATGGAGGCCGATTAATTATTCTTTTATATTCATGCTAATCAGCCTACCAAGCCTCGTCAGCATGGCCAAAATTCAAAATAATTTTTGCTCTAAAATGAGGCTAGGTAGGCTGATTAGCATGAATATAAAAGAATAATAAATCCGCCGCCATTTATGAATAAAGTGTATTACTTAAAGATTTTGACCTTTCTGTTTTCGAGTACAAACACATTCAGCACCTCTTTGTATGCATGCTGATAACAGAAATGAAAGCACAGGTCATGTTTTACAATACTGTTTTCGTGGGCTTGGGCTGGCTGTGGTGACTGTAACATGTGGTCACGTTTCGAAACTTTTAATAATGGAAATAATATCCGCGTCTGCTTTAATACAAGAAAAATTTGATTATAAATAAGCTTTCATTTCCTTTATGATAGGAAATTAAGTACTTTAAACAAATTTGCCTGCACGCTTCGTTAGTAGAAAAGTTAGATCAAACTAATATGGAAGACGTGCACCAAGCAAACAGTAAATTATTTCCTTACCGTAGAATTCCACTTTGGATTAAGTGTCTGCGGTATGACTTTGGTGCGCTGTTCCTGGCTGCCCATGCTTACTTCACAGTAAGGATCACTGAGCCCTGTAATTACAGAAAACAAAACAAAACAGAACCGGTAAGACATGAATATATATATTTTAACCCGTTGAATCCCATGGCCAAAATTTATGCAACGTTGTTCTAATTTTTGAGTCTGTGTGGCTGAAATCCTAAAGTGTGACCATTCAAATGAAAGCTACTGAGCAGAACTTTCCTGTGGTGCTGTTTACTATATCGTACAAGGCGGTTATATCTTTTCAGTGAATCCGCGATGTAATCCTAATGTGTCTGGATAGTATTTTCCTGCGGTGCGGTTTATTATACTGTACAAGGTGGTTCTAACTTTTGAGTCTGTGGATGAAATCCTACAGTGTGACCATTCAAGTATGAGCAGTACTTTCCTGTGGTACTGTTTATTATGCTGTACAAGGTGGTTCTAACTTTTGAGTCTGTGGATGAAATCCTAAAGTGTGACCATTCAAATGAAAGCTATTGAGCAGTGCTTTCCTGTGGTGCTGTTTATTATGCTGTACAAGGTGGTTCTAACTTTTGAGTCTGTGTGGCTGAAATCCTAAAGTGTGACCATTCAAATGAAAGCTACTGAGCAGAACTTTCCTGTGGTGCTGTTTACTATATCGTACAAGGCGGTTATATCTTTTCAGTGAATCCGCGATGTAATCCTAATGTGTCTGGATAGTATTTTCCTGTGGTGCGGTTTATTATGCTGTACAAGGTGGTTCTAACTTTTGAGTCTGTGGATGAAATCCTACAGTGTGACCATTCAAATAAAAGCTACTGAGCAGTACTTTCCTGTGGTACTGTTTATTATGCTGTACAAGGTGGTTCTAACTTTTGAGTCTGTGGATGAAATCCTAAAGTGTGACCATTCAAATGAAAGCTATTGAGCAGTGCTTTCCTGTGGTGCTGTTTATTATGCTGTACAAGGTGGTTCTAACTTTTGAGTCTGTGTGGCTGAAATCCTAAAGTGTGACCATTCAAATGAAAGCTACTGAGCAGAACTTTCCTGTGGTGCTGTTTACTATATCGTACAAGGCGGTTATATCTTTTCAGTGAATCCGCGATGTAATCCTAATGTGTCTGGATAGTATTTTCCTGTGGTGCGGTTTATTATGCTGTACAAGGTGGTTCTAACTTTTGAGTCTGTGGATGAAATCCTACAGTGTGACCATTCAAATAAAAGCTACTGAGCAGTACTTTCCTGTGGTACTGTTTATTACGCTGTACAAGGTGGTTCTAACTTTTGAGTCTGTGGATGAAATCCTAAAGTGTGACCATTCAAATGAAAGCTATTGAGCAGTGCTTTCCTGTGGTGCTGTTTATTATGCTGTACAAGGTGGTTCTAACTTTTGAGTCTGTGGATGAAATCCTAAAGTGTGACCATTCAAATGAAAGCTACTGAGCAGTACTTTCCTGTGGTACTGTTTATTATGCTGTACAAGGTGGTTCTAACGTTTGAGTCTGTGGATGAAATCCTAAAGTGTGACCATTCAAATGAAAGCTACTGAGCAGTACTTTCCTATTGTGCGGTTTATTATGCTGTACGAGGTGGTTCTAACTTTGGAGTCTGTGGATGAAATCCTAAAGTGTGACCATTCAGATAAAAGCTATTGAGCAGTACTTTCCTGTGGTACTGTTTATTATGCTGTACAAGGTGGTTCTAACTTTAGAGTCTGCGGATAAAATCCAAAAGTGTGACCATTTAAATAAAAGCCATTGAGCAGTTCTTTCCCGTGGTACTGTTTATTATGCTATATCTTCTGAATCTGTGGATGAAATCCTCAAGTGTGGTGATTCAAATGAAAGCTACTAGAGTAGTACTTTCTTGTGGCACCCTCGTTATACTGTGTAAGATAGTTGTAAGTTTTCAGTGTGATTACTTAAACGAGGAGAACTGAGCAGTACTTTTCTGTGGTTCTGTTGATTTTTCTATATTTTGCAAAAATATATTTTTTCCTGATTTCAAACTTGGGTCCTCTTGAAATCATAATCAAATTAGTCACAAAACCAGTAATCTAAAAACCAACTTAAATTCGAAGGGTAAACATGTTGAATGTGAGCCAAATTAAATTATTCTTCGCAACCACTAAAACATAAAATGAAAAAATTCAATCACTTCTTATATTTACCAATGATTTAGGTTATTAAAGGTAATAAAGGACACGATTATGAAGCCGTCTGGCGATCTTGTCTGTGCACAAACCACAAGGGGGGTTTAGGCTGCGTTGCAGGCGCTAGGGGAGGGGAGGGAAAGGGAAGTTTTTGGGCGCGCGCGAAGGGTGAGGAGCTACAATAGGTTTTGAACTGAGTTTGGGAAACTGTCCAATAGAAATGCTTCCGTTAACAATTGCACTACAAGGGTGCACCCAAGATCAACACATGAAAAAAAATTGCCATATGAACAAACAGCTTCAAATGAAATAACTGCTCAAGAGCGTCCATTTAAATGGTCACACTCTGGGGTGTCATTTCTACAGAATAAAAAGTAAGAACCACCTTGTACAGCACCACAGGAAAGTAATGCTCAATAACTTTAAACACACTGTAGGGATTTATCCACAGACTCAAAAGTTAGAACCACCTTGCACAGCAAAATAAATAGCACCACAGGAAATTATTACTCAATAGCTTTCTTCTGAATGGTCACACTTTAGGATTTCATCCACAGACTCAAAAGTTAGAACCACTTTGCACAGCAAAATAAATAGCACCACAGGAAACTATTACTCAATAGCTTTCTTTTGAATGGTCCCACTTTAGGATTTTATCCACAGACTCAAAAGTTAGAACCACTTTGCACAGCTTAATAAATAGCACCACAGGAAATTATTACTTAATAGCTTTCTTTTAAATGGTCCCACTTTAGGATTCCATCCACAGACTCAAAAGTTATTAGAACCGCATTGTACAACATTATAAACGACAACACTTTTGCAACGCACTAAACAACATAATAAATAAATCTTTCATTTAAATGCGGTCATACATGCACTCAAACGTTAGAAATAACAGTGTTTTTATTTTAGATTGGAGATTTGGTTCTGAGAGTGAAAACGTCAAGTTATTCATCAGCGCTGTGTGTAAAACTGAACAAACGATTGTGCGAAGTTGTGGCGCTTCCAACATAAATCGCGGCACCTCTGTTATCCCTTTTAAAGTGTGTCATGTTGTATGTTTGTCCAAGCGACTCAATTTTATACAATATGGTTCATATAGCTAGAATTTTACATTATTTCTACATTTCATAAAATTGTACAAGTTATAATGCCGTTGAGTTGACAGCTTTTCATAACAAAGGGCTGTAGGTTAAGTAAGATCTCCTGTATTTAACTTATCGAATAACAGTGTAGAACATACGGAGTTCTCAGTTGTTTTGAATATTTTCTTGCTGTCGCAGCCTTATCACGCTTGCTGAATGGATAAACTAACTAGTTTTTTAATTTAAAGGGGCACAGTCCCACCGAAATAACAAAATTGTGTTTACTTAATTTCCATGTTATATCGCCAAATGCCAACAAATATACAACTAAATTGGATAAAAAGACTCTATGGAGCAAAACAGAAGCAGTAGTTTGGAGAAAAAGTGCGGGATTACAAGGATGGAAGTGGATTACAGTTCATAAATTTTGATTTCGTGACAGATAATAAAGCAACTGATTTCAGAACACCAGCTGCATGTCTAGAAAAGACACCTAAGCTCAGTTTGTTGTATTGCGCATAGCCTGAAGTGTCAGCCGCGTAGGAGGTAAGACAAGAAAGCGGCCGACACTTCAGACTATATTGCGTACCCCTCCAAATGTTCATAAAGCGTTGCCTGGGCAACTTGTCTAGAAACAGCGCAATAACTGATTGCGAGACAAATTGAAAAAGACGTTTCCAAGATTAGCACCGCCTTTAGAAAAACAACCAAGAAATGAGCCAAACGTTAAATTCTTTAAGCCGACCCGACAGTCTGTGTATATATTTCCTAATCGCAAAGGACCAAGAGAAAATTAAATGTCACCTCACAGAGCGATTTCACGTTTATTATATATTCTTGATAATATCTCATTTGTCTTAACTGATATTAGTCACTGTCTATAATTTTTTTCTGAGAATATGGTTTTAAATCCAAACAAAAGGCCCCAGTTAACGAATTTTTCCTCATTATCTTGAGAATTGCTGGGCAATAATTACATAAATCACTCTTTCTCGTTAATATAAATATGGCAAATGTGGACTAATATATATATAAGTATTTCATTTTCATGCTAATCCATTGTGCAATTTTTAATTGAAGTTAATTTGGTTCGTTTATTGTCGAGAGCGCACCTGAAACTACACACAGATTTCTATTTTACAAAGGCAATTGAAGGTAAAAGAATACCGAAAAATATCGTAAAGTTTTGAAAATCTGAAGTCAATACAACGGGAATGTTTTAATACGACTGATTGATACACGGCATTAGAATAAGGTAACGTATTATAATGCCAGTTGTCGGAGACAAATTAGATTTTCTTATTAACGTAGTTTCTATAAATCAGAATAATATTTAGGCTCAAATTTGAAGGCACTTTTGGAATCGTAAGAAGTTTTTAAGTATCTAAGGTTTTGAGCAACTTTTTAACGCAATAAAATTGATCAAAACGGATAGCGGTCACGTACATTAGATTATCGTGACGCAAATTTGAAGTAAACAGATTTATAATAGTCAGAGTGATTCACGAGAGAAAGATTAGGTCACTGAGATTAGGTCACTGACGGAGTTTATCACTAGATATACAGGATTAGTCATTTTGTTGCAAGGCCATAACACTTTTTCTGTAACTCAGACTTAATCAAAAATATATTTTAGATATTTTAGAAGCAAAAGCAATTTAAAATTGCAAAACATATCGCAATACATATGCAAATTGTTGAAGTTTGAAGAAAACGGGGTTAAAATTGTGAGAGTTATACACGGGATAAGAATCGGGTTGGCCACTCAAATGTCCCATGGCGTACATCTCAAGAAACAGGAAGAAAACTACAACAGAATTGCAGTGCCGCTTAATACAGGTTCGACTGTATATGCGTCCTCTCGACAGTTTACACTTAGTGTACAAAGGAAATCTTCTATTTACTGAAAAGCAAACACGAAAAGCAAACACGAAAAACAGTCATCTAACATTAAATCGTTTTTATGCCAATCCAGTTTGATCTCTCCGTGGTTTTATATGCTTGTTGATATTCAAGTTCAGTTCGAGACACTTGAATCGTCACGTTTGAAAAGCGGATATATACTTCAAGTATTTTTTTAATGTTCGCACGAGCCAGGCATAAAAACATATTTGATAAAACAACTTTTAAACAATGGTATAAGTATTTGGTAAAAAAGCGGTTTTGTTTTTGTATGAATATGTTCGCCGGCAGTCATACCCCAAGGCATGCAATTTGACTTGCTAAATTTTCGAACAATTATAGATTCAATGTAAATCAGGCAAACGCAATACTTAAAATAAAAAAGTTGCTCGTTGAAACAAAAGAATCACTTTTAGGGCTTCCTTAAAATATAACCACTACCTTTTAATTTCCAATTTTTAAGAGCAAATGAATCACTGACTTGAGCGACATCCGCATAGGTTTAAACAGCAGACACACTTGTTTTCGCAAGTAAGGTAAATTTCCATTTGTTTTGAATTGATATAAAAGCCGGAAGCACTATTACGGAGATAATATGTCGCCAAAGCAGGAAGTCAAGCTCTAAACTAATAATTTACGCCTGAAGCAACCAAAATTTTAAAGACATGTTTTCACGAGGTTCTCATTTCGAAAGGTGTAAGAAGCTAAGCTGTACAAATATTAATACAATTGAGCTTAAAAACAGATGGTGAAGAATAGAACACTAAAACTTCAATTTAATGCTTTTTTTGGTAAAGACAAAGAGTGGCGCACTTCGCCAAAACATTGCGCCTAAAAAGGTAAATAACAAAACATATCCGCACACTATGGGGTATTTTCATTCACATTTTAACGCTTAGAGCGGTTGGAGTTCAGTTTTGATAATTGTATTATTGTTGTCGTTTTGCCAGGTCATATGACTTTTTCGCGGGATTGACTGTTATATAGTTGAGCAGCTTGGCATTGTTATCGCTAGATTTGCAGTTGTGAAACCCACTTATCAAGTCAACAACTGTGAAACGAAGGACAATTCTACTGGCGAAGGTTGCGAGACTGGCCGATAGATGCCGCGATGGACAAAGTACAAAAATATTAAAACTTTCTGCAACTGTGAAACACTTAATTGCCCAAATACTGTTAGTGGCAAAAGCTTTGACGCCCCGCTTGGCCTTAACAGCAACTGGCTCGAAAGAAGGAAGCCGTACAAAGGAAGCAACATTAAGGGATACCGAGAATCCGTCGGACAAAGGCATCGATTCATCATTCGATACTTCATACAAAGCCAGATATTAATTACTTTAATAACCTTGAAGCTTGGTAAGCTTATTTAGAACAGTGCTCTACTGAAGAAAAGACGCAAGTAGGAATATTAACATCGAGATAGCCCACCTCGAAACTACCTTTTACACATTTGCCAGAGTAATCAAATCTAAAAGTGCTTAGAAGCGAACTGTGTGTTTCACATTCACAATGCGAGTGAACACAGCTGATGCTTTACTCGTCACAGCATACACCATCGTAGTGTTGGTCGGTATCTGCGGTAACTCGCTGGTCATACACGTGGTCCGCAAAAAGCGCTCCATGCATTCTACAATGAACTTTCTGCTCGTCAATCTCGCCATAGCGGACCTACTTACCCTGGTGTGGTGTTTGCCTGGGACACTCCTCTCCTACACTTCACAGCCAGGCGGGCGAGCTGGTAGTTTCCTCTGTAAATTCATCACCACGCATAGCATTGCAGGCGTGGGCATGATCGTGTCTGGTTTAACGCTCACTCTGATCTCCGTGGAACGCTATAAAGCGCTCGTGCGCGCGTTGGAGACGCCTTCTCGACTTAACAAAGCTAACGTCGTCTACGCGATTGCGGGAATCTGGGTTTTCGCGGTCGCTTATGTCATCCCACTTTTCGTGTTTACGACTTACGACGAGGAGGTAAAACGATGCTTCACACTGTGGCCTACATCTTCAAAAAACGCAAACGCGTACTGGATCGTGCTCGCTGTCATAGTAACCGCAGCTTTTATCACCATGTTCGCTTGCTACTTCAGTATCATCAAAGGACTGTATTTTACCAACACCATATGCTCATCGAATGCGAATGCAGGTGGAGAGGCCGATGCAATGGTCAAGCGAAGGATCGTTATGATGCTGTTGACAGTGACAATGGTGTTTGTTCTTTGCTTCTTTCCCTATGCGATAGCCACGGCCACGGGCATACAACCGGAAAGCGCGTTTTATAAAATCTCATATTTTTTGGTGTACTGTATTTCGAGCATAAATCCGATTACCTACGCGGTTGGCAGCACGAATTACAGGGAAGCGTTTAAAGAGGTTTTAAAAGAGTTTAAACTTTGTTAGTTATGTTCCGGCTCTTTTAAGTCAAAAGGCAGGAAACAGAAACAATTGTTGTAAATAAATAAAAATATAAAATAGTTCGTAACCACTAAATAACCTTTCGACGAGGAGGTAAAACGATGCTTTAAACTTTGTTAGTTATGTTCCGGCGCTTTCAAGTCAAAAGGCGGGAAACCCGGCATAAACATTTGCCGTGAATTAAAAGAAATATAAAATATAATAAAGAAAAAAGTTCGGGACCACTAAATAACCTTTCGTGGTAAATGAGTCTAACCTCTTATGTATTCTTTGCGAAATAAAACTACGATTAACTAGATCTGCATTTGAACTCTAGCCTAACGTATAATTTTATATATTATACTAAAGATAAACTGTTTGTCTTCACTTCCAGGTTCGGAATGAAAATCGTTTTGAACCTTTTTGGTTAGGCAGAAGTCCCGAAGATTTCCTTAAGAAGAAAATCCTCGTTTAATCTTCTTATTTTAACTAACAACTCTAGAAATCCCATGTAAGCTCTTGATTACATACAATTTTTCATTTAAAACTTACGGTTGCATAGTGTTTTAAACGAATGCACTTTTGCAGTGTGAGAAAATGAAGGAAAAAAAGCTTTATAACATGCATCAATAAGCCAGCTCGGTATGCTAAATTTAGATCAATTTCTAATGTTCTAACAAAAAAAAATGCCCTAAGCGAAACAAATACAAAATCTAAATAACAAAACGATCTGATTTGTATTAACACTATTAGCTTAGGGCCTGGTCGCACTACAGTCAAAAACAAAAATTAGCCCGTGCAAAAATCGAGGAAAACAAAAGAAACCGCTCCGGTGGGACACGCTTTTTGTGGAATGTTTTTGTTTTTATGTCATTTTGCACGGGCTAATTTTTGTTTTTGACTGTAGTGCGACCAGGCCCTTAGGGTGCGTTTTCTTGGGAAAATCCAAATCCGGATTTCTGAATCCAAAAACGGATTTTGCGTTTTTTTGGGCAAATCCAAAAACGGATCATGAATCCATAAAATCCACACTCAGGGTGGATTCTTCGGATCAAATCCAAATCCGGATTTTTAGATTCGTGATCTGAGCGTTTTTTTGGGAATGGATTCGAAAAAAGTACATCTGACAAGCGGTCTTTCGTGCAAATTTACTCGTTCCGTTTGCTGTTTTGTTTTTTCCGCGATTTCATATCATGGGCAATTCAGGTAAGATTTTATTGCTTATGTTTTGAAAACTATTTGTCGAGCAGGCTGATAAACACAAGCGAGTCAAAATAGGTTCATTTGCATACCAACGGTTTTTTTACGTTAAATGATCCGTTTTAGGATTTTTCGTTTTTTTGCCCGGGTCATGAAAAATCCATATGATCCGAGATCACAAAACCAATTTCGGATTCTCCCAAAAAAACGCAGCCTTAGCCTTATGTGAAAAAAACAATCAACATTACTTTAATAGCGGTTTCTATTGTTGGATATGTGGTTGCTTGAAAAGATTTAGAATGTAAATAAAAGACCGGTAGGAAGCGGCGTAATTTCAAAAGCAAAATTAGTTGTATGTATGTAATAAAAAACATGCCAGTTTTAACTGATTTAAATCTGCAATTTTCGATGCCTTTTTCCTTGATGTAAAAATTACTTCTTTGTATGTTTTGTGACAATTGCACATAAAAAAAGTCATTTCTTATTAACCACATCCCTAATGAAACAAACTGCTCTCTTTTGCGGATGCAATATTCGTTCATAAACTGTAAACATTTAGGATTCCAATAAAAAAAATGGCTTTTTGATTATGGAACACTCGGTCATTGTGTCTGCTGTTGTTGAAGCTGGTGCGATAATTGGGAAATGAAAGTTTTTTCATTAACCTAAATGAACGCAATATTTCTTGCCAATTACAAAAGGGTTCCGACGTTATTATATGCATACACGTATTCAAATTAAGGTTACAGTGTACCTTCGGGGGTGTCTCCAGTATAACAGCTCTAGCGTCTTAAGATTACACTTAATATACCTAAACCCAGATATCAAATTAAAGCTTATAGAACTGGCTATCTAAATATGGAAACCATTTGGTAATAAAATGAATTGTCGAATTTTTTACGACGTCTAAATTCGAACGTCCGAAATCAGCTTTAAAACGCTATAACTCAAAGCGATTATTGTATTTTGCTAATTTGATTTGTTCTCGGGTTTTCGGACACGAAGCGCTAAAAAAACGTGTCGGCGATTTCCCATATTCAATTGCAGTGAAAAGTTACAGAATATTTTCGAAAAAGGGAGGAAAAAAATTGGAGTGATCGCACGGAAATGCTCTTGACGAAATAGTTTTCGGAAATAAGAAATTCGCCGACACGTTTTTGTTGATTATATGTAAGCCTAGCTTCTGTCCAAATTTGAGGAAAATCGAACGAATTCCCTTTGAGTTGTAGCTCTTTAAAGTGTCCCCTACAAGCGAAAAATTAACTTTGAGAAAACAGCGCTTAGAAAAACATATCGCTATATAAACAAACTCCGCCCACAAAAGTTATACCGTCATTTCGCCGTCAATTTTCACTATTTTTCGATAATTTTTTTTTTTTTTTGGATGAAAGTTCATTCTGTTAACTTTATTTTGACGCCAAAAAAAATCAATAAATGTTCGATCTGAAGGTACACTGTAACCTTAAGAAAAAAGGGGATCGGTTTATGTAGAAAATCTGGTTTCAAAGATTTCTTTTTCTAAAATTGAACGCTTTTTGCTACAAAGGCAATCCGTAGCGTACTCCCAACTTTGGAGTCTGCAAAAAATCGAATGAAAGCTAAGGAGCAGTGCTTTCCTGTAATACTGTACTAATATATATAGTTAGGCTTAGCCTAACAGCGGCGCCCTCTGAAGACCCTCTGAACAAGCTTAACTAAGATGAAACTTAACTAATAGGTGAAAGGTCGGAAGCACAAGAATTAAGATTAATATTGACGACCGGGCTATTTTTCAATTTTAGCAATTCTCAAAAACAGTATTACCCGACAGTCTGCACAGTACATTTAGACCGTACAAAAGTTCACTAAACAACTTTTTCTCCGTCTAGAATAACTATTACGACTACTGTTAAAAAATACAGTTGTAGCTTGTCAAAAAATGCCTGAGAAACTGATTTGGAAATCAAAATTGCCAAAAATACACAAACATATTTGCATACGGCCACGCGAGTGAAGTTAGAACTATAATAAAATTCAAGTCTTGTTTTGTTTACATAAAATCGCTTTTTACACCCTATGTAATGAATGAACAAACACATAAAAATGGACAACACAATCTTCTTTCGATAAATTTTATTCAAATCTCCATTAGTTTATGTTGAAAAGCAAAACGGAAAACGCGCATCGAGGCCGAGCCGTGTCTTCGATGAAATTCAAGAAATTAATACAACTGAATTTAAGCTACACGTTTAAAAACAATTCTCCAAAACTAACGAGAACACATTAACAAAAAGTCAATCACAGATTGATATCTAGATAAATTCCCATCGAAAAATGTAATTTGTTTTACCTTTAAGTCCCTCCGGCGACTACTGTGCTTGGAAATTCTTTAAATCTCCGCTTTGGTGCTGAAATCCGTAAAACGAACCCATCTCTCGCATTGCTAAAAACGTATATAGTTCCTCGAAGCAAGATTTTATCCCTGAAAGCTCTTCTTTTTCCACTAAAGCGGCTCCTGAGTATCCCTTAATTAGCATCCCTGTCTTGAGTAGCAAACCACGAAAAAATGCAGGAAAATAACGACTTTAATTTAAACCGTTTTCTCCGCTCAGTAAACACAAAACATCAAAGTGTTTTCCCAGCTGACGTGACATTCGGCCGTGTAACCGCGCGAAAAAAAAGCCTCGCTGTGGTTTCAACATGACGTCGTACGCGCATATTTTGCGACGTCATACGCGCCCGCGAGCTAGTCCTCCGCTAAGATCCCGGATGTTGTGTGGCGTCATACGCGCATGCGCGCTAGCCTTGCGCGACACACAAGCGACACACATGTTTTTGTTGCAGACAGCGCCCGCGAAACATTCCGCTAGCCATGACCATGAAAAATGAGGGCATAGGTTCTATGAGTATGGGGCTCCGCAGCCGGGCCTTCGGCCCGGCTAGTGCTCCGCTATTACGCTGTGCAAGACGCTCTAATTTTTCAGTCTGTGGATAAAATTATACAGTGTAACTATTTTAATAAACGGTACTGAACAGTACTTTCTTGTGGCACTGTTTATTATGCAGATGTTCAAGGTGCTTCGAACTTTTGAGCCTGTGGATAAATGTGAAAATTCCAATGAAAGTTGTTGAGCAGTACTTTCCTGTGGTACTGTTTATTATGCTGTACAAGGTGGTTCTAACAAAAGTCAATGGCAATGGCTATTTTCATGTTTTCCCCGCCTGTTACAAAAACAAATTTGATGAACTGTAATCCACTTCCATCCTTGCAATCCTGCACTTTATCTCCAAACTACTACTTCTGTTTTTTTGCTCAAATGAAAGTTATTGGGCAGTACTTTCCCGTGGTGCTGTTTATTATGCTGTACAAGGTGGTTCTAACTTTTGAGTCTGTGGATGAAATCCTTAAGTGTGACCATTCAAATGAAAGCTATTGAGTAGTACTTTCCTGTGGTGCTGTTTATTATGCTGTACAAGGTGGTTCTAACTTTTGAGTCTGTGGATGAAATCCTAAAGTGTGACCATTCAAATGAAAGCTATTGAGTAGTACTTTCCTGTGGTGCTGTTTATTATGCTGTACAAGGTGGTTCTAACTTTTGACTCTGTGAATGAAATCCTAAAGTGTGGCCATTCAAATGAAAGCTCTAGAGCAGTACTTTCATGTGGTGCTGTTTTATAATATTATGCTGTACAAGTTATCCTGCAGTACTTGCAGCACAGAATGTACTCACCGTTTGGATCAGAGGCGATCAAATCAACACCCTCAATTAAAGTGACTTTGAGTTTTCCTATTCCAGCAGTTTTGATAGAACGCGCTGATGATGAACAAACAAAATGTCAAAAAAAGAGACAAGAACAAAACTAGTATAATGAAAGATTAGGAGCGCATTCGAAAGGATGTTTGGGGACTGTTGCATTTTGTGTTTTGTCCGATTTAGCACAACAGCAGGGCAATCCTCCATGGGACGGGAAAAGGTCGAGAACAAAATGCCCGTGACTGTCGCTTTCACATGGAGTCGTACACACTTCTCTAATACTTCGATAATTTTAGAACTATAATAAATATTTACTAACTCATTTTTAAAAATGCCGAAGGCGGTCACCCATCCAGGTAGTAACCTAACCAAACATTGCTTAACTTCGCTAATCGGCCGAACGTTGTCATTACAGTACCCATGGAAAACAATTTTATTTCAAATACAATAATAAATTATGCACTAAAAGAAATGAGGAAAAGACATAGATGAAGAACAAAAGCTAATTATTCCAACTAATTCTGTCTCAGATTCCAGTCCACGATCAAGGGAGTCAAACGGCTACCATAAGTAGGAGCATAAGTTCCCGTGCCGCGGCGTCTTATCAGTGAAGTTAAGCCTAGTTTGGCTAGGTTCGTGCCTGGATGGGTGACCGCCCGAAAACCATGTGGATATTTTTACAGTTCTAAAATCATTAGAAAAAAAAACTCATTTCTTTGAATGTTGATATTACTTAAAACTGAAGAAGCGGTGAATCGGGACGCGCAACTTCACCGAATGCTAATAAAAGGCTCAGTTTAAAGTGCATATGAAGTAAAAAAAAATATTTCCATGTTTTGATAGTGCTTTACTTTCTTTATCTAAATTTGTGGGTTTCATCGAAAAGATCCTTCCCATTGTGAAATTATTCGGCTTGAAAGTTTTGCATTTTCCGCCAGAAAGTGTCTCAATCGAGCGCGCGGCCAAAGCTATTGTATTACAAGGCTGTGACGTAGAAAATACTTCAACTCACGAGTATCATGGCGGCATTCTTTTGAAGAAACGAATCTCAAGTATTTTCTACGTCATCAACACAATGGATTTCGAAACCTCGTTCCCAGTCTCCGGGACACTGATTTCTGCAAATTGTGCTACTTTGGACGGCAAAAAAGAGGCCTTAAATTATTCTCTGACAAATTTCTTTTATCATTTCGAAATAAAGGCATAATAGCCTCCAAAAAAAGACAAAATAAAAAATTACTTCATATGCACTTTAAGAAAACAAATTTAATCATTTTTTACGCGGATTACTATAAACAACCGACTTCGAAGTTATTCGTGCAAAAGACTCTCTCTGGGGGTGTAGAACTTAACAAATAACAAATACAGAGGCAAGTAAATAAACAAAGGAACAAACATGCAAACAGCCAGAAGCTGAAGCCAGGCAGATAGCCAGGGAAATAAACAGACCGACCATAGTTAATAGAACAAACTGGTTATGAAACTCAGTCAGTCCTTTGTTATATGTTTTTGTTCTCCATTTCTTTTGTTCGTTTGCCTTGACCCTGCACAAAACACAAAAGGTATTGAAATGCATATGAGCAACTGACCAGTAGAAACATTTGGGCTCACACGTTAAACAAAACAATGTGCAGGGTTACGGTTCGTTAAACATAAAACAAAGCAGCTTTGTATACTCTTTTTGAAATTTGTTGAGCTTCATAACCAGTTTGTTCTATTAACTATGGACCGACCGACAGAAAGACAGACAGACACAGACAGACAGTTAAAACCTCTAAATTTAATGTACCTCTATGAGCCTTCTGTCTTAGTTCCCGCTCAGTTTCAATGTACGTCTCAGACGCTTTCTCGATCAATTCCATCCATCGATTTCTATGGAATATAGGCAAATCCAGATTTTAGCCATGCAGTCTCAGATTCGAGATAAAGAGCTTATATTGCTAGCCTGCCACATCCCCCCCGCCCCCAACCTCCTCTAAATTAAGAAATTCGAACGAATTCGTCGCTTGGATAAACCCCATAATCGAGGGCTCATCCTCTACAAATCTCGATGACTGTTAAAACTGTAAGGTCAATCAGGTCCGTTAACCAAAACGTATAGGTATTCCTAAAACAGTTAAATAACCAAATTATGGAAAACAATCGCCAAACAAACTTTTAATAGTCGTTTAGTATACATATAGCTACCGCCAAGAAAAAGTTACCTTTCAGTTTTCGTTTCTGCTCGGAAGGAGTAAGTCTGATCAATATGTGATACATGGAAAACATATTCTTCGGCTGACGGAATGAAGGAAAAACAACAACAAAACAAACAAAACATCAGTTAAAATCATTACGGTCTATCAGTGATAACGGTTGCCACAACCCCAATCAATTCATAACTGCAGAGGTCTTGTCACAGACAGACCAGACAGTCACACACGGGCCACAGGCCCACCACACAAACGGAACTTTGCAAACCGAAAGTCTAATGGCGAACGCGCTAACTATCAGGGTTCAGTTGTTCAAAGCACATACACGCCAGCCTTGTCCCTAGGCCTCAACGCGCCAAGCGAAGAAAGGCGAGGGGGCTTGGGGCCATCTTCCGAATCAGCTTGACGGGTGACGTTACATTCGATTACAAGCAAAGGACGACTGGAAACGGCTGCAGTCACTCAAATCCAGAATAGGCGTCAATTTTGAACTCAGAATTCCACTTCCCAGTTAAGAGAATTTTAGATTGACTAATCGCAAGATGACATTTAAATATAGTGGCCAAAAATGCTTTTACACAAGAGAAACAAGAACCAGCGTTGTCGTCTTTCGAACAACCCGGCTTAGATAATGACGCCCCCTCCCCCCTCCCCCCTCCCCCTCCCCCCTCGAACCTTGGGTAGGTGATGTAGATCTAACTTTTATGTCTGTGGATGACGTCGTACAGCGTGATCATTCAAACGATTTACAGTATTTTACAAAACAAAATTTGTAATCAATTTTGCTTGAATTTTGATTTTGAGCAATCTTTGGAAATGAAAGCATTTCGTTCAACTTACTGTTAACTTCCTGACTTCGCTTGACAATGACTTCATTCAGGATTATAGGCTGAAATAAAGTGGAAATAATGAAGTTATAGTTATAAAGGTAAGCTAAAAGAATTTTTAACGTGATAGAGTAAAAATGATGCGATAGACCTTGGAAACGTACCTTCCTGTAAATGGAATACATGACGTCTTGTTCATTGGACTCGAATCCGATCTTCTTGGACAGACTTCCGGTAATGGAGCTTTGGGGTCGCGTTAGCATGAGGAAATCATTGAACAGGAAAGCCTTGAGCTCCTTTCCGCTCTTGACCTGAAATTTCGAAATGTAACAAGAATAAAGTCGATAATGCAAAATACAATGTGACTGGCTCCTTCTTTTTCGTCATACGGTCAAATATATCTGACCTGAAAACCCTTGGGGAATGGAAGTGTCCGCTAAATACGAAGAGGTTATTCAGCGACAAGTTTTGTTAAAACTGAGTATTTTAAAATGCCGAGTAAAAATGCCTAGCTGTATAACACAAATTTTCGCAGAATGAATTGCTTATCATACGACAGACAGTCATCTTCATATAAATCTATACTTTCGAAAGTGTCTTTCCTAGCGTGCGGTCAAAACAATGAAATAACGTCTCATATTTTGCACTCGTTTTCATTCGTATGATTTGCACTCTTGAATGCTACCGATCGAATAATAAAGGAGCGTAACCTGCGATTAGGCCGATATTTTCAGCGTTCTTGTTCGCTCTGAAGAGAGTCGTTCATTCAATTTTCGTTTCGAGTTTCCAGACTGAGGAATGGATAACTAAGCAAAACAAAAAAAGAGCCTGCTCGTAGGTTAAGAGGACGCCTAAATTGTCTGAAGAACAAATTACCTTCCAAAGTGTTCCAGAGTGTAAGAGCTTCCGCGGTCCCAGGCAATTTGTCGTTGAGTTAAAAAATAAACGCTGTTGAATAAATAACAACAACAACAAAAAAAACGATTAACAAGGAAAACAGCATAACTGCATGATCTTGGATGTAATCTGCATGCTAGGTTTAACCCTTTCACTCTCAGAGTCAATTATGGAGACATGTAGTGTAGTTATAACTTTTGAATCTGTGGACGAAATCCTATGGTGTGACCATTCAAATGAAATCTCTTCAGCAGTACTTTTGCATCATACAATCTGTTTTTCGATATTTTACAAAATGAAATTTGGGATTTTTCTTGAATTTTGATATTTGGCACTCTTGGGAGTTAAAGGACTAAAATTGTACACAGCCCACAGGCATGCAGGCAGCTTACACGACCAGAGCTTGACAATCATAAGGTTTCTTTGCATTTACAACTATTCTGTGGGAGCTCCGCTGTTCAGCTCGTCCATTTATATTTATGAGAAATATATTGGAGGCAAGAGCCTTGTTCCTTCCCGTTGTGTGACACGCAAAACTTCAGGGTTCACGTGTTTCTGAAAGGTGAAGTAAAAAGGGTTCACACACCTCTCCAATACTTTCCAGGTTCACGTGTGTTTGAAGCCACTCCAAGCGATCAGTGTTTTCTTGGTTACGAACACCTTCGTTAACCTGTGTAAAACAAAAACAGCTTCAGTTTTTTTTTTCTTGTTTTCCTTGTAACCTGCATGCGGTGCTGCTGTCTACTTACACAATCTTGTGATAACGATTGTTATAAAGGCCGATAAACTTTTAAGTTTAGTTCGCGTTTTTCGCTTGATAGCCTGCAGAACAGGCGTTATTTTTTTAAGCGTTTCAGGCGAGCGCGGCAGGCAAACGCGAAGCGCGAGGCGAACGCTCCGCGCTCGCCTCGCGCTTCGCGTTCGCCTGCCGCGCTCGCCTGAAACGCTTAAAAAAATAACGCCTGTTCTGCAGGCTACGCTTGACCGTGCGCAAACCACAACAGGATTTGAACAAACAATTAAGTAGGTGAACATAAAAGAAAAGATTGTGCACGAATCTCGTGCTTCCAACATATATTGACGCCTCGCCATTGACGTTAGATAGGAATTATTGGCAGGTCACAATTACAAGTCCCTCGACATTTGTCCGAAAACAGTCTAAAAATAGTCTAAACCGTGCTAACAGAACGAGTGTAGGCCTGGGGGGGGGGGGGGGGGGGGGGGGGGAGGGGGGTATTCCCTTATCTGGCATTAACGGGGACGTGCGACCCGATAGGGTACTCCCGCCTCCCGGACTTTTATTCAAATTTCTCTACCACACTTTTCAACTAAAAAATAAATTCAATTTTACTCCAGTCTCAAGCTACAAAAAAATTGGTCAAACCAGACAATCAACTAAACAATACAGGACATAACAGGAAAAAAAAAACAGGCTGAACGGGTTTATAATCAGTCCTTCATGAACGTTTTCTCACCTGTTGGCAAAGGTCTTCAGCTTTTTCGAGCGCAGTTTCTAAATCAATTCTGTCGAAGTGATTCTCGGGGGTGTACTTTAGAATCTGACAAAAAAAGAAAAGGTGAAAAGAAATTATTGCGACATCGTGTCAATAACCACATAGAACTGTAGACTACAGAAGTATCTGATCAAGCAATCCGTCACAGAAGGTCAGAAGTTACACATTCGAGCGACAAATTTCTAAACAAAAATGAGATCAACGCAACCAAGTTAAATTTCAGTGTTTTATTTTGATCTACCATTTCTAGAAAAAAAGAGTTTAAAAATTTTGTTAGGCGCGCAAGGTACTGAAAAGTTTAAAAACTGCAAAGGAATTTACGTCTTCAAGAGAAGATGAGTTAAGAGAACACATCCGCATGTGACATGAATTGCTAAGACGCTACTTTTAGACGCATCGACATTTTTTATCGTCCATGTAGGCTTTTGATTAGAAATTAATAAAGAACAGATAAATTTTGCCGCTTTATCTGTGAAGCCTGGTTCACACTAGCGACATAACGACATCACTTATCTCGTTATGTTTATGTTATAGGCCACTCCGAAAAATACCATAATAATTTTTTATGTGCAGGCTCAGCCTCGCCGGGGTGTAATTATTCAAGTCTCCTTTGTTAGAATGGCACAATGGAATTCAGAGTACATGTAGGAACGCTAGGACGTAGCATTGTGTGTTCGTATACAAATGTGCACCGCATACAAATTGCCAAGAAGTTGTAGCATAGCACGTGCAGTTCTTGCTGAAAACAAAGGAAATTGGAAAAGTCAGGCTTACATCAAGCACCACCCAAACCTGCACTTTAAAGAGTATTATGGTATTTTTCATAGTTTCTGGAGTGGGGAATTGTCGTTACGTTATGTAGTTCACACTGGTGACATGAAACATCAACATAAGTTGTGTTTTGCATTTGCGTGACCTCGTCGTTATGTCGCTAGTGTGAACCAGGCTTAAAATGACAGCGCTGAATAACGCAAATGGCTACGTCACTGAACCGCAGAAGCTCGTTCAAGCTAAAATTTCACCCTGTTACAGATGAAACGAAAACTTGTTCAAACTGAAATTTTAAAGACGCAAATAACATGCTTAACCATTCAACAAAGAGCTTAACCATTGGTATTGTTTTTGTTACAGGGAAACCCCATAAATGCTGGCCATTTTAAATAGCCCGCCGGTTGGCTCCAGGTTTCCCGCGAGGTCGCCCGCGTTTCGCGCCGCTGACCCCTGAGCGTTGTTCAGCTCTGTCGGACAGGGTTAAACGTGTGTGTTCCGAAACTTACATGGATATAAAGTAATGTAATGTAATGTAATGTTCAATTGTCCACATTTTCGCAAAAGAATAATATGCGGGAATAAGCAAACATTGTATTATATTTTTGAAAACTTTTAATCAACAGGAAAGATATAACTTACCTCCCTTATCAGAAGGGGATATTTACAAATTCTCTGCAGAGGTTTTAGTAGATAGCTACTCAAAGGCAGGCCTTTTGCGCGAGGATCCGCGATACATTTCTGTTCCAAAACAAACGGACATTATCAATATAACATCAAACAATTGCAGATCATAAAAGAAATATAAGACTACTTGTATAATGTGCTCTTTAATTAGATGGTTATGACGTCACATTACCCCGAGCTTAAAGTGGTGATGCATGCATGGAAGTTGAATGACAAAAATATTAAGCAATTGAAGGTCATATGGGTATACAAGACTTCTTGTACAATGCGCTCTTCGATTAGATGGTTGTGACGTCACATTAACCCGAACTAAAGGCGGTGATGCACTAGGAAACTTGTGTCGCAACAAAATTGTGACAGAAGTTGAATGATATAACTGGCTCGGTGTAATATACTCTGCAATGGACAAATTGTCGCAATCGTTGTGAAAAGTAGAACCGAGTCCTCTTCTCACTGTGATTGTGAATAGGGCATAATTCTTTCGTGCAACTTGTGAAAAGTAGTGTAATACCGCCTTTAAAAGTGCTCGCGTGAATCTCGGCATACAATCTGGGTTCTCAAAATTTTGGAGTTTTCCTTGACTTAAGACATTTTCAGATTTCTTTTTAACCATTACCTTCTCTAGCTGTTTGAACTCTGGGTTCGTTTCAGCCTTATGTTGTAGCAGCTGGCAAGCTTTTAACTGACAACTACAGAAACGCACGTAGGGTGTCAGGCGCGGTAACTGAAAAACAAAACACCAAAGAAATTGAGAAAATATCAAAACTGACGGTTTATTATCGACAAGGAGAGAGTAAGGAAAGTCATCCCCTTTATCTTTGTGTCGATCCCGTGTTTGCTATTATTAGAAAGTTTATCATTAACATTGTAACTGGAGTAAGAGGATTATGCAATACAAATCATTTTGTAAAATGGCCTCACTGCGTTAACACGTGTTGTTTGTAACATGGTGTCAGAACTGCGATTGAAAAGTAGCAAATAACATGCTAATACCCTTACAGCCTTACAGGAGTGTTCGCTTTGGGAGAGTTGTCTGTATCTTCCGTTGTTTCGAGTACATAAATAAATCTTACCATTTCACAGAGGATGTCACCGATTGAAGTAATAGCCACAGTGCTGCTCATCTTCTTACGAATCAAAAAAGCCCTGAAAATAAATCCAAGCCGATAAATAAGTACCCGTTTTCCTTTGCTTTTCTTTTTCAATTTTTTATTGTTGCTATTAATTTCTTATCTTTCCAATATCTTAACCATGTAAATCAGTAATGTGAAACGACGACATTTTAGGGCTCTTTGAAAAAATAAATTACCGCTAGAACCAGGTTCAACAACATAGATGGTTAGAAATCCTATGGTGTGACCATTCAAATGAAACCTCTTTGGCAGTACTTTTGCATGGTACCATTTGTTCAAACTTTTGAGTCTGTTGATGAAATCCTATGGTGTGACCATTCAAATGAAACCTCTTTGGCAGAACTTTTGCATGGTACCATTTGTTCTAACTTTTGAGTCTGTGGACGAAATCCTATGGTGTGACCATTCAAATGAAACCTCTTCAGCAGTACGTTTGCAAGATACCATTGGTTTATCAAAACTTTGCAAAATGAAACTTGTTTTTTTTTTTAATTTTGATCTTCGGCACTTTTGGGAGTTCAAGGGTTATAAACGCCGGATCAACTTTTTAAAGTTCTTTCCGTGTGAGTCACACATGATTTACTAGGGACACTTTGCGTATAAGCAAAGTTAATTAGTAACAAGACCCCAATTGAAACACTAAGTTACATACACAGGAAGTTATGTTATTACACTTTGTTACATACTTGAGAAGTCTCATGTTACACCAGATGAGCTCCTTCCAGTTGATAAACACAGTCAGTAATTCCTGCTCGGTCAGCATCCCAGACCCGGCCAAGGGATTGTAGAAAATCTAACGCACACATAAGAACAAGAATACCGTTGCCAGTTGATTTTTGATATAGTGATGGTGCATTTTTGTCATGAATTTCTATGCTGATGCACTCAGACTTAGTCGCTCGTTTTCATTCTCCCAAAGAAGCGTTATTCGGTCTGCTGGTACGGAGGGCGCGCGCTAGTTCTAAAACAAAATGCCTTCTGAGTCTACGCAACGAGCGACGTGTGTCACCTGCTGGAAACCAATTCGAAAGTTTGACGTCACTGACATTTGCCTTTGCTCAAGGCAAATGAAAGAATTAATGTATTAAGCAGCATTGACAGAGAGATGATATTGATTCAATCTAGCTTTTAATTCACAAACTGACCTCTAAAGTTGCACTGAGATCATCCATGTAAGTTTGCTCCGTGTTGATCAACTCATATATTACGTTCTGTGAAGAAACGAAAAGAACAGAAAGTAGGGATAAGGAAGAATTGAAAAACGAGACAACAAAACAAATCGTATAAACAAATATTCATATCAACTAACAGACAAGCAAAGAGAAAAGAAGACGACAATGAGAACTTGACAGTGGGAATAAGAATGACAGGAAAAATGGTAAAACAGCAAAGAAAAAAAAACCCCGACAAATCACTTCAGCATCGTGTAATGATTGCGTGATGTTAGTGGCGAATACAGACTTCCTTATAAGGAGGGGTCCGGAGTTAAAAAGTGGCGAAGAGTGGTGAGGGGAGGGGGGTGGGGTGGGGGTGACAATTAAAAGGAAGGGAGACCCCTCCCTGGTCCCTCCTTTAGATCCATTACTGAACTGTACCTGTCTTTGTCTTTCCGTTGCTGACATAGTCGCCAAAACTTTGGCATCGAAAGATCCTGTCCCTAAGGAGGAAGAAACAACTGAAAAACGACGAATTTGATATAGCAAGAAAGAAGCGGGCAGGTTAATCACATCCACAAGCACCGGCGGTATGATCAATTTTTAAGTTCTACTTACTCTGTCATAGCAAAATAAACCTAGGCCATGAAACCACAGCAAGTGATGAGCTGAAGAAAAACGTCTCGACTAACTAAATTGACCGAAGACAAATGAAGAAATCGAGTGTAAAACAGGTATGGATAATTTAGATGCTGATCGTGGGATTTACACGAAAACCAAACAGCGTCACAGGAAGGCTATGTACGACATGACAAACCTCATAGCAGGAGAATACTGCTAATAATGTTTGATTAAAAGATCAGTTTGAAAAAGAGTGGAAGCCTGGGGCGAGAGTGCGCATTGAACTGTGGGATTGTAAACGCGCCAAACCTTGCTGTGTATCGTCCATTGTTTCTTGTCAAATTGAATGAAACTGTTATCAAGTTCGTGATGGAAGTTATTTTTTTACTTTTCTGAAATAAACCACTCTTTTTCGAAATGTTTTATTAATTTTAATACATAACGGATTACAGTACAAATATGAACTGCAATAGTCTGTAATACAAAATGGATTTCCATACCATGAAAAATGTGTTGTTATACAAAAAGCAGGATTGCAATACTAAAATGCTGCTAGTATCGAAAATGTCATGTTATCGGATCCCGTAGCCATCTTTTTCTTGGTTCAGTTTGAAATGTCGCCTACCCCAAAACAAACAACTTCTTCATATTACATCACAAGAAGTTCCATTGCCATTAAAGAAACCGCGCGCATTAAATACGATTTTCGATCTGTCGAGCATGTAATTAAGATCGTACAAATTAAAACGGAATACTTCTAAAATACTGTTTCAGTTGCGCCGAATTTGCAACGAGCAAATTTCAGTGTCGGCGATTAATGAACAACAACAACCTAAACTCAAAAGACAACGTAACTGCGAGGGTCTTACGTACCATCAGAAGCATTTTGATTGTTTCCGCTTTGAATAACTTCGACCCTGTTTTTCTTCGGGCGAAACTGGTTTTTCAGGTTTCGCAAGCTTTTGCGACAAGCCTTCGCCACGCGAGACTGAAGAGGTGATTCCCCACGAGTAAAACCCATCACGTGAAACAACACTAAATACACTAACGATTTACGAACGATGAAGACCTTTAAAATCGCACTAACACACCAACACCGAAGGCTTGAACGAAATAATATGAAATTTTATTCAAGGATCGTAGCCCATAATTGGTTAAAAATAGGACTGAGTCATAAATTCCACGTAGTAAGAACCAACGTATTTATAAGATTATTCAGTTTCAGATATCGGCTGATGCAATGACGACTGGTTGTTGCATTCAAAACATATCTTTCAAAACAACGACAAATACTACAAGCCTTCAATAACGTTTTAAAGTGTTTTTTTGTCGATGGAAACCTTTAATTTGTCTCTCAGTTTGTTAATTTTATCTCCTAGTCTCGGCCGTAAATATAACTTTTTTATATTCATCGAAAGTAAAATGCAAATTTTCTTCAAGGGAGGGTTTCAAATGTCACAATATCAAACGAACTTGATATTGTATTAAAAACATGCGGATTAAAATAGTTTATGAAGAAATAACCACAATTTTAAATAAATACAATTTTGTTACCTCGAGGACCTACAGAACAGACAAATTAGAAGATATTTCGAAAGCAAATGTGGTCGCCCGGTAGTCCAATACATTTACAATTTATTAGGGAATTTTATTTTATTTTATTTCCTCCGGACTGAGATTTTCAAAAACTCAAGTGGCTCCTTTTAACGTTTTCTTTTCAATTGGGGTTAAGCCAAAATGGTTTAAGCACTACTGATTAATTTGTAGGATTGATTTTGATCAAACAAATGCCAAATTGGTTTTAGACCAAGAGAAAACGAAACCTCGTGGTAAAAATAGCGCTTGGCATTGCCGGCGTAGGAAGTGATACGGAGTCAACGGAAAGACCGAAACAATCTGCGAAATTCTCAAGGAAACCGAAATCAACGTTCAAAATGAGAACGTGTTTATAATTCTAAGATTCCCCTAGTGTCGAATCTGTCGTTTTTTCACCACAATAACAACATATATTAAAACGAATGATTTTAAAACAAGCGCTTTCAAGCAAAATGTTGCATCATGGATATTGGGGACAAACATGGCGGAATAAGTTGAAGTTTGATACACTGCTTTCGTTTCGTTTCGTTTTCGGTGGGAAATTTAAAAAACAGTAAAAACCCTCCTATAACAACCTAGTGGATTAAGAACCTGTAGTCTAAATTTCATTATATAAGAACCTGTTGAGCATAAAAATTAAAACAGGTTCATGGACCAGTTGTTGGACCAGCACTGAGCAAGCACCTTTTCCTTAGTACCCGAATAGCCTAAATTCTCAGTAGACACCAAATCTTTTAGAACCTTAATTTTTAGGCTAAATTGGAAAAATCTAGGTTCTTGTACGCGAGTTTTACTTACTGTTTGTTTCAAAGTTGTCCTGGAAGAAATATAAAGACGCCAGTCATTCCAGAAGGATTGTAAAGAAATTCCGGTTTACGCCATAAATCGCATCAAATTCAGTTTTAAGGGGATCGTTCGCCGTGTTATTACTGGCCATCGTATGACGAACTGCAAAATTAAGCCCCCAACGTTTAACACTTTTCTTAAACAAGTCTTGAAACAAAAACAGACGAGCCAGCTTCCAAGATTTTATTCCCACCCAATTTTTTTAATTTTCGCCGTGTTTGCCCCCAATACTCACAATAAAATATTTTGCTTCAAAGGATTAAGCCTTATTGAACTTGCCCGGGGCTCGCAAAACGACGGAAAATGAATAAATGTAAATTTGAATGTATGTAGACTAAATAAACGTAGATTGAATAAATATGAATTCAATCCCGCATGTGAACCGAGCAAGAATCGCGCTTCGCGCGCTGATTTCTTTAACCCTGTACAGGTACCTTTACTTAGAGGAGCCTGTGGGCTACTGCAGAGTCAGAAAGCAACATTTGGTTGGGGGGTGGGGAGGGAAGGTAGCCAAAACTGAGCATCCCTCCCCAGGTGCGTTTTTTTTTAAAGTTCTTACTTTTGAGTCTGTGGATGAAACCCCTAGTGTGACCATTGAAATGCAGCACTTTCCTGTGGTACTGTTTATTATGCTGTACAAGCAGCTTATAACCAGGATTAAATCGGCTTATAGATTTAGGTAAATAAACACGGTATGGTAATCGCGGGCAGACAATATACGAAAACAGCAATAAGCACATATAACTGCAGAGAATAATTTAACTTACATGCATGTACTTTATTCCGTGAGAAAAGAGTTAGTCTGCCTCGTGTTCACCAGCTTTGGCCGTGCATAAATTTACGTACGTGCATAAAATTGCATCAAGTTCGAACATAACATCGTACACAGCGTCTCTCTTCTTCCCGCCCCCAAGAGCGCTCTTGCACCCGATTCGCGTATAATTAACCGCATATAAGCGGGTCTAATTAACATCAAATTACCGCATGCAAGCGGTAAAATAGGCTCTATTTACCTAACAGTAGTATTCTTTATATTACTGACGTTAGACACAGAACTGAGAGAAAATAGCTTCAGTTTAGCACTGATCTGCAGTGTTTAGGGTTAAGCACTGATTTTAAAACGGTTAGCTTTCATTTATGGTTATGGGTAACTCTATAAATATGTTAAAAACTAGTAGTAATTGGAAATTAGGGGAGTGCGTTCGACAGGGTGGGGTGATGGTACAGGGAGTGAGGAAGTGGGGGGTGGAGGTGAGGGCCAGTAGGCGGTGGTGGTGGTTGGGGGGGAGGGGGGTGGGTTAAGGAGTGGAAGTTATTATATCGTCATATTCTCGGGGTATTTTCAGTTTAGAACCATACAATCCAAGTCTTGTTTTGTTTACATCAAATCGCTTTTCAACCTATGAAATTAATGAACAAACACATACAAATGGACAACAAAATCTTCTTTAATTTGACAAAAATTATTCAAAAAAATAAATAACCTGATTTGCCAAAAGCAGTTATTGTAAAATTTGACGTCTACAGAGGTCCATCTCTCAGTCACAGTCTTCAAGGAAGAAACAGCGTGACATTTGCGTTACTTTTTGTTGACATTTACATACATGCAAATATATCAAGCGAATAACATTGAATATTTGACAAACAGCAGCACAGATGTAATTAGGATGTGATTCAAACATAAGCTTACACGATCTACAATGAAACTAAACAAAATCATAAAGAAATCGAATGTTATTTAGTAAAATAGCAATGATAAGATAAGTAAACAAAGGAACACCGTGATGCAGCCGTCTATATTTTTAATACCTGAAAACAGCAACAACAGCGAGCAAAAACATGCGGGCATAAGTTACGGGGAAGAATTGTTGGATCTAAACAGAAAAAAAAAATCGCAGCCAACCATTATTTCACTTGCCGCATGACAGAGACCGATGAATTGTGTAGAGATCGACGCGGATCGACAGCGTTCGTAAACAGACCCTGAATTGTCCGTGGTTGATTTTGCCGTCAAACCTCTGCCAGGCTTCATTTCACTTGCTATGTGATAAAAATCGGTCAATTCTCAACTTTTTTCCGGCCGTTGAAAAGCGTAAAGTTGCTTTTATGCGCCGCAGATTAATAAGCGAAGCGAAAGCGTCCTTCTCCGATCGGCAGCAAGCTCTATGACAGCTAGGCCAAAGTTGATACCAGTTCCCGCCCGTGAATTTGCCCCTGAAAAACACAAAAGAATCTTCGGGGGGGCTAATCGGATGTCCAACCAAAAAATCTCGATTTTTTCCGCTAGGAAATTGCACAGGACACCCAACACATGATACGGGACATTCACACCAACCAAGATTATGATGGCGTTCTGCGAACGCAATTACAGTTCCTCTCAGCTATCCCTCCTTGGTGTAGTGGATATGGGTATTAGTTATGAAGCAAACGACTCGGGTTCAAGGCATACACCCTTCTGATCTTTTTCTTTCTTTTACTAAAAAAAAAGGAGTTTTACTTTACGTAAAATGTTCAAGTAAAAGACAAAAGCCAGTTTGAGATCAGCTCTATTTTCGTTATTTCTCAGTAGGTGAATAGGGCCTACTTTAACCGCTTGCATGCGGTAATTTGATGTTAATTAGACTCGCTTATATGCGGTTAATTATATGCGAATCGGCTGGCTCTTGGGGGCGGGAAGAAGAGAGACCCTGGGAACGAGGTTGGTTCAAACATAGATAATCATAAGCGTGACGGTGGTTTGGAAACCGACCTAATTAGCGCAGATTTTGGCGATTTTATTCCTTCGTTTTCTCCGCATTTAATGATCAGTTTGAGAAGCTATATCAAACACTCAAAAGAGTGTTTCATCAGGTATCCAAACACCTCGAATACTATTAAAAAAAACTTAGCTGTACCTCGTTTTTTCAACCCACTTTTTGTTGTTTGGAAATCCTGATAAAACCGCAGCACTCTTCCCCGTGTTTGACATTTTATAAGAAAAACGGACAGCGAACCTTCGCTCGGTGTCTTTGGCACGAACAATAAGTAGCAGACAGGCACAGTTACAAAGGATTCTCAAGACAGAAGAATATTTACTGCCACACTTTTAACAAAATATAGCCAATATTACAAACCTTATTTACTACATTCAATATCTAAAGTGGTCCGACATACGGCAATGGAGTTTCCCGCTTGAAACACCGAGCGAAGACAAAAATATCGGCTACGAAGATTTTAACGCTGGCTGGCCAAATGTTCTTGGGAAAACCTTTGCAAATACACAGTTCTTTGTCAATATTCTGAGCCCTTTCCTTCAAAGCCAGATTAGATAGACAAAATTTGAAAATGGGGGAGGGGAGGGTGAGGTAAATACCGGTCAACTGTGCCAAGAGGTCACCAGCACTGTATCAAATCAAAACCAACGGTTACTTCACATGAACTGAAAAATCTGATTGTGACCCGAGAATTTTCCTTCGAGTAGGCTCCCACGAACTGTGCCATAGAATCCTTTGCAACAGGCGCGAGGTGGAGATGAACAAAAATGCTTTGGGAACTAATTAAGCATGCATGATTACGCCAACCAACACAGGTAAAGTGTCAAATTAAACAGTTTATTTGTTTATCAAACAGCCGTTACATTGGGCCGTCATTACATTTGAATTACCTTAATTCGCGACTAACGTAGTTCTACAGAGCGCTTTTCAATTGAGTATCGAAAATAATTTCGCAATTGCCTTGGCTTTGCATTATTACGCTTTGTGATTGGCTAAAAAATCTCGCGCTACTTTTATCAACCAATCAGAAGTAAAATCAAACCAATCGTGACTTACTCGCACTCGTTTTCCCGCGCTTGGCGCCGGCTGCATGTATTTGCTTCAAGTTCTGATTGGTTCATTGGATTGTCTGTGTCTGTTGTGATTGGCCAGAGTGATTACTTTGGTTTTACGACACTCAATTGAAAACCGCTCCATAAGAACACTGAATTACGTAGCACAAGGTAAAATTCCCGACAAATGTCACATCGTACCAGCGACTGAACTGATCAAACCAATTATAAATGTCCCCTATCTAATTTAACGATCACATTATATAAGGATTCTGTTTCTGGAATTCGCTTTTGCTTTAAAAATAATATATATTTTTTTACATCTAATGTTATATAACTAAGAGAAGCGAAACATAAGAACATATTCTACTCTTGATAACATGTTGCAAAAACCAAAATAATGTTTTAGTTTTCCCCCTTAATTTCAATGATTTAGTGATAAGTTATCACAGAAAAAAAAAAAATTAAAGCGGAAACAAGAAATGATGGTATATAACGATAAACAACTTTAAGAATTCGGCTACCGCAGAAAACACCGATATAAGACCGTTGTTGTTTCAAGAACTTGAGTAAAACCATAAATAAAATCATGACCGTATTTCGTTTCCATTTTACAACACAACTTGTACGTTAATATGATGGTAGATCGCATAAAAGAAATGAAAATCAAGCTTGTTAAAGCCTTAGAAAGAATACGAATTTTAAATCCAATAAGATTTGATTAATTATTTAAAGGGAGACAAATCCCAAAGCATTTCTGTTATCTCGTGTCCTCGTCCTGCAGAGAAATACACAACAACAAGGAGACATTTCAAATGAGGCTAAATGCAATTTAGGCAAAGTGAAAATTATACAATATAATGCGCGCACTAATTGGTCAACAGCTATTGACTATTACATCGGTAAACCACACGCACATGGATAATGTAGTTATTAATTTTTAAAGCAATGACAACTGACTTGATTTTAAAAGACATGTTTCGACAATCCTTTGTCATCTTCAGTTTGAAATTTTAAGTTACAAAGTTGAATTTATACTAATTAAATGAAAATGCTAATGAGAGAAAACACCTTTGACAAATAAATGAAAGAATGTGTGACAATACGTGATTAAAAAGAAAGTTTTAAATTAACATGATGCAACTGTTGGTTCAAAGAAGGTTGTTCCCATTTGATATGTAAAGCTTCCTTTATCTTAAGCTGAAAATTGGTGGAAGCATGATCTAAGATATGAAAACAAATAGGTGAACATAAACTGTGGCATTCTTTAGTCTTCCAGGTGTTTGAATACGTGAGAGGCCCTATCAGTGGATAAGTGCTCACGAACGCGTGTGGAAAAATGTCGGGTGGTTTCGCCGACGTAGCAGGCATTACAGCCCGCACACAAAAATTTGTAAACAACACACGAACGGAGGCCGCTCGGGATAGGGTCTTTCACGCTAAACATGTTGCCGATCTTGAAAGACGAAAAGACTAATTTTATATCTATATTATTACAATAGCGTTTGTTCAAGTTCAAACGAGCACTTATCCATTGATAGGGCCTCTCACGTATTCAAACACCTGGAAGACTCTAAAGAATGCCACAGTTTATGTTCACCTATTTGTTTTAATATCTTAGATCATGCTTCCACCAATTTTCAGCTTAAGATAAAGGAAGCTTTACATATCAAATGGGAACAACCTTCTTTGAACCAACAGTTGCATCATGTTAATTTAAAACTTTCTTTTTAATCACGTATTGTCACACATTCTTTCATTTATTTGTCAAAGGTGTTTTCTCTCATTAGCATTTTCATTTACTTAGTATAAATTCAACTTTGTAACTTAAAATTTCAAACTGAAGATGACAAAGGATTGTCGAAACATGTCTTTTAAAATCAAGTCAGTTGTCGTTGCTTTAAAAATTATTACTTGCTTGCTATTATCCAGACCCTTTGGAAATGTAGTTATTATATGAAAACAATAGACCTCACGTTTCCATGGTTTACCAGCGCAATAAACCATTTGGAATGTTGAAATAACACTCGGCTCGTGACTTACAGGCTCTTCTCATGTTGTCGTGTATTGAGTCGATAAACCATAAATATGTGTTCTACTACTCAGTTAGAAAGTCGAAAAAGGTGTGGATGTTGCTTTAAAAGCGAGGCATAAGTACTAGCCGTAAAGAGCGTCACAAATACATTACAGTTAAATCGTTTAATACCAACAGTGAAATTCCTATCCGTTTCGAAGTGTTTCTTTTTTTCATGGTTTCTTTTTTGCGCCAGTTTTCCAGTTTTGTCCCTCAACCACCCACAAAAAGAAATATAAAATCAAATTCGATCTACGATTCGAAAACAGCACGATTTAAATTTTTTTCCGAAGCATTGTAAAATATTCTTTCTTCCCTGACGGAAGCTTGATTTCCGAAACATCTACCCTCATTAAAGGGGCAGTATCACGAGGTCGAAACTTGAAAACGTCGGCCCAGTTTTCAAGTTTGATTCCGCAAATTCAAAAAGGCCGTCGAGAAGTGGAGGTATTTGTTGAATCAAAAAATCCGTTTTGATAGCCGGAAGAAAGAAAAAAATCACTTTTAACAGTGATATGTCCAAAATTCCGGTGCAAGAATAGTGAACAGTGCCGCGCGTGGAATCTCGTGATACTGCCCCTTTAAGTCATTATTGCATTATAAGCGTTATCGGAGTTCCGGAAATATACGCGCGCATCGGGATAAAATCCAATATTCATGAAGTGAACAAAGGAAAGATAATGAATTCTTATCCCACCTTATTGCCTTCCTTTGTTAACTTTCATGAATATTGTATTTTATCCCGACGCGCGCATATATTTTCGGAACTCCGATAACGCTTATTGTTACGTATTAAGGCTTCTCTGAATGTTGTTTATTGGCTTACATGCTACACGCGCGAAAACTGGGGAGAGTATAACCTCTGAGAAGTACTCTCCCCAGTTTTCGCGTGCCGTGTCTTTCAAAATGGCGAATAAACGAACTCGACGATCCAACTCGGCGAACACACAAGAAAATACTGTACTGTGAACAGTCTATTTATCTACTGGATAGGGATTTAAACACGAGATAAGGCTATCCACTCTTTGTTCAACCCGGAATTAGCCTGGATGTATTTGCAGTTCTACTCTAAACCGAAATGAAAGCTTTACTTACATTGCGTTGTGCCCACTTTCATGTCACTCAGCGGCTGAACATAATTCGACGGAAACATGCCAGTTTGCCCGTTCATCTCGCCTTTCCACCATTCACCTTCTTTGCTTACAACGTTTATAACGCTTCCCTTGTAAAAGGTGAGCTCGTCCGTGTTTTGTGCGGTGTACGGGAACATCGCCAACACCTGCTCCAGTTTGGCTGAGGAAAAGCAAGAAAAGCTGTTGGTATTTAGTCATGTAAACTGTCTTTTGCAACCCCATTCTAATACTACACACCAAAAATCCCTACCCTATCCCAGACTAGTTTAGGTAAGGCTCTTTCACTGTCCTACTCTAGACTAAATTCTTCATACCACTCATCAGTTTCCCGGTAAAATGATACCCTATTCTAGACCTAAACTCTCTGATTTCTATACCCTATCACAGACTAAACTGCTTGACAACCATACCCTTCACACCCAAATAACAAGAAATGATCATCATTATATCACATTATGTACCTCTTATTGTAGAAGGTGGGACACTGTAAACCTGCAAGTATAAGAAAATTATGCATTAGACTCCAGGGCTGTTATTAGTAACCGACAACTGGCTATGAGGGCCGGCACTTACACTCAGTAAAGATGACCGGCTACTCAAAGTGAAAATGACTAAGGCCCCGTCCACACGTATACGTTTACGTTCGTAAACGCATATTTTTTTATGCGTTTAGGCCTCCCGTCCACACGTAAACGATGAAAACGGTCACCCTAAACGGATATTTTCAAAAAACGCTCTCCAAAGTGGATATTTTGGAAAACGCCGTTTACCCGTATACGTGTGGACAGCGTAAACGGATATTTTCGTAACGCTGATGTCACAGATTCGAACCCAGTCCACAAATAAAGAAAATAGAGCAGATATCCATTCTCGTACCCAGAGCCGCGATCCTTTTGGCCAGCGCCACGAATCACGGACTCTGGCCGGTTCCAATTTGAAAGTCGTTCTGCGCAGACTCATAGTTTAATCCCCTCAAATCTGATTGGCTTACAATAGAAATTGAGCACTCTGCGCATGCTCTACAAATCGGAACCAGCCAGAGTCCGTGATCCCTGGCGCAGACCAGAAGGATCGCGGGCTCTGGGGACGAGAATGGGCAGATATCCAATATGGCAGACTTATCTACGCATGCTCAATGCAGATTTGAAGCGTTTGCGTATCAGTTTAGCGTTTACGTGTGGACAGGTGAAAACGAATCGTAAACGATGGCTGGCTTCGTGTGGACGGGAGCGTTTTAGATAAAAAATATGCGTTTACGAGCGTAAACGTATACGTATGGACGGGGCCTAAAATAAAACAAGCATCGCGCGACTTTCTTTGTTTTATGGCCGGCTACTTTCCTTGTGCGGGAAGCAACTACCCTTCCATAATTATGAAACAAGACCTAGTCTGGTTTGGCTTTTTAGATCATGGAGAAAGAATCCGAGAGACGGGCACACACACAAGAATGGCTTACCTACAACAAATAACAAAGAGATTTAATGCACCATTTGCTGCTACAAAGAGTAATTTGGAAACATTCCTGCAGGCATAGCAGTAGGCTAATATAATAAATACCTAGTCAAAAGAAAAGAGCTAAAACTTGGGAGTACTCCAAAAAGACATCTAGCAGTGCCTGTTAGTACTCTGTGCATAAAACCTAACTACTGGACCTTTGAGCTCCCTATCATTTTTCTTTGAAATGATATGTCATGATATGTCATGTTGCTTAGCAGTACAAATTTACAAATTTTGACCCTTAAAAGGTACGACGGACGAAACCCACCCCCCCCCCCCCCCCCCCCCCCCCCCCCACCCCCCACACATGTCTTTTTTATAGGGGAGTCTCGAGATTTATACACTTATACTTCAGAAAATGCTACTCACATCTTCAGTGACAGGAGAGGCAGCCTGGAGTGATGGAGCCTGGCCACCGGAAGCTTTTCTGTCCAGGATTTTAACGTGATTTGCTGGAAACAAGCCACTCTGACGTTTCTTACCTCGAGCCTTGGTAAAAACACAAAATATAGAAAAAATTGAGTCACGCTATGTAGATGCTCAAACTTTTGGCCCCCCAGGAGATCCTAAAGTGTCTATGTGACCATTTGAATTTTACTAAAGATAATGCAACGCACAAGTACATGTACTTTCTGTAGTATTGTTTATTATGCTGTACAAGGTGTTTCTAACTTTTCAAGTTTTGAGTCTGCGGATGAAATCCTAAAGTGTGACCATTCAAATGAAAGCTACTGAGTAGTATTTTCCTGTGGCTCTGTTTATTATGCTGTACAAGGTGGTTCTAACTTTTGAGTCTGTGGATGAAATCCTAAAGTGTGACCATTCAAATGAAAGCTACTGAGTAGTACTTTCCTGTGGTACTGTTTATTATACTGTACAAGGTGATTCTAACTTTTGAGTCTGTGGATGAAATCCTAAAGTGTGACCATTCAAATGAAAGCTACTGAGTAGTATTTTCCTTTGATACTGTTTATTATGCTGTACAAGGTCATTCTAACTTTTGAGTCTGTGGATAAAATCCTACAGCTATTGAGCAGTACTTTCCTGTGGTGCTGTTTATTATGCTGTGCAAGGTGGTTCGATTACACTTTTGAGTCTGTGGATGAAATCCTAAAGTGCAACCCTTCAAATGAAAGCTAGTGACCATTAGGAAAAATTTAGACTGTAGAAACAGTCTACTCTTGCACGGGTCTACCGAAATAAGTGGTGAAAGGTGAGGCAGCCAGAAAGATCGGAGCGAGTCGTGGGTAATGGTACTTCACAGGGCCCCATTCTGCCTGCAGTCTAATAACAATTTTTTGTTTCCAGCTGTGTTCAGCACTGTACCTGTAGCTCTCCTTCCCACCATCCATCAGGGTGTTTTCTTTTCACCAAGATCAACTGACCAGGTGACAGTGACAATTGCTCCGGTGTCACTGCATTGTATGCTGTTGTCACAGTGGCGATTTCTGAAGAGGAACAAAGCCTTTTTCATTAACATGTGAAGTTGTTCCTCTCTAAATCAAAGGCTCCTATGAGCCAACTCGTGAATACCAAACATTCAGGTCCTCCCTTCTCCTAGACATTTTGCATCACCAACCCCCCACCCCCTGCTACCAACCCACCGCCCCCTGCAACCAACTCCCCACCCTCCCCTCCCTCCAATGCCGTCCTCACTGATCGACTGAGTGAAAATTTGAATATTTTCCCCGCATGCTATAACTTACTCAACGCCGCGTATTCACGACATAAAAAGGGACCATGTCAGGAGAATCTTGCCGTGTGTTATGATTACCGGTAAGTGCCCTCGCTGAGAAATCCATGCATACAAATGCATCATTTGCCTTTTCAAAGTGTTGCTAAAAAAAAGCTGACACAGTCTCTTTAAGCTGTACCATAACATACATTTCTTGAATTTCTACCAATCCCTTGCGCAAAAACCACATGAAAACTGCAAGAGATTGTTTTTTTTTTATGATCTCAAGTAAACATTTGAACTGCTTACCTGGTTTTATACGAGGGGCAGCCTTTGGTGCCTGAAATAATAAAAACAAGAATATTCTATTTCATTCATTTAAAAGTGAAAAATGACATCTAAGATCCTTTCCATTTCGCCTGTAGGATGAATTATTAACTTGCATAACATAGCATTGATCATTCCCAATTTCGCTATTTCAAAGTGTCTCTTTGGGTGACTACTTATTTAATTTCCGCAAATTGTTATTTTAGAATCTTTAACGACTTTAGCCATGAAGCAATGGATAGATTTGTGCAAGCATGCACATAGCATGATACAGTCATTTAATACAGGTTTGATTATTACCAATCAAAAACACAGTCGAAACACACTTTACATGTACCTCAATATCCTTTCTCTTGACATAGTTTGCAGGGAAAAGGCCCTGCTTCCCTTTACAGCTTCCTTCCCACCACTCGCCATCATCCGTGTGGACCTTTATTACATCATCTGCTTGAAAGCTCAGGTCACCAGCCTCACCAGTGTAATTATACAGTGCTATGCACTCTGAAGACAACAAAATTAATACAGAGCGAATTAAAACACTCATTTCTACATGATAACCAACAGTCATGGATGATTGCAACACCACTGGCCAAAATCTGCATGCAGAAACCACGCCTACCAATAGAATCCTACATATATTTTCCTTGTAACTTTATTCCAATGATCAGGGCTGCCATAAAGACAGGGCTTGAAAAAAAACTTAAATTCCATCTTGCTCTTTGGGCAAGCAGCTCTCTAATTTTGCTTGCCCCAGACAGTTCGTGTTTGCCAAAACTTCCTATTTAGTTAGCGGATGGCTTGTATGGGCCTGTAAGCAGGAAAAGTTACTTGCGCCAGAGGAAAATCTTCCTGTCCCGGACGACTTGACACAACTTTTTTCAAGCCCTGTTAGGGCCGAGGGCCCTGGCTACTACACTTCTGAGCCATGGCTGCTTTCACAGACAAACAAGGCAATATTACTAACAGAACTTTTTTCCCCTGGTTACTTTTTCCATTTCCCCAGCTACTTCAAAAAATTAATTAGTGACAGCCCTGAATGATTGCGGACAATGCAGACATGAAGTGTAGTTCTAACTTTTGAGTCTGTCAACTCAACTTAATCCTTTCGTGTGACCATTATTTTAAATGAAACCTCTCAGGCAGTTCTTTTGCATGGTACCATTTGTTTTTCAATATTTTACAAAATGAAATCAAGGATTGTTCATGATATTTGTTTTTTGGCATTCTTTGTATGTTCATCATATCAACCATGTATGTAACTTACCAAACAGAGTTGTTGCTGTTCTGGGTTTTGTTTCAGGAGGAGAGATGGGTGTTGTAGCTTTATTTGATGTTTCTTTGGCTACTGTTCCATTTGTACTACAATATAGATAAAAATCACAAACAAACAATGGGTAAGCTCCTCTCAAAACATTGTTATTGTCCTATCTGTTACAGTCTTCCATGTCACATCTTAAAGTGCACCTAACCCCTCAATTTTTTTTTTTCGCTTAATCAACTCTATGTACGTTAAAAAGTTGAATAGTTAAATATTTCTTGTTTTTAACGTTGCGTTAGTGAATTATAGAGGTTTGAATTTACAAAATGTTACAGTGCTGCTACTGTTACCGGGGCCACCTAGACAAAGTTAACCAATCACAAAACAGAACGGGAACAATAGATTCCAAAATTTGCGACTTGAATAATGAAATGTCGAGTACAGAACAATGAAATTTTAACTTTAAAATGTTGGAATCTATTGTTCCTGTTCTGCCTTGTGATTGGTTAACTTTGTCGAGGTGGCCCGGTGACATTAGCAGAACTGTAACAAGATGACATCAAATCCAAGACTTGTTTATTATACAACTACTTGTTTCCACCTCCAAGTAATATTTTTTTACAAATCAATTGACTATTAACAGTTTTTATTTAGTATTTCTTAAATTGTTTATTCTTAAGCTGTGAACTGTGTATTGTAAATTAAAGTATAAATAATGGTAAAGTCTTGATTTGATGTCATCTAATTAGCTTTTTGTAAATTCAAATCTCTGTAACTCACTACATGCGGACAAACAAGAGAAATTTGCAAAAGTTGAGCAAAGTACTTAAAAGTTAAGGTTGTCATTTTCACTGTTTAAAGTTTAATGTTAAATTGCCAATACACTGTCATTTACCAAACGTTTTAAAAGTTTACCAAAAAAGTTCTAAGCATTCAAAGACTGAACTGCAGAATTGTCGGCGCCATTTGCCAACATAATTTTGATCAGGCACAATGAGTCTTGGCAGGGAAAAAAGCTCATCATTTTGAGCAAAATTAAAAGATAGTAACGTCAACTAATTTTTTTATACATCCTTGCCCATATTTCCATTTAATATTAAATAAAATCCCACTAAATAAAACAAAAAACGCCTGAGATGTTTGGCCGCAGTGGAACTTTGCCCGCCATTTTGAACATAGAGAAGGTCCTGGGGACAAGGTTGTTGGTTGGGTTGGTCACATCTTATAGAGGTTTTGTACGGCAGCCATGTTGCATGGCAGGAACAATGAAAATGTTTTGCATTAGAAAGAACATTCTTTCCCATAGGGAAAAGAATCTATTGTTCCTGCCATGCAACATGGCTGCCGTGCAAAACCTCTATTGCAAAAATAAGGGCTGCTTGGCATGTTTGAAATTTAGTGTCTCAGGATATCTCTAACCAGGTGGCCTGGTTAATGAAGCTGATCCTGGCCTGATTGCAGGGTTTGAGCCAGGATTTGATGAGTGGAGGCCAATTTGTCCCTTCAGCAAATGTTTTAGGGGACATTTTTCATTTTAGAGGGACAATAACTGTAAACCCAATGACAACCACGATTTTGAATTTTCCCTGAGACACAAAACATTAGCATACATGACGAATATATGTTTCAGTTTGCAATGCATTATAGGGCGATTTTAAATCGCATGGCTTTTTCTAAATTTTGAGGAGAGCCTTTTACAGCGAAATCAACGGTACAAACAGCAAAAATTGTTTTCTTAATGTTTTTGGAATCAAAGACTTTCTTGTATCTCTTTTATAGGCCATTTTCTGAACAGATGTTCAAGGGGACTGATTGTCCCCTTGTTCGTTTTTCTAAGGGACAATGTAAATTGCAGTGCGGGATTGGTGCAATGCCGCACGGCCTGGCTCAAACCCTGCCTGATTGGATCCCATACATGTATACATCACCTTGATTGCAAAGGAAATGGGAATGTTACCACTATGGAATGAGATGGGAAAGAACATTAAATTCTAAGAAGACAGTTGGTTTCTTCAACCGTCTTAATTGCACAGCACGTTTTCTATTGGCAATGCATTACTGCCATTCAAAACATTTTTAACATGTACAGCTGTACTTAAAGCCTGGCACTGAAAAATTTACATCCACAGCAAACTTACTCTGAAACTTTGATGGTTCCACCAAGAAGCTTGACATATGATTTTGGAAACCATCCCACATTGCCGTTGAGTTCCCCAGACCACCACATATCCTGCTGTTCCTTGACAATGATTACATCATTTTTGTTGAATGTAAGGTGGTCATCCTTCTTGGCTCTGTAAGGATACAATGCCATGACTCTGAAACCTTCAGTGGACTGTTGGTTGGATGTTAGTTTGGGGGTCTAAAAACAGAAGGAACATACATTTGTAAAATGGCAACACAACTGTATATTAGAGCTGGTAATTTGGCTTTAAAAACAATGGGGTTAAAAAAGCTAAAAAAATGATTCAATCAGTGCTCAGCTAGCCAGCCTTCATAAGTTCCATTTATCAACACTTCAAAATCAGAGTGGTACAATGTACATGGGCAGTTTAATCATCAGGGCCCGGCTGTTCGAAAGCCGGTTGACACTGACCCAGGATAAAAACATAACAGAGGTTTGAATTTCTCTTGTTAAAAGTGTTTTGAAAAGCTAATTATAAGTTACATGGAAAGACAAGTCAGAGACGAAACTAAAGGACAAAAATACTTTAGAAAAATCCCCATTGATTAATTATTTAACTGGAATCAAAATTGATGCTAACCCTGTGTTACATGTAGCTTAACCGCACTTTGTACAACCCGGCCCAGGCTAAAAGCCGCGGTTTGCCGTAGACAGTGTGAAATAAATTTGGAATCTTAAAAAAAGTTAACATCTGTGAGCAATAATTACATGTATTTCTCTTCACCTCTCAGTAACTACAGAACCATAGCAGAGTCCTGCCAAAGAAGTCTCGTTTGAATGGGCACACTTTTGACTTTCATCCACAGATAAAAAAAATTTCCACCTTGTACAGCATAATAAACAGCGTGGTAAGAAATAACTGGTCAACACCTCAACATTTCATCCACAGACTACAACTTGTACACCTTGAACACTGTACAGCATAATTAACAGCACCACGGGAAAGAACTAGGGTCAATTTAATAAAACGTTTACAAGTGTAATTTACAAGTTAGTGTAGCCATTGTTTCAGAGGTTGAAAACAATAGCTACACTTGTAAATTACAAGTGTAAAAGTTTTATTAAATTGACCCCTGGTCAATAGCCTTTAATTAAATGATCACACTTTAGGATGTATTTCACAGACTCAAAAGTTAGAACCACCTTCCACAACTCAAGATTTGACTGTGAGCATGAACAAAGTTAACAGTGTAGCAAAGTCCCCTTATTGTTTTTGATCACAGTTCTTGGTTCAGTCCTGCTCTAAACAGCTCTAAAATAAGTTATTTCCCTTGTACCCTCACCTCAGCCACAGGGACACTTGCACTTGTAACAGAAGAGTTCTGGCTTGCAACAGCAGAACCACCAAGTGAGCCTCCTGATGCAAACTGCATGGTAAGAGCTGCTGCAAGGGACTTTACTGAAGATGAGCTATCTGGAGGTGAAACACTGATGCCATCCTGTTTGTCTGCTTTGGCTTCTTCCTCTGTAATTTTTTCCACATAGTTTTCTGGGAACAGGCCTTTCTTTCCATTTGCCTCACCAAACTTCCAGCCAGGGGGAGTCATTTTACCATCTTGGTCAATCTGAATGGAAAATGAATGAGAATGAATGTTTTTATTTATTTTATGTATTTAATAAAATCCATTCTTGGGTTGAATCAGTATATAATAATGGTTAAATGTGTACCCAGTATTGTAAGCTAACCCTGACCCTAACACTAGCACAAAGCTAACTGTCATCCCTTACACAAAGATACATGTACATGTAGCTAGTGGTGTGATGGTTAGTTTGTGTTAGAGTTAGCTAGGGTAAGCTTTGTGTTAGAGTTAGATAGGGTAAGCGTTGTGTTAGAGTAAGCTAGGGCAAGCTTTGCGTTAGGGTTAGCCAGGGTAAGCTTTGTGCTAGAGTTAGATTTGTGCTGGGGTTAGGGTTACCTTACATCCAGATCGAATAACTTACACTGTACATCTAACCTTGCACTGTATGTGGGGGCTCATGGCTGGGTTGTGGGGATTGGCAGTCATGGGAGGGTTACATGGTCTAGGCTGACCACCAGTGGAAGCTCCTGGACTCCTCAGACACCCAACCTCCATATAGCAATGCAGTTGTTAACATTATGTAAAGGTGATAAAAAGCCATATTTTTGTCATAGGAATAATTAGCATTATCTTACTGTGACAATGTCTCCTTCATCAAGCTGCAGCTCATCAGGGTTTCTAGGTTCAAATTCGAACAGGACTCTGTAATATTCCTTTGGTACGGCCACTGGTTTAAATAGATCTGCATTTAATAGAAAAGTTGACAGTTACATTGTAGAAAACCATGTTTCATTTGCTATACATGAAAAAGTGCTTGCCTGTCAATTGGAACACTTCTTGTACAAACATGGAAAATGCACATGTGGTTTTTAGTGCAATGAAAAGATTTAATAATCGTACATTGTATGTACATTGTATTCGTATTAAACATATCAAAAACACGACACAACCTTTGAGTTTAGAAAACATGTTTCAAATACTTCAGTATCCATTGTCAGATTAAGAATGTTTACAAATTTGTAACTGTAGTTAATAGCAAAGAAATGCTAATTATAAATATGTATTAATGTTGAGTGTTTTAAACATGAGCCAAGTACATGAGCCAAATGCTCAGAAGATTGGTTTACCTTACGTTAAATAAATTTACTTACTTACATGTACTAACTTACTTACTTTACTTGTAATAATTAATATATCACTATAAGTAATTAACTTAATACATGTAATTTAGCCTGAGAAAACAGACAACTTTTTGCAGTAGCACCACTAGGGCGCAAAAAGACATCTGAGAAATGAGCGCAAAAATACCATTCTAATGATGTAACACTACCCAGATCAGGATAGTCCTTTTGATGGGTTGAGAGATTGTTTCAACCAATCAGAAGGAATACACTGATCTGGGTAGCATAACATCGTCAGTACAGTATTTTTGCACTCCTTTTCTTAGATGTCTTTTTGTGGAGGACAATGTAGTGGCGCCACCATGCAAAGGCATCTGTTTTCTCAGGCTACATGTAATTAAAACCTAATTAATAAATTACATTCATCTCAACCACCAATTGATACTATAATTATCAACAAATTAACTATTAGTTTTAACAAGATCTTACTTGCGGGAGGTACGTGCACTTTAACATCTGACCCTTGATCCTTTATTAACTGCTGCATTACTAACACCTTCTGTTTCACGTCTCCACCAGATGTCTTTGCCATGCTGGTCTGTTCACTGCTGATGTGTCGCACAACAGGTACACTGCATGGTGGTATCCTGCTAGATGGACGACTGCTTGACGGAAGACTGCTTGATGGAAGACTGCTTGACGGAAGACTGCTTGACGGAAGACTGCTTGACGGAAGACTGCTTGATACCAGCATCTGTTGCTGCTGGACCAGAATCTTGTCTTTTGTGATAAGCTGCTGTTTTTTCAAGTCCTCCTGACGTCGTGCTTCTTCAGCCTGTTTAGCTTCGTTAAGGCGTCTTCTCATCTCCTGTTCCTTCCTCTGTTTTTCCTGTTCTTGGCGCATGGCTGTATAGAAAGTGGCAACATTACTAATACAGACAACAATAAGCTTACAGATGATTTGCATTTGGAGTTATTAGTGCAACATTTAAATCGATCTAAAATGATTTTGCCACCGAAACACGCGTTTTGATATGTATCTACCTTAAAATAATAAAATTTAGTCTTATTTGAGCATGTGTTCCTCGATAGCGTAGTGGATTGATGTTATGGCTTAGCCCCGGAAGGCCCGAGTTCGAGTCTCTCTCAAGTCCTTTCTTCTTTCTTTCTTCCGATTGGACATTATGAAAGTGATGGACTGTTTTTTTCCGTTCATCAAAAATCCTTACGTTTAATTTTTTTGAAAAATATCGAAACATGTCAGTGTGAAAACGTAAGCTTACGGCAATATTGCGTTACGTGTTAGCATTTCTTCTTCACGGGTTGACTCTTAGGAACCTAACTCAAAACACTCGGGAATCAATGCTGCAATGAGTTAAAGGTGCCACGAGTTAAAGCTGTGTACAACTTCTTGTTGACTTTAAAATTGAACCTAATCATACATGTACTCTTCATACACTGTACATGTATATTGATTGAAGTTTGGCAAGCTAGCAAATTTTTGGCAAAGTATTGCTAAAGTTAGTTCTTGTATTAACTTTTGTTGTGGTTCAAATTTTTCTTTGGTTTAAAATTTTCAGGCAAGTTTATTCTTATTTTCCTTTGTTTCAAATGCATTATCATAATCTCAGACAAAGGAAAACAAAAATCAAACAGGTTTGGACATTTTTAAACCAAACAAAAATTTGAACCACAACATATCCAACAGAGCTGTTT
Organism: Dendrophyllia cribrosa; assembly: GCA_024195265.1. Classification (NCBI taxonomy): domain Eukaryota; kingdom Metazoa; phylum Cnidaria; class Anthozoa; order Scleractinia; family Dendrophylliidae; genus Dendrophyllia; species Dendrophyllia cribrosa. The sequence continues at coordinate 38,745,052 of JAJLRJ010000004.1, forward strand.
TCAGTCAATGAAAAGAATGCCTCTTTGGATCGAGGTCAGCCACATTGCTGAACCATGTTTTGTTGACTAGGAACAAAGCCATGCAGTTATTTTTGCAGTACTGTGAGGTTTCAGGAAATTATAATTACATGTATATCCATGGTCTACAACGAAGGAAATTTCTAATTTTTGTTCTAGATACATGTACAAAGATAAGATAATCTCCTGTCTACTACCAATGCTAAACTAAACAGAATCCCACCTTCTAATTCCCTTTCTCTTTGTTTCCTTGCTTCCTCTTCCTCCCGTTTTCTTTTGGCCTCCATTTCCTTTCCCCGTCTTTCATCTTCGTCTTTCCGTTGCTTCCAAGCAGTGTATTCCCTCTGCTTTGCTTCTGAAATTTGCTGTAATCTAGTATTTTGGCCAGACAGTTGTGCAACACTCGTGTTCAGGTCCTGTAGATTATTTTAATGCAATTAAGGTGGCTCGACTGGGTTTTTTGGCGACATAACACCCCAACTTTGAACGGCTGATACTTCACTGTCTGAGCTCGGTCAGGCAAGCTGCTTCACACATAAACTAGAGATGAAATAAACTTTCCAAAAAAGGAGATTTGATTGACATCGGTGTTACCATAACAACAATCTGATGACGTCATGGATTTTACATATTAGTAATTTTCTCAACATCTAGACCTAAACTTTTAAAACGACTGTATGCCTCTTATAGTCTAGATGTATGTCTTCAAGACTGCAAAGTTTGAAAAAATTCTATGAGAGCATTTCCGAATAAAATTGAGTTGAATATTTTCCATCAAAAATTTAAAAATTTGCATTACTTTCTGTTATTTCATCGATGCCAGCGCTTTCCTGACAAATTGAAACAATATTTTCACCATATGTTATTCATGTGCCATAAAACTACATTCCCTGAAGGTTTCATCCTGTTTGCTTCACTAGATTTCAGTTGATATGATCGGAAGCGATGTCTTAAATACTCTGTATGCTCATTCTACTCACAGAAGTAACACTTTTGTTAGGGAAGCGTTTATTTAAAAACAAGTCGACGAAATTTTTTTTAAATCTTTTGATCTAAAGTTGAACATGTACAGTTGTAATGCACTATCTCTGCAAATTTCAAGTGCATTGAATCACTTTAAGGGCGCGAAATACAATTAAAAGTATAGGGGACTTTTGCATTCGTCTTCCAAAGTTTCATTGCCGTATTATTTGTTGACAGCTGGTTTATTTCAGGACTCTCTATTGTCTACATTCTACATATTTGTGCGCTTTTGAAACAACACGTTTGCCATGCCTGCATGCTCCAAAGCGATCGTGAAAATTCTTTTCATAGTACAATGACTACAATGGCAATTAACATAAGGCTGCGGTCATGCACATGTAACAGGTTTAAAATTTATTCAAAAGTGCACAAATGTATAGAATGTAGACAAAAGAGAAAGTCCTGAAATAAACCAGCTGTCAACAAATAATACGGCAATGAAACTTTGGAAGACGGATGCAAAAGTCCCCTATACTTTTAATTGTATTTCGCGCCCTTAAAATGATTCAATGTACTTGAAATTTGCAGAGATAGTGCATTACATGTACAACTTTAGATCAAAAGATTTAAAAAAAATTTCATTGACTAGTTTTTAAATAAACGCTTTCCTAACAAAAGTGTTACTTCTGTGAGTAGAATGAGTATATTTAAGACATTGCTTCCGATCACATCAACTGAAATCTAGTGAAACAAACAGGATGAAACCTTCAAGGAATATAGTTTTATGGCACATGAATAATATATGGTGAAAATATTGTTTCAATTTGTCAGGAAAATGCTGGCATCGACGAAATAACAGAAAGTAATGCAAATTTTTAAATTTTTGATGGAAAATATTCAACTCAATTTTATTCGAAAACTCTCTCATAGAATTTTTTCAAACTTTGCAGTCTTGAAGACATACATCTAGACTATAAGAGGCATACAGTCGTTTTAAAAGTTTAGGTCTAGATGTTGAGAAAATTACTAATATGTAAAATCCATGACATCATCAGATCGTTGTTATGGTAACACCGATGTCAATCAAATCTACTTTTTTGGAAAGTTTATTTCATCTCTAGTATATGTGTGAAGCAGCTTGCCTGACCGAGCTCAGACAGTGAAGTATCAGCCGTTCAAAGTTGGGGTGTTATGTCGCCAAAAAACCCAGTCGAGCCACCTTAATTGTCAGTTTGTCTTAGTCCAAGAAGTCCACCAAGCAGTTCAGTTTACAAAGTACAATGTACCAAAATGTGTAAAGTGGCCTCCAGTACTACCTTTGCACACCTACACTGTACACTCTGGTTTCCTCTCCTGATTTAATGCTTTAACCCCAAAGTGTGCCAAAAGTAAAAATTCAATAAAAATTCCAAATTTCATTTTGTAAAATTTTGCAAAACGAATGGTGTCATGCTAAAGTATTGTCCAAGACATTTAATTTGAATGGTCACACCATAGGATTTTGTTGACAGACTCAAAAGTTAGAACAAATGGTACCATGCAAAAGTACTGCTGAATAGGTTTCATTTGAATGGTCACACCATAGGATTTCATCAACAGACTCAAAAGTTAGAACAAAATAATAGTGCCATGCAAAAGTACTGCTGAAGAGGTTTCATTTGAATGGTCACACCATAGGATTTCATCAACAGACTCAAAAATTAGAACAAAATGGTACCATGCAAAAGTACTGCCGAAGAGGTTTCATTTGAATGGTCACACCATAGGATTTTGTTGACAGACTCATTATTCAGAACTACATGTACATAACAGGACTCCAAAATTGACTCTGGGAGTGAAAGGGTTCATCTATGTTATGGTTCAAATTTTTTGGTGTAAAAATTTTCAAACCAGTTTGAGTTTTGTGCTCTTTTGTCTGAGATTGTGGTAATGGATCTGACACAAAGGAAAATGTTCACACCAAAAAAAAAAATTTGAACCACAACATCTACACAAAGAACATGTGTAACTGTTAGTAATAACAGTTTCAATTGAGTGTCGTAAAACCAAAACCAAAGTAATCACTCTGACCAATCACAGCAGAGGCTGTCCTTCCAATGAACCAATCAGAGCTCAAAGCAAATACATGTACATGTAGCCAGCGCCAAGCACGGGAAAACGCGTGTGAGTAAGTCATGATTGTTTTTGGTTTTACTTCTGATTGGTTGAGAAAGTGGCATGAGAATTTTTAGTCAATCACAAAGCATTACAATGCAAAACCAAAGCAATTGCTATAAAATTACATTTGACACCTAATTGAAAACCGCTCTCTCTACAAACAATTCTCTTAATACAATGTACTAACTTTGACTTGTGTATTCATTGTATCTAACTCTTTGAACTTTTCAGCAAGGACTCTTTCCATGTTGTTCTGTAAAGTTTGCAGTCTTCTCAGGTTTCCTCTGGAGTCCTGCACACTAGCCATGACATTTCCATGGGTGTCTCCTGAGATGAAACATAATTTTAACATTTTAGTAAACATGGGAGACCTTGAATTACTACTTTGCAATTTGAAATGCTTTGAATGCCCAAGCAGATGCTTCTAAACAAGTTTGGTTGTGTAATGATCAACAAGAGAAATAAAGTAGAAAACCTATAGTTCAAGCCAAAAGTGGCTATCATTTCAGGGTATTTACAGGGTGGTCATACAGTACTGCTCAAAATGTAAATGTAAGTTACCACCACCTCCCATAACCACTTCGTTTCTCTCGAGATGCGTCTTGTTCCTCGTGAGACACAGGACGTTTAGGGGTGAATTACAAGAATATATCCTTGCCAATGGTTGGTACATATCTAAAGTCAATCCAACTTTTTGTTGCTAGAAAATAATGTACTTTTGGTCCAACCAATTTGGCAATAAACTGCAGAGCATGCAGAAATCTTTAATACATAAAAATGTACGCCAGATTTTTGCAAGTAATTTATTCCAAACTGAATGGTTCAGTGATTCTCATGACAAATGAGAAGCATCTTGTGAGAAACGAGACGAGAGGTGGTCACTTACATTCGAGTGGTACTGTTCACCTGTAATGTAGGATTCCACTTAAGCCTACATGTGTACATGCATATTGCAGAATACATGTATAAAGACAAAGCTTACCTAATTTGTTAGTATCACTTTTATTGCACTCCTGAGAGAGCCTTTCGCTTTCTTTCTTTATTACAACTATTCTTTGTTGGGATTCCTGCCAAAGTAAGAATTTATTCATTTGTTAAAGAACCAGTATCGTCCATTACGCATCACGCGCTGCGAGCATCAATGGCCATTTTTCTTGATGTTAAAAAATCTGGTAGGTCTGGTCCGGTTGCATTGGCTACATATCAGTCATTAAACGATGTGCTTAGCTGTTTATTCAAGTACCTCATTTATCAGGCAACACTTAAGAACGTACAATGTGTATTGTAATAATTATAACAAGTTCGAATAGAACAGAAGCACGATACAATATAACCCCTTTCCATGCAATTGACTGTTTGCCACAAAAACGCAAGACCCCGGAAAACAATAGAAGCCTCACTCCTGTGCAAACCAAAACAATAACACAGGTGATGAAGCATAATGGACAATACTGCAGGGTCTTTAATGTTTTGACCTACATGTATATCAAAATAATTATTATTGAATACATGTATGATAGAATCGCATCAGTGTAGATGGTTGCTCTTCCCTATAAAAACCAACATGAGTTCTATAATGTTGTGGATGAAATACCAAATTGTGACCATTCAAATAAAAGCTACTGTACATGCAACGAACTGTACTTTGCTGCTAATTATGCTGTACAAAGTAAAATGGTTAAACCGTTGAAAGCCATCAGTTAGTTAGTAGTGTACATTGACATCACGAAAACAATGACTGCAACGTAGCAATGACCTGGACACCAGAAGGAAAAGGGAAAAAGAAGAAGAAGATCCAAGACTACCTGGAGATGCACAGTTGAAAAAGAAATAAAAGAAGCAGGATGGGAATCATGGAATGAAGTGCAGACTATAGAAGCTGACTGAGAAAGGTGGAAACACTCTGTAGAGAGAGGATACATGTAGGTGATTGACATCACTACTAACACTAAAACATCCAAACCCACCTTGATATCACACTGCACTCTACTGATTTCTGCAAATCTCATTTCTCGGCTCTGATTAACAAGGTTTAGTGATGTCTGGCACTGCATACAGGTTTGCCTTTCCTTATCTAATGTCTCTTGAACTTCATTTTTAGCTTGGTTCTAAAACAGGATGAATACATTGTAGATACAGTTGAAAGAAAGACGGATAGGAACATTTCTGCACATGTAATTAAAACTCGCTATTTTTAACACCTTGTAACATAAGATATGTATTTTTATCTTTTGAACAATAAAGACAAAGACCATTATTAAAATATTTATCATCATCATCATCATCATCATCATCAATAGATAGCAGCAGTAGATGTTAGTCATCTGATTATACACATGTCTGAGGAAGGTCAACTAGTGCTTAACCACAGTAGTCATGAATCGCTCTCATGGAACTTTGATGTCAGGCATGATTTTGTAACAGGATGTAGCGAAGGTTTTGAATGTCTTTTGCATGTCTTATTAATAATCATTTATTAAATGCTAAAATAATACATTACACATTTTACATGACAATCATCAAGTACCATCACATGCTAATAAAATAATATGAATACTCGACTAACAAGTAAAGAACACTTACCACTTTAAGCAGTTCTTCTGCCAGTTTTTTAACCCTTGATTTAAGGTTGTTGACGATATCTTGTTCCATATTTTTGTGATTCAATAGTTCTTCTTTTTTCCGTTTTTCCCATTCTAGCTGCCGTTGTCTCTCTGCTTCAATCTGGGCAGCCTGCAATACAAGAAACAAACACAATTTATTTTAATAACACATTCACCATATTAATGGCACTGTTAACAAAATGCAAAACTGATACAAGACTGACTCACTTGTTACCAAGCTAGTGATCCTGAAAAGTCTACTAGCCACTACAATGTACGTAAAATTATTTCAGTTGTCCAAGTTTCCCAGGCTATTTTGTCCACCTATCTTTGTCCCTTGTGGGGAAGCTTAGACACAGCCAAGCCTTCATAAAATCCATTATCAACACTTCAAAATCTGAGTGGTGCATGGACAGTTTAATCATTAGGCTCATCTGGTCAACATCAAGCAAGGATGTGAGAACTCTCCTAAGCAACTACGTTTCTAAATTAGCTGCTTTTTGTAAAAGTACAGTTGAACCTCAGCTCCATAATATGGACACCTCTCTATTAATTATGGACAGTTCCCTTGGTCCCAAAGATACCAAAATTCATACAATTCCAACCTAATATGGACACCTCTTTAATGCAGGCACTTGGGTCGGCCCTTTTGGTGTTCGTATTAAGAAGGTTCCACTGTATACATGCTTCATGTATCACAGTAGTTAAAAAAACAGGTGAACAATTTCTTACAAGTCGCTGCTGAATCATTTTCTTTCTTAAGGCTTCTTGCTCTCTCTCCATTTCTAGTTGTTGTTGCCGTTGCTTCTCCAATTCTGCTTGCCGTTTTTGTTCAGCTTCAAGTTTTGTTCTTTGCCTCCTTTCTTCCTCAAGTAACTCTTTCCTCTCCCGTTCATCCCTTTCTTTTTTCAACTTTTCTTGCAATTCCATACGTCTTCGTTCAAGTTCCAAGCGCCCTTTCTCAAAGTTATCTTTCCTCTTGTCCTCAAAAGTGACTGCAAACAAAAAGTACATGTATTTCCTCAATTCATAGCTGGGAACCATCACTATTTTTTACCTCTCCAAGAGGAGTCTGGGCAACCTTTTATGAGCATTTAAGGTGCCTCAAAACAGTTTTTAGTAATTTCCAGTACTTACACCAAATTGGTGCATAATCTCTTCCCCTGATGAAGACTAGCAGTAAGCAGTCAAAACATTGCAATTTACAATGTACATCCCAAGTAAATACATTGTGAGGCAAACAATACTAAACACATAATAATACACCTAAATGTTTATAACTACAATGTATTAAAAACACAAGTGACAGAACTGTATGGATATTCAAAACGACGAGCCGTGGGCAAGCCATTGTAAATATCTATACTAACAGTTCTGCTGTACATGTACATGTATATTGCTTACAAAAGAACAATAGCGATGAAGGTTATTAGCATTCCTATTAGAATTCTGTATCCATATCTGTTCTGTATCAGGATTTAAAGGGAACCTCCATTGTCAGAACAAATTGACATTAAATTGTTGGAAATAAAGTCAAAATTTCGATTATTTTAATAACAAATGAAAATATTTTTTCAGTGTGCAAAAAAATGGATATAAATATCGCCTATTTTTGCTTTTAAATTTCCCACGCGCCACCATTTTGAATTTTTATGATGTCATAATTTTTTTTATGGTTGCCGCTTTTGCTAAGCAACGTCCTTTTGTATGCGACAATTAGACAACCGTAACACATCATAAATTTTCAAAATGGCGGCACACGGGAAATTTAAAAGCGAAAATAGGCGACATTCATAGCCAGTTTTTATACCCTAAAATTATATTTGCACCTGAATTTATTTAAATTAAATTTAGACTTTATTTCCAACAATTTAATGTCAATTTGTTATAACAATGGAGGTTACCTTTGAAAACCTTCATTAAGGTTTGAATTCATTTCTTTTGTATTTTCCTTATGAATTATTCATGAATTTTGTAAGTGATATTTTAACAAAAATAATTAACAATTTTGATTGGCACTGGTGTAAGGTACATGAATATTTTCATGCCAGACTTACAAACTGTCATACTCCCAGATCTTGATTTTCCTTCTGACACACTTCCACTTCTTTCTCTTTCACTGCCACTTCTTTCCCGTCCACTGTCAGATCTCTCTCGGCCATCTTGAGCTGGAGGGAAGTTATTGACAGTGGCTTGTCGTGACTGATATGATGGCGGAAGAAGCCCCGGAGGCACTGCAGGGGGTAATGCCTGACCAAGCTTTGCTATCTCAACAAAGTGCATGGCCACCGCAAACTCCTCCATGTTAAGCTGACCATCTTTGTCTAAATCAGAAAGATTCCTGAAAAAGAAAGTTTTAAAAATACATGTACATGTAGAATGCAGGATGTTTTGGTCTAATTGAATCTCTTTTAACGCTAATTCTAATGTTAACCAGTCATTATTTTAGCATCAGAATGCTTTTGGATTAACCACCCACTTGGAGAGTGAAATTGTACAGGTAAACACGAGCTGGCTATGCCCCTACATGTACACCTGTACATGTAGCTCTGCAATAAGGACCTTTAGGTCTTTAAAAGTGCCCCTGTGATCAAATTTTTAATTATCATTTTTTTACATTTTCGTGTACAATTAGACTTTCTTACTCATTTTGCCAAATTTCAATTCATTACGAACATCAGAAGTCATTTTATTTTTAACATTTATTTCCGAGAATTTACGGCCGCCATTAATCAACCTTGTTCCAAGGCTTGGTTGCGAATGGGAGAAAGTGACGTCAAAGACTCAAACATACCTCATGGGTAAACAATAAGTATTGAAAATCACGAAAAAGGCAACAAAAACTTTGGACTTGTTCTTTGCGCAATTTTCTATGCTTATTGTTATTATAATTTCAACCTGTGAGGTATGTTTGAGTCTTTGACGTCACTTTCTCCCATTCGCAACCAAGCCTTGGAACAAGGTTGATTAATGGTGACCGTAAATTTTAGGTAATAAATGTTAAAATAAAATGACTTCTGATGTTCGTAATGGATTGAAATTTGGCAAGATGAGTAAGAAAGTCTAATAGTACACGAAAATGTAAAAAAAAAATGAAAATCACAGGGGCACTTTAAGTATGAGATTGAGTACAATTACAGTGTATGGCTTTTAAAGTCTGGTTCTCATACCAAGCCAATCTGATCCAGAGAGTCCCTTTATTTACAGAAAGGAGCGAGAGCTCTGTTGACGTGACTGGTTTGAAATTCCAAAGTCGTACATGTTGTGGTTCAAATTTTTCTTCGGTTTAAATTTTTTTAAACCAGTTCAATTTTTGTTTTCTTTTGTGTCACATTATGATAATGAATCTGAGACAAAGGAAAATCAAAATCAAACTGGTTTGAAAATTTTTAAACCAAAGAAAAATTTAAACCACAACATACACATACTCCAATCTAAAGGTCCATTGTTACACATGTACAATAAAACATGAAGTAACAAGTAACATACTATCCTCACCATATTTGAGCTAAAATTCCTTGTGAAAGACCTGATTGAATTAGCATACTTCTAGCTTGATCGCCTAAAAACACAACAAAATAAAATTAACACAAAGCTACACCAGATGTACCAGCAAAGAATCTGCAACTGTAGCAAGATAGCAATAGATATGAACCCAGAATCATTTGTAACCACACTGATTGATGTGTAGTACACCTTTCACATGTAGTACACCTCTCACATGTAGTACACCTTTCACATGTAGTACACCTTTCACATGTAGTACACCTTTCACATGCAGTACACCTTTCACATGTAGTACACCTTTCACATGTAGTACACCTTTCACATGCAAACTCAAAACTTTAATACCTAGTGTTGTAGGAAGAAAGCATTTCTGATGTACATGTGAAAGGGTACATGCAGGAGCATAACCATTCTATGTCGATTATTATGCCTTATTTAGTTTTTCTCACTCAGGTTTGCCTCATTTTTGGCATGTGACCTACAAATTAACTGCAAAACATTGTTCAGAAATTTGTATGTATTTGTTTTAGAGAAAGAACATATGAAAAAAATAATAACTACATGTAAACTACTGGTATCTGAGAAAGAAGAGTTCTGGCCCTCTAGTGCTTTGACTGTACATTCCAATATTCATGTAGTTCCTTCCAAAACTGTATGAAACATACTCCAAAACATTGCCTTTACAAAGCAGATTGGCCGTGAGAATATGCGACTGCAATACTCTTTACCAGCACAAACGACCTGAACGAAAATACTGTTATTTACGCATGCCTGGCTTTAAACTTCCGGATTTATTAATTTTTCTTGAGCCCAAACTTGGCCACTGAAGTGAAAAAAAAATCAGCAAAAAATCGAGAAATTAGGGTAAACTTTGGGATTCATTTTCTCGAGCAAGATTCAACAGAAGACAGGGAGTTTAGTTTTTTTTTGCATACATTGTACGTTATTGCTCTAAAATGACAGAAGAAAAAAAAACAGCAGAAAAAAAATTTTAACAATGTTTTGCAACTAATTTGTAGGTCACATGCCAAAAACGAGGCAAAGTACTGTAAGTGCGAATGGTTATGCTTCGAGCCCTTCATATACATGTACATGTACATGTATAATAAGCTGCCAGTATGACATGAACATGTGACCCACTTCTTGTTAAAGTTATGGACTGCAACTTAATGACTACAATAAATTGAAAGAGCATGATGAAATTAGCAAGATTGCCAATTTTGAGGACCCTGGTGTTTAAGCGTGAAATTTTATGGGGATTAGAATGTTTTTAAAATTAGATGATTTGTACGGAAAAAAGTTGCTGAATGGCAAGTACATTACAGTCTGTTGCATCTAAAGCATTTTATTACATGTATGTAAACAAAGCAAGTCATGTAAACTTTGGCAACCATAACTAGCAATTACAAACATGTTTGAGTGGCAGACTTAAAACAGACATTCCTACCTGATAAAAATCCTGTCTTTTTATAGTCATTTGCTTTGAACATTTGATTATATTTTAGTCTGTGTGAAGGAGTGATTGCTCCATAAGGCCCAGCAGTGGGAGCAAAACTCCCAGTCAGTGAATTGGCCCGCTGGACATTGCCCAAACCAGAACCAAAGCTGTTTTGGGCTTGGTTTCCTGGTCCATTAAGTAGCGACGTATTTGAAGAAGCAGTGAATGATGATGACAAAGACGCTGATGGGAGGCCTCCTGATGAGGGAGACCCAAAGGACGACCCGAAAACGGAGGAAGAAGAGGTAGCTAATGCTCTTGTTTGCGGTGGAGATTGGTTTACTCCAGACCAAGAAATACCTGAGGTCACAGATTTATGCGGCATAGTCATCATGCCAGCCTTGGAAAAACCATTAGACACTGATGGATTAGCCGACTGACTCCAGTCTGTGGTGGGTTTTGCCTTCTGACCCACAAGAAAGGTGCTTGGCATGGAGGTCATTTTCAGACTGTTGGGAAGTGATGTTGGTAATTCAATTCCTTTCAGTTTGCTTTGAATTAGATGCACGGCGATGGTGAATTCCTGCATTGTCATCTTGCCATCACGATCTATATCTGCCAGGTTCCTAAAAAAAATGGTAAAGCTTAGGTACTAAAACTTAAAAATGGTAACCTTGGTTCTACTGTTGGCAAGCAGGGTCCTCCCCAGGTGTTTGGGAAGGCCAGGGGATATTCTTACTTGCATCAAATTGTTCTAAGGTGATCAGTATACGAAAAAATGTAAAATAATGGTTTGAACCTGGGGGTATCAGTAGTCTGTCAAGTTTGATTGTCTGCGTTAGTGTAGTTCTGAAAAGAACTGTTGTTGTTACATGTAACAATGACTGACATTTCGACAATAATAAATAATTATAAAAAATACAACAATTTTATTCAGAATTGCTGCTTCAGTTTTAAGAAAGAAAAAAACTGCTATCAATGCAGTCCTGTTAAAAAAATAAAAAAACATAAAACTTTCAACTGAGAGAATTTGTTGCCCTTTCAGGGCTCGAAATTAAAAAAAAATTCTCAATCGCAATTTGCGAGTAATTCCTAAAATTTAGTCGCAAGTTCTAAAATTTCAGTCGCAAAAAGAATAACTACTACCACCGGAACTGGAAATGAGAAATGAGAAATTGGTGACAAAGTCTGACAAGTGCGCCCGTGATACACTTCTTGGAGACCGTGTTAATGGAGAGTGAAATCGGCCGTAAAACAGTCGCAAAATCACGACTAATAGACAAATTTTGGTCGCAAAAGTGAAATCTTTAGTCGCAAATGCGCCCGATACAGGCGCAATTTTGAGCCCTGCCTTTTTTTGCTGCTAGCTCCCAGGCGAGTAGCACACTAATCTTTGGTTTGCCTGTGGTTGCTTGGGATCCCTGTGCTTTATGTTATGCAGCCAGCATCTCGATTTTTTGTTTGTCACGATGATTTTGAGCAAGCCTACGTCCAGCGGTGTCATCATAACTTACATGCGCCTGGATCTGGATGCATCTTTTGCCGTCCATATCCGTCCATAGCACATTCTCGCTTCTCTTCGCTTCTGCGATATTTGCAAATGTATCATGCCAAATTCGAACTTATTTGTTGCTGGGAGCATTCATCAAGGTCACGAACGATTTAATGACATTTCACGGGGAAGACAATGTTTTTTATGAGTTTTTCAGCGTTGTTACATGCTCAGAGTTTGCCGATTGAACAATGGACTGGAGTAACTGCAGAATACCCTGCCATTTCGAGTGCCTCAGGAAAAAAAGTCCGTACGTGGTACGCAGTGGCAGTATGAAGACATGACAAGACAACATATTTTCTTGCCTACGCGGTACGAAGTCGTTAAATAATCCAAGAGGACAGGGCAATATATTTTCTTGCCTACGCGGTACACAGTCGTTAAATAATCAAGAGGACAGGGCAATATTTTTTCTTGCTACGCGGTTCGCGGCACGTAGTTGTTAAATAATTCAACTGTGTTGCCTACGCGTTACGCGGAACAATGGATCACAAAGAGCATTCATCAAGGTCACAAACAATTTAGTGACATTTCGCGGGGAAGGCAATGTTTTGTTTTATGAGTTTTTCAGCGTTGTTTTGGCTCAGAGTTTGCCGATCGAACAATGGATCACAAAGAGCATTCATCAAGGTCACGAACGATTTGGTGACATTTCACGCGAATGGCAACGTTCTTTTATGAGTTTTTTAGCGTCGTTACGTGCTCAGAGTTTGCCGATTGAACAATGGATCACAAAGAAGGCCTGGTGCACAATACTGGTGATCACGGCCATAACACCGTGCATACGCACAAAATCGTTGTTTCAATTCATGCTCGATATTTGTGCATAAGCACGCATAGAAATCAGAAAGGCACGATTTAGGCTCGAATTATGCACGATTAAGGCACGAATTAAGCATGAATTAGGCACGACTTAGGCGCGATGTAGGCACAATTTAGGCACGATTTATGGATTTAGACACGGCTCTGAACATGTTTTCTGGGACACAGTACCCCACCGGATTCGGATGTAAATGTGAATGACGGGAAAGTCTGAAAAGACATGAGCTTACACCGGAGAAAGGTAAGAAGTTTTATAAATTATCTTCACATAGTAAAATAAAAACATAAATAAAATGGAAAAAATCGACCGGTCTCTGGGCGTTAGGTAATGTTTAGACACACTCAGGCACAATTTAGGCACGGTTTAGGCACGAATTAGGCACGATTTAGGCATGATTTAGGCACGATTAAGGCACGATTTGGGCACGATTTACGCACGATTTACGCACAACTGTTTGTGCCATAGCACACCAGGATGCCCGTAATTCATGCCAATGCCCGGTAAAAAGCGTTTATGTGGTTTAAAACGGCTGTCTAACTTCGTAAATTTCATTCAATTTTTATACATGCTATGTTATTTCTGTATAACTTACACAATTAAAAAGCTGATTTTATGAACATTTAAAATGTACACTTTTTTAGCTAAATTTCTTCTAGGAATAACGTGGAAACAACTTATAAAATGCACGTCATGACGGCTAGTAGGAATTTGCTTCAGCAGTAGCTCACCTGTTAAGATGAAGAATATTTTTATTTTCCCATTAGGTTTAGCCTTAGCCAAGGTTTTGATTGTTCATAAGTTTTCACTACTTACTACGAAGTTTTATTGCTGTACCATTTACTACAGCTGAAGAAAACCATAGTGTGCGTGGTTAGACTGCAAATGTTACGGGCAGTGCGTCAAAAGAGCCCACTTTAGGAGCATTAAATCAACTATTTCCCTTGTAATCTACACTGTTAATAGACAAAAGACACTCTGCAGGAAACATCTTCAACAACTTAAAATTGTGGCCAAACCTTAAAACCATCTGATTTGAAATAGTTTTACTAGAGCAATTTTTAGCCAAATTTTCGGCCATGATCACCAGTACCGTGCACGTGGCCAGAACTACTTATATGGTATGTAATTCCATTGCAATTTTGAAGGCAAGGACCAACGTAACAAAACAGAAGCACCGGATCCAAATTGAGGATCTAATCAGCTATAAATAATGGTAAATCAGCCTTGCTTTTTTTGTAGCTTACTGCCTAAAGAGGCGTAAGCTACTATGCTATCTGTTTGAGTGAGTGAGTGTAACAATAGAATCCGAGCCCACAACGATTTCCTTCAGTTTCCTTTCGACTTTCTGCCGTGTTGTTATTATTATTATCATTACGTTGTGTCAACCGTCTTCGTCCCCGTCTACGTCTTCGTCTGTCCCTCCGTGTGCGTCCTCTCGTCTTCTTGTCAAGTTGAATTGGTTTTCGTTGTGTTCTCTATTACAAAATCACGAACGGTGCATAGATTGGTGCAAGGAACAGAATCTACTCGCGTCGGCCGTGAAGTGTCCTAGGCCTGACTGCTGCTAAGCACTAAGCTGGACGAAACGCGCGAAATCGCGAGACGGGTTTGAGTGGCGATGCTCGAAGAGACATTGCATTGGCATGGCATCACTGCGCCCAAACTCATGGTTTTCTAGTAGCAAGCTTCCCATTCAAAAAATATTAGCCCTAACTTATGCTTGGGCGCACAAATATACCGTTAATCAAGCAGTGCATGAGACCTCGCAAGACGATGAGACCACGTCTACAGAAACGGTGATAGATTAGTAGAGCGCAGGGATAAAGAAACTATTTTGCCAATTATACCTGCTCACATATTGCCAGGAACCCACGTGATGAGTGACAAGTGGAGAACTTATGATTAGCTACAAGATGAGGGCTATCAACATCACACAGTTAACCACGGCCTAATCTTCGCAGACCCAGACACCGGTGCTTACACGCAGGGCATCGAGAATACATGGTGGGGAGTAAAGCGAGGTCTGCCCCGTACAGGAACATACAAAGATCTCTTCGAAGGCTACCTACAGGAGTTTTTGTGGCGTAAGCATTATGGAGAGGATCCCTTTAGAAACATCATCAAGCATATCGCTGAACTTTACGAAGTGTACAAAGACCCGTAAAGTGTTCCGCGTAACAATCTATGCACCATTCGTGATCTTCTTTCATGAAATCAATAATACACCAAGTAAAGATTCAACACATCGCATCACAAGGTGGAAAACGGAAAAAAATCACCACAACAACATCAACGGTGAGTTTCAATTTATTTTTATCTGGTCTATTAATCGACGCAGTTTCCCTAACCCTCATTTAAAAGCTTTTCATTCGCGCTACAACTTGAAAAACGGCGCATTTTCTTCGACAAATTTGGATGAAAATGTTCATTTTAAACCTAATTTGAAAAAGACAGAAAAAAAAAATGAAAAAAAAACTGTATAATGTATGCTATTCCCAAATGCAGTCTATTGTTTTCTCTATTGTTCTCTTTTATAATAGCGCGTATGCATAATTAATGTATGGGGTTATACGGAAATCTTGCCAGAAGTTTTTACTAATCAGGTCAGCTGGCTGTGTTATGAAAATTAATGAAAGAAAAGAGAAAAGGGGCTCCCATTACTTTATACACTGGTAAAACCTCTCCTTGCAGAATGCTCAAATACAAATCATCATCACATATGATTGCTTCATGCTTCTGAAATTGAAGGCAAACACCTGCTCACCAGGAGCATTGCCTCATAAAATAAAATACAGTAGGATTTTAATATATCTTTACATATTGCACCTAATGCACAATGTGGAAATATAACAAAATCACCCATTAACTCACCATATCTGACCTAACACCATTGGTGGGAGATTTGATTTGAGGAAATACTTCTTGGCTTGCTCACCTTGAAAATATTAAATTTGCATCAACGAGTGATCAAGAAATAAAAAAAGAATCTGATTAGACTCCTTTCACTTTTACAAACTTAAACATCAATGTCACAATTATTGACACATGCCTGCATTAACACAGTAATATGATATTTTGAATTGAAATTAACATTAATTAAACTCGCATTAAACAGCCAAGAAAATAATTTGAGCTCATGTTGCTAATATATTTTTTAAAGAAGATGACATAACTCAGAAAGATATGTTATTCACCAACTATCCCTCAATTGATTTTCAGCTTAATATGTTCATGTCACAGATCTGTCAAAAGAATAAGGTTCCTAGCATTTTCCTGTTAAGCTCACAATGTAAGTGAATCTTTTGTTTTGAATTTTGAATGGATTCAATTAGTTTTGTTGAAACAGCCAGCCATATTGATGAAATTCCGTACAAATACCAACATACATGTACTTTAATTCAACCTTATTCTTCCTGTTGAAATTTGTGATAAATATAACAATCAAAACATTCTAATGTTTAATCGGGATTAAAGTTTTAAGTAGCTAACCTGACAGAAAACCGCTGATGGGATTCAAACTCTGGAAAGTCGCTTCATGTTTGGTCCGATCCTCAGATGTTATGACCCAAGACGCTGTTGAGTTCCGCAAAGAAAACAAACACAAAAAATAACTTTCTACTGAAACTCGAAGAATAACCTTGTTAGAGAATCACAAATTCAAATACCTGGAAGGGAAGATCCAATCCCACTCGGAGAAGACGAGGCGAGTTGTGTCGACATCTTAAGCTTATATTAGGTGTCACTTCTTTGCCATAACAAAACTTCCCTCAAACTAATCAGAAATTGTCCTATTAATTTGAGGCCCTTTTTGGTGGTTATTTCCGTACGGTTGCCATTAGGTTTTCATTCTCACAATCCAACGATTAACCTTGTATAAAATCAGACATCCCCAAACTACTCGAGAAGACCTCGTACTGTCGCTGAGAGCGCAATATTTTAAGTGTGCTATAGGAAGATGGAGACGATTTTGCGAGGATTTTTAACAGCACAGAGCTGAGTCTAACACGCCGAGTACTTGGCTAGTTAACGATAATCCCAAAAAGATTGAAAAGCGTCAAGAACAACACCATCTAAGAAGAATAAATGTCGTGATATAACCAGCCTCCATGCCCTTCTGGCATTCGACCGAAACAACACATGTGTTGGGCGCATGCGCTTTATGAATAACCTGTTGGATTCTGGGTAATAAATTATGCGCAGGAACTGGGATCCATATTAATCCAATATGGCTGCCTCGTAAAAAGTGTGTGGTTATTTTTTGTGAAAGTAGAAGTCTTTTCGTCTTTGTTTTCTTATAGTTGTATAAATTAGGTGTCATAATGGGAGGAAAAGATAAACAGAGGACTAAAGGAAACGTCAAGGTACGATAAATAAGGATTGGAAATGTGCACGTGCTTAATCAATCAATCAAGCTCGAAGATGCGACTTCAGCTTCCTGTTATCCCATGAATGAAATTAAGCTTACATCACACTTCCCGATCAAAAATGTCCTGATCATTGATCTTGTGAAATTTGAATGCTCACAGAGTATGCTGTACATTTTTGGTTCTTTATACACCTGCTTATTATAAAATTATTATTATTATTATTATGTTTGGTACATGTATACAGCTATTTCAATTAACGTTGTCGGATGAAAGCTCAAAGCTACAAGCCAAGATAGTTGGGAGCGGCGCAAAATAAACGTTTTTCCCGCTCGTCGTATCGCTCATTCGCGCCGTTTCTGTTCGTTTCACCACTCCCAACTATCTGCATGCCTGGAACAGGCGCTCGGTTTACTCGTTCGGTCTTGACTTGTAGGCTTTGAGCTTTGAGCTTTGAGCTTTCACCCGACAACGTTAATTGAAATAGCTGTATACGTACATGTGTATAAAGTCTTATCATGTAAGCTTACACTGTATAAGCTTATTTACGTGTATGCTTGCAGTGGCTATTCATACGGCACCCGTACGCGGACTTCGATTTGCTATTCATACGGGAGTCCAAAACTTTCGACAATTTTCGATGTTATATACTTACAAAATGAGTCGCTCGCATCGTATACAGAGACTCAGTAAATTAGTCTGAGCCAAATCAACGTCGCTTACCAGAAGCGCTTCGTAAAACTAAACAAACATTTAATATTGTGGACTAACAAAAATGAAGAATAACATCAAAAATTGCAATTCGAAGTTTGCCGTACAGGAGTATTCTTTGACGCGAAGTGTCAAAATGAGTCGCTCGCATAGTATACGGAGACTCAGTAAATTAGTCTGAGCCAAATCAACATCGCTTGCCAGAAGCACTTCGTAAAGCTAAACGAACATTTAATATTGTGGATCAACAAAAGTGAAGAAAAATACCAAAAATTGTCGAAAGTTTTGGACTCCCTTACGGATAGCAAAGCAAAGTCCGTGTACGGGTGCCGTACGAATAGCCACTGCGTAAATTAAATGTGACGATAAATAGTACATTTCATTGTAATACAGTCAACTTGCGTAAAGCATACACTCTTTTTAAGGCGGCCGTGTGGTTGACTGGTTTTAGCTGAATTTCACTTGTTTATCTATAACTTCAAACTTTGTATATGTTGTAGTTAATTTTTTATCTCAGTTAATTTTTTGTTTTTCCTTTGTTTCGAATTCATTAGCATATATTACCATACCCCAAAACAATGGGAAAACAAAAATTAACTGAGATAAAAAATTAACTACGACATATACATGATGTGTATTGATGGTTTCCATGGTGGCCATGTTGGGGGTCAGAATAATGATAATTTTTATTTCCATCCTCTGGGAATAAAATTTTTTTTTCATGCAAACAAGTTACCTTATTCTTACTAATTTTCGCACGTACTCGCAATTGCAAGGAAAATTAGAGCAAAAGTGTACTAAATTTCGCGATTTTGTCAGTGTTTTGTTTTGTTTTGTCAGTGTCACTCACTAAATAACAAGAACAAATACTGGAAAAATACAAGTGTCTGGTTCATTCTAACTACAAGGAGCCTATAAATGGAAACTTTGATGATTGCGCGCTAGAGGTTTTGGTTGAATTACAAGCCGAAGAAAGCAGTGAATCAGAGGAAGACCGGAAAGACGTCTTCAAGGACAAACACTTAGAGTTTTAATTCAGAACAATTCATCACAAGGCTGGACTAAGAACATTTAAAATTCTTATTGTTTTGTTATATATTAATTGATATTATGGTATTAAATTTTGCATGTTTAAATTTCGCACAATCTTTTGTTCACGAAAAATTAGTGAGAATAAGGTATATTGTTTCTGACCACTAACATGGCACAAACAACCTCTAAGGCAGAAACCTCTCAAGGCAACATCATGGCAACTAAAAGTTCATATCAATAATATAATAATTACTGTATTTTTAAACTATCTTTAGCCATCCAGCAGTGGTCGTGCAGCAGCGCTGATCTCTAAGGATGGTACTGTGGGTTTTGTTGGTTTTGGAGGACTCCCAGGAAGTCCTGGAGCTAGTAACCTTGGTTATGTTCCAATGGCTGCTGGCACTGGAGACGATGTTGATGCTTCTGTTGACTCAGAATTTAGGATGGTTATGAGGAAGCTGATGAAACGAGACTCTGTTACAAAATTAAAGGTAAAGCTAGAAATAGTCCTGGCATTCATAAAAGTCATAGTTTGAGAAATAAATACACTGTACTAATAATTATTTATGGAGAGAGATCCAGTGACTGCATGGTGGTGTTAGAATGGAGAACAGTAGGAAGACCTACATGTAAAATGACCTGGAGGTGGACAGTGGAAGCAGAGAGACGGCAGACAGGATGGAATGACCGGAGCACTGCGAGAGTGGTAGCCAAAGACAGGGTGGCATAAAAGAAGAATGTTTAGGCCTAAATTATGCACCTACATTTACATGTACTGCTGGCACGAAGAGTGATGATGATGATGATGATAATGATGATGACTTATTACATGTACAGTGTACATAAACTTACATAAGCTTTTGAAGATCTTCAAACTCCCTCTTGTGTTTGCTTTGGGTTATGTTAGCATGCATACCATTTTGTACTTCTTAAATTAATAAAATTTTCATAGTGGGAACTTAAAAGAATTACATACTTGTACAAGGGAGCTCATGTTACTGTACAATGTAAATAATATCAGGGTTAGAAACTGAATTTTGACAGCACTCGCCATTTGGACTAGTGACTTTTAGAACTGCACCAAGAATAACTGTAGATTTGTACTTGCTCAAGAACATTTGAAACTCGCTTCTCAAACTCATTAATAATTAATGATGAGAACACAACGGAAATCACTACCATGAAGGAGGTTTGGATACCCGGTCTTAATTTGCATAGATTTTAGCGATTTTTTTATTCCTTCGTTTTCTCTGTATTTAATGAGCAGTTTGAGAAGCTATATCAAACACTTGAAAGAGTGTTTCATCAAGTATCCAAACACCTCTAAGTGGGGTAAAAAAAAACTTGGCTGCACCTCGTTTCGGTGTTTGGATTTCCTAAAGAAACACTCTTCCTTGTGTTTGATATATTACCTGAGAATCTCCTGGGTGAGTGGGCGAGTGCTTCATTTGTAATTTCCATGCCTGTAATCTTCATTATCTTCATTATCTCATTAATTCTTTTTAGTCTGATGATGGCATAGCATCAGCTAGAAATTCATCACATGCACACCCCTTACATGTACAGTGTACATGTACCAGACTTTTAATATATTAAATATTAGATTTAATTTGTTAGAATTGCCATCAGTTGATGTTTTTCTGTGTCCTGGATTGTCTTAGGCAGTGCAAGAGTTCACTGAATTGTGCAAGAATTCAACTGTTGATGCTGTTGAAAGTGCTCTCCCATTTTGGCCAAGGATTTTTAACAAATTAGCTCTGGTAAGATGCAAATAATGACAATTGAAACTAAAGCAATGGCAGATCCAGGTTAGGTCCCCCCCCTCCTCCCCCCTTATCTCACCAGAAAACTTAGGCCAGAAGGGCAAAAAAAAATATCCCCCCCCCCCCCCCCCCCCCCCACCCACCCACTAGGATCTTCCACTGTAAGGGAACAGTTAAAGCTATTTATAATATACATGCACATTATTATTAAACAGTACCTGAAACTGTAATGATCAGTAATAAAATGTACAGTAGTTGTTTAAGTTGATAATAGTTAATCAACTATCATGTAATAGTACATATATCATATAAGAGTACAAGAAATCTTGCATTTCTGGTAAATAAACCTTGCAAAATTTGATGATAAAAATCTTGTTGAGTAGAGATTTGATTATTGTCACAGGATGTTGATCACAGAGTGCGTGAAGCCACCCAGCAAGCCATGGAACAGCTGGTTCTCAGAGTTGGTCGTAATCTTGCTCCTCATCTGCGATATGTCATTGGTCCTTGGTTGTGTGCTCAGTTTGATACCTATGCTGTGGTTGCGTCAGCAGGAAGAAAGTCATTTGAGGCTATATTCTCAGACGAAAAGCAAGCTGAAGTGATCATGTTTTGTAGAAAGGAGTTATTTGAGGTTTGCTTGTTATCCTTTCATTATTTGCTGTTAATGTTACTTGTAATTACCAGTGCAATGCTGCCCATTTGAGCTATCAAGCAAACTGGAGAGCAGCTGGTAGATGGGTAGAGCATTATATACAGTAGCACCAGTAATCGCAAGATCATGGTTTCAAATCCTGTTAGTTCAAGCCTGAATATTTTTCAGGTTTCTTTGCAACTGCTTAATACTGTACATGCATGTTTCCTAATTTCTTAATATTATTACATGTCATGTACTGTGATTACCATTACCTTCTATCTACTTCGGGCACACCCACACCGATTTAATGAGTTTTTTCCGCTCTCCTTTGTCGGACATGATAACTGGGAATTCCTGTCACGCCAGTCCAGTGTCCCTCTCTAATTACCATTACCTTAAATACCTAAAATGTAGGGTTCTGTTAGCAGTAGTGCTCCATGGAGCCAAATGTTTGCTATATAATTATTAATATTAATTATTTTAATGTATTGAATTTGTTTGTGTAATCCTAATATACATGTATGCTGCTGTACCTTAGAGTTATGTTTGTTTGTTTACTTTTACAGTTCTTGCAGGACAACATATTAACACAAACACCTTCAACTCTTTCTGATCCAAAGTGAGTTAACATCTCAGCTGTCATCATTGTAATGAATGATTCTAAACAAATCATAAAGAGGGTTTGTACAAGACTAAGAAAATAATAAAATGTTTTCATTTTTGTATGTAAGTATCAAAAAATGTCAGTGGTTTACAGATCAGAGACTGAGTTACATGGACATGTACATTGTGCAGTCAAACCCAGAACACCATTAAGGGCTGGTTCCCACTAGCAATGTAATCGTAAGCAGAGTTGACGGAGTTGGAAGTGATGAAGCCTTACGTTTAATTGTAAATAAAAAACGGAGTCACAATCACAATCAGAAGCTTGATGGAAATGCAGGGATGTAGCTAAGAGCCGGCTACCAGCTAATTTCACCACCTGAAAGAGAACTTGTCACCGGCTGCAATTTCACTACAAAACAAAGACTTTGGGAGATTTTGAAGGTGCACAAGCCAGAAAAACCGGCTGAACTTGTTAATGAGCCTGCCAAATGTTTTCGTAGCTACACCCCTGGCAACGTAATCGGAATTGGAAGGATCAGAAGGTTTTCTGGTACTTCTGATTCAGTTTCTACTTCTGTAGCTTACTATCTATCCTCTTCCATTGTTTTGATTTTCACTAGGCCGTAACTTTCTTGTAATTCCAATTCTGTTTCTGCTTCCAATTCCACTTCTGTCGCTTCCATCGTTAGTTGGAACCAGCCCTAAAAGTTATTTCTGCAATCTTCAATACATGTACCTAGTATTGTATAATGCAACAAAATGCAGGAAGGTAACCTGTCTTAGTATATATATGACACCAATGGATAGTGTTTTTTGTGCACTCTGCAATCTCAGGACAGTATTTGCCACTCACCTTACAGCATTGTTGTGGATTTTGTGCACAATTTTTTTTTCACAATTTGTCAGAACTAGACTAATAATTTAATGCTGGCTATTCACTTGGGTGGTATATATATATGTTGTGGTTAAAATGTTTATTTGGTTTGAAATTTTTCAAACCAGTTTGATTTTTGTTTTCCTTTGTCACAGAATATGGTTATAAATCTGAGACCAAGAAAAATTGAAACTTAACTTAAGAAAAATTTGAACCACAACATATAAACATGTACTGATATGATTGTTCATCTCATTTTTGGTGAAGAGATGTGGTAGATATTTCCCTCCTTGACAAAAATAACCACCACTTTCCATGAGCATTTTTTCTCTGGAAAAGTTGGTAGCAATGCCTCTTGTGAGTCTGCATGCCACGACACCAGGCTGCAGAGCACACAGGATGCCCAGGTTCCATCCTGTGCCAGTCCAACGTTAACCCTCTGGGCCTATAGATAACTAAAAAAAAGTTAGCCTAACGTTTTTTCAAGTTCTCATTTTTGGTTTCCAAAGTGGACTAGAGCAGACCATGAATTGTTTCTCTTTCAAGAATTGGTTAATTGACTGCTATTTCAAAAAAAATACCCATACCCTTCCCACAGAAGGTTTTTCGGTTTGGACCCCCCCTCTCCCCACCCCTCTGGAAATTCCAATTTTGCTTCATACTTTCCTTTAAAACTTTGGCTTTTGCGACCCCCATCTCTCCCTTGGAATTTCCAATAACCTTCCATGGCGAAGTATGGATATTTCCTGGAGACACACATTGCTTTCTCGTAGTCAATATCATTATTGAGAAATTGGAATGTGTGTCAACCATTCTTCAACCAGATTTGTCTCGGAAGAGGAAAGGGAGGCCAAGTACAATCGAGTACTCTCATCATCCATTTTGGCTCTTGGAAAGCTGATATCTGTAACATCAGACAAGAACAGAGCAGAGATGGAAGAGCTTTACCTCAACATACTGAGACAGAACAAGTTTTGGAAATATGCCAGGCATAAATATCCAAATGTAAGTACATAAAAATTTTTCTTTGGTTTGACATACAGAAAATAGTGCCAGCTAGTGAGAATGATTTCAATAAAGACTTCCTTTAAACCCCCAGGATGTTAAATTAAATCTGTTCTGACTATTCAATAAGGATAATGATTGGTAATTTCAAGGGGGCATTTCAAATGAGAAGAGGCATTCATTCGAGTGAATGCATAAACATGATTGTATGTAACTTGTGGTTTAAATACATCTTTGGTTTTATGGTAAAGGATCTCAGGGAAAGGGAAACAAAAATTAAACTGGTTTGAAATTCTTCAGAAATATTGAACCCATGACAACATTATGTGAATTATGCTTGCTGTGTTATTTTCTCTACATGTAGGTGCGGGGTGCAGTATTCTCCACTGTTAGTATAGCCTGTGAAACTCTTCCTTCCATGATGTCATCCCTCAGCTGTCATGTGTCTCCTGCTGTGTTGTCGGCACTTGATGATGCTGATCCTGCTGTTTGTCAACATCTCTGGAATGTTGTTTTGTCGGTGCTTAACAATATTAAAGTAAGGGGTTTGTTGTCTACTAGATGCTGTACTAACAGTAGTAATTTCCAGTTTTTTCTCTATTTCTATTTTTTTTTATGTGGGGGCTGCCATTTGTTGGACTAAAACTAATGATGTATTGGTGTGCCTTACATATATCATGAATTATGAATAATTATCTTCCTTAAATTATGAATATATGCCATATCTACCTATATCTACCTTTAACCTGGTTTTCATAATGTCAGGATGATTAAGGTGATATTTCCAGCTGTTCCAAACACTCAATACTCTACATTTTATACATATGTTGTGTACATATGTTTTATTGTATTTTTTATTCTGCTCGAATACATTAGCATATATTTGCTACTCTAAATTTTTGAGGTGAAATAAAGTATATGTATGTTCAAATTTTTCTTTGGTTTGAAAATTTTCAAACCAGTTTGATTTTTATTTCCCTTTGTCTCAGATTCATTGCCATAAACTAAGACAAAGGAAAACAAAAATCAAACTGGTTTGTTAACCACAGCACATACATGTAAGGATCTGAAGTACTGTAGATGTCAGGATAATTGGGGCGTGTCTGTTTTCCCTGGCATGTCCCAGATTTCTGCATTAATCAAGACTATAACAAAATTCTCGAATCTGATTGGTTATCAGCAGGCCCGATAAGAGCATTAATAGGACAGTTTACGCGTCATGCTTGTAATTGGACGATGTAATTGGACAGTACACATCATTTGCGCGCGCTATCCTAATTTTTCCGTGTGTGCATCTCGGTTAAAAACACACTCAATTATTATGTTTTAATCACCAAAACGTGTAACCATTTAACGTTTTATCCTCAAATTTTGTTATAGTTATGATTAATTGGTAACAGGACTTCATGTCGTCCAATTCTGTCTGTAATCATACTCGTGATTAAACAAATTGGACTCCCGCTTCGCGGTCGTCTGATTTTGTTAATCACTCGTATGATTACAGAATGAATTGGACTCCACTCAGTCCTATTAACATTATTAATCAGTAATAATTTCTGACTTATAAAAACATGAATCATGAGGTTTTGGGACAGACAATAATTATTGTTCTATCAGTCTGTGCTGACAAGCTTGACAAGATGGCAAAAGTTTGAAAACACATCGACAAATCACCTTCAGTATTATTTATTTAGTTTTTGTTCATGTTAAAGCTTGTTTTGTAATCTTATGCAGTCTTATGTTGCCTTTGTCTTATCAGGACTGCTGGAAGCAAGTAAATGTCCGTAAAGCTGTTTTGCCAAAACTGTGGTCTGTCTTAAAAAATGGTGGCAGTGGCTGCGCTACAGTCATCTTTCCTAACTTGCTTCCTTTCTTGAGTAAAGTGCCTTCTGAGGTTTGTTTTTGTTGTAAACTCAGACCCTAACACTAGCTAACATGTACATGTAACACAATTTCAACTTACCAGTATTAAATTGGCCAGGTTGTAAATGTCACTGTAAAAAAAGTGAACTTTCTTTAATGAGGAAAACAACAGCCAGATTGTGGATTAGATTGGGATTTTTGAGGATGGGGGAAGGAAAAGTCAATCGGAGCGGTGACAAGAACCATCTACAGACTCAATCTATTTATAACACATTGGTGGGGAGTGAGTGCTCTCCCTCCTGTACCATCCCTGCTACTCATAAAGCTGATTGTAGCGAACATCTTGATGGATGAAGATGTTATCAAAACTCATACCATATGGATGCCAAAATAAAAATAATCAAGACTCACAGTCCCATGGGTTACATTACATGATAGATGTGCTAACAGTAAGGTTTTAGCCAGAAGGGCCTCTGGGTATCTACATGTAGTTCACTAAAGTTTTTAAAATTCAAGAAAAATCCCAAATTTTGTTTTGTAAAAATATTGAAAAACAAATGGTACCACGCAAAAGTACTGCTGAAGAGGTTTCATTTGAATGGTCACACCATAGGATTTCGTCAACCGACTTAAAAGTTTGAACTACATTGCTTGTCTCCATTATTGACTCTGGGAGTGAGAGGGTCAAGAGAAGCATGCCTTCAGGATGCTCAGTTTTCAATTCTTCACTAAAAGCCTGGTTGGCAGATGCAGCAAAATGCAACTAGTATTTCAACAGAATGCTGCAGTAGTGTACTTTTAAATTGCATTGCTGTCTCAATCAGCATCGTATTCTGATTACTTACAGGTGGTTGGCAGTGGTGTGGGTTTCTACCACGAATTCTTCAATAGTTTGCTAGAAGGCTTGTTGAAGGAGCGTGTACAGAATAGCCCAAGTGAATGTTCAGCAGTGATTTCATCATTTATGGAGTGTCTAAGATTTTGTATTTTGCATGACTTTGATGGTCAAGGGCCAGATTCTACAGTGCAAGAGTATTTAATCAAGGAACAGGTACATTTAAATAATCTAAGATACTAGTAAAATATCCTTACAATACTGTCATGCATTTCCAAGGTCAAAACATCGGTTCTCCTGGTTCTGAGAATTTGGTAGTTTTTTCAAGAGATGTAATGTTTATGGTTCTTGGAATTCTTGTGATCACTTTGTTTGAATTAATGTATTTGTTGTGGTTCAAATGTTTCTTTAGTTTGAAACTTTTCAAACCAGTTGAATTTTTATTTTCATTTGTCCGAGATATGGAAATGAATCTGAGACTAAGAAAGATAAAAATTTATTAAACTGGTTTGAAAATTTTTAAACCATAGAAAAATTTGAACCACAACATACACTGTATTGCTATTGTAAGAAGAAGTTAACCAGCCAACCCTTATATACACGTACTGATGTACATGTACTGTTATGTTTGATTTCTCAAGCTTTGCTCAAGATCCTAGACTGTCTTGAATCCATGTTTAAGATAAAATTGCAGATTCCTTTTTGTATTAAAGTTTTGGAAACTGTAATTTAGAAAATCCTGCCCTGTAGCTTTCATTTAACTGGCCACAATTTAGTGATTTCATGAATTCACAAACTCATTAGCTAGTAAGTACTTATCATTGCATTATTATATTTACTAATATATACAATTAGATTACTATTTTATTACTTTAAATATAGATTATAAAAATTGAAAATACAAAGTGGAATGCAAATAAATGTCTTGTATTGTATTGTATTGTGGCCATAATTTTATATTCATGTTTTTGTTGTTGTTGTTATCATTTAGCTGCTGTCTGTGATGAAAAACTCCTTGGAAAAGCAAAGTAAACTGACACAGTCCAATTTTTATCCTCTTGTGGCTGACCTTCTGTCGTATTTGTCAATTAAATCTGAAAGTGATTTCACGTCAGATGAAGAAGTGGAGAAGCAGAAATTGCGGCAACAATTTAGCCACATGTTAAAATGGTTCTGGGAAGGTTTGAGTTGCCTCTGTCTGGAAAATCTCAAAACAGTCGATAAAGAGGTAAAAAACAATTGTAACACCTTCTGTTGCATCTTTTCGCAACATAAAAGGCAAAGTAATATGCACAACATTTTCATACAACTTGTCGTGCAACAATGTTGCATTGCAAGTTGAGATTGTTTGTTGTGCATATTACCACCTACACATGCATCAAATTTTCATGTTGCAGAAAGTAGATGTTGCGTCTACTTTTTGCAACATGGAAATTTGTTACGTGCGTAAATGCTAATATGTGCAACAAACAATCTCAACTTGGAACGCACTATTGTTGTGCAACAAGTTGCACAAAAATGTTGCCCATATTACTTTGCCTTAAACTCTTGTTTATATTTGCCATTTACTTTCATTGTCAAAGTACAAGTATCATCTGTCTGCTGATACTGTTTACTAAAGTAGCAAATAATATTTCATACTATAATACTATGTTCTCATTTCTATGATTTAAATAACTATAGCAGCAGAAAGATACAAATGGGGGTATAAAACCATCTTCTCTAAGCCATGGTCCCCTGAAGTGTGGTTTTTTTTTTTTGTAAAAAAGATAATTCTGTTTGATTTTGTGTTGATTTTCAGAAGCTTAACAGCATCATGATAAAGGGCATCTATCTATGTTTGTCGAGGTCTTTGTTCAGTTCAACAATGTCCTCTTATCCTATACCTAGCAAGGGTAGATTATAGGACTGGGGAATTAACAGTGTTTTCAATAGGCTCTGGTGTTTGAAGTCATTTTGTTTATGTACTGCACCAGCCACAATTCAGACTTATTTTTTCTAAATGACATTATTGTTATTGTGAAGAACTTAGTTATGGAATATTTGTTAGTTTTTCAACTCTAGTAAGTTTGTTTGTTTGTTTGTCTTTCTTAGGTTAGCACTGAAAGTGATGCTGCTGTGTCTCATTGTCTGGTTTCTCTCAAAAGCCCAACCACAAAGAAGAAAAAACAACACAAGGTTGCATTTACAGAATCTTCATCTGAACCTTCGGACGGCTTTTCATGCACCTATGGAAGCGTTTTGTCAAGTGAAAAATGCTGTTCTATGGATCTGTTCACTGTGGATGTGGAAAAACTTTATAATGGTCGTCTGTTGGACTTGGTTTGCAGTGTTTGCACATTGTGTCTAGATGAGATATCACAAAATAATTCACTTATGCATCTTAACCTACTTTCATGTCTTGTTCCTCATTTTACATCAACACAACTCCTCAGAACATTAAATAAAACTGGTGATCATTCTTCCAGTTCAGTTTCACCAGATGAAGACAATTATTGTACACTAAGTGAACAATTTCTCAATCACACCTTGTTCTCATGGATCAAGTTATCACATGAACAGTTCCTTTCTAGTGAACAGTTCCTTTCTAGTGAACAAAATGGACAAGATGCTGGTGGTGTTTTCACAGACAGCAAATCTGTTGATTATATTATTGCTATTTTCTGTGGCATCATAAGAATATTGCCAGTTGAGAAACAAGAAGAGTTGGTGTCAAAATCTCTTCAGGTAAGTATCATTTTTATCGCGTGAATAGACCAAGTGTTAAACAAGATATAGTTTACGGGGACAGATATGCAAATTTTTACTTAATCCATCATCTGTAAATTTTTTAAATTCCCCAGTTTCTTATGTGTTAAAAGATGATTGCTGTAATTGAATAAGTAAACTTTTTTTAATTCCCCATTGTGATTACATCATCCAGTTGTCTAGACAGTTTCGTCTCACTCAATGCATGTTTATGTCACACTAAGATGTTTTGGTCATTTTAAATCTGTTTTACTCTTCAATTCTTTGATTTCAAATTCAGTATAAAAGATTAAAACCGATCTGTGGACTTACCCTTACGTTTTTTTCGTATTCACGAGATGGCTCTTAGAGCCCTTTGATTGTTACAGTTGAAAACCACATAATTTAAAGAATGCAGTGTATTAAAAACCATTATTACACGAGTAAGACAGTCAGAGGGCCAATAACTAAAATCAACCAATCAGAATGCTCGATTGCCGGTCCAATATTCTCTAAGTATTGGACCGGGCATTGTCCCGCATGATCCCGCTCGATCCTCCCGCCGGCAGGAGTCGTGTAATTAATCTCTTATTAACCAAGCTTGCTCGGGACCGTACTGGGAGAATATCGGCCCTCGGTCTTTTCTGTACGGACCTCGCTGCGCTCGGTCCGTACTGTCAAGACCTCGGGCCGATATTCTCCCAGTACGGCCCTCGCGCTTGGTCAATAAGATATATATACCCCCACATCTGGGGTGGGGTATATATTACTGTTTCCCAGCTAACAGGTGACATAGTAGTCATTTATCAGTTGCAACATGTAGCACTCTCACATATTAGAGGCAAACCACTGACTAACTCACTGATCATGCATGTTTTTTTGTATTCAGCAAAATGCAGCAGTCAGTTTCTTGTACAAACTTCTTGAACAGGTAAGAAGATCAGACACCGTAATGGTCAAATTTCCCAATTTGAGTGAAATGTTCAGGGGCTCATTTCTCAAAAGCCCCCAATAACTTTGCAGGTGCAGAGCTACACATGTCTGTAAATTGCAGTTGTAGGAAAGGGGTCTAAACAATACAGAGTGAACTACACATGTATCATATAAGTAGCCATTACAAGAGACATTTGTTTCCTTGCATCTTGTTGTTCCATGTTGAAGAGAGCATTTTGAAGTTAAGTTTCAACATACATGTTACATGTTGCAGCATATCTTGCAATTTTAGGAAAAAAAAAGAAGAAGTGTGCTTGTTCTTTTTAACGTACATGTGAAGTTTTCTTTGCAAGACAAGTTGCAGAGAGGAAGTGTTATTCTGACAATTTAATTTGTTGGAGCTTTTACTACATGTACTTAATATGCTTCAGGATTTCAGAATTTTCATTCTTAGATCTGTGTGATTATTTCTTCTTCCCATAGGGTCTGCATTCTGATGTTAGTGGCATTGCCAGATGGCTTCATTGTCTAGAAGGAAATGAAAAACTTCTTGAGTTATCAAGACGTTTAGTGCTTCATGTTACACACAACACCTCAGACATTACTTCTCTTTCTGCAGAAGATCGAAGGATTGTTTGGAAACTGCTACAGTTGTGCATTGTGACCAAAAGAAGTGGTCAGTGAAGTTTGAAACTTTTGCAATGTTATACTTCGTTAAGTAAGGAACATTGTATATCCTTGTTGTCGTAAATGTATACTTACAGCTCACCACTAGTTTGTTCCTACTAAGGGCGCTTACCATTTGTCAGAACTGGCCGGCCGGACCGTTCAATTGGTAAATATTATTCCATTAATTTGCCAGAACTGGTCGGCCAAACTGGTAAATTTGGAAATAGTATGGACCCTTTTGATGGACTTGTAGGAACAAGTCTTCAAAAAGATGCATTCTAGTTACAAAGGGACCGGTTTGGCCGACCAGTTCTGACAAATGGTAAGCGCTCTAAGATTGTGTGGCATGATAGTTCAGGGGCAAATAGAGGGGGAGGGGGCGGGGGGGGGGGGGGGGGGGTGTCCACACCCCTTCAGATCATCGGTTTTAATAGTTTTCTTTTTAGTTGCAACAATGAAAAATTTTTATAGACTTAGGCATATACCTGTAGCCACCCCCCATAAAAAAATCCTGGATCCGCCCCTGTAGTTACATGTTTCTTGTGCTTTTAGAGCAGCCAATTAGCCCCTTGGAATGGTCCAGAAGTATTGGAATTTTTTGTGAATGCCTTTCATGCTTTTCATCTTTGAGAAAGACAAGTCCTGTTCTTCAGGCTTACACTATGCAAATGTTTGATTGTATGTTTATGTTTACATATATAGTTTAATTATGTATATATATTGTGGGTCAAATTTGTCTTTGGTTTGAAAATTATCAAACCAGTTTGATTTTGGTATACCTTAAGGCTTTGTCTCAGATTATGGTAATGAATCCGAGACAAATAAAAAATTAAATTAAATTTCTTTGAAAATTCTCAAACCAAAGAAAAATTTGAACCACAACATATATAATTATTCACGAGTTAACTTGATGTTTGCAGTTGTGAAACTGGAAAAAGACTTGGTGGAGAAGATTTTTCAACATTTCCTGAGGATTTTAAGACAGTCAGAATTGGGAAGTGAACAAGAATTGTTGCTATTGTTGGATATTTTACAGAAGTTTCTTGCTAACTGTGAAAATAATGTAAGTCAATTTGTTTGTGTGTTATATGGATACATGTGGTTGTTCAAGAAACCCAGATGCAAACTCTAGGAGATAGCATGTGATGCACTTACATCCAATCATAACAGTTTAATTTCTTACCAATCTGCAATCTGTTTTTTATTTTTCAGCCTGGTGATATTGTGCCTTGTACAGAGGATCTTCTTCTGGCTGTTTTTCAGTTACAGTTGGCCGATGCACTTCACGATTCTCGTGAGTAAAAGGGATTGTGTTGTCATATGTGAAACATTAAAATAATGGTCCTGTTTTGTTAACGGTTGCCATACTGATGTTCTGAAAGTGTTGTAAGGGTGAGGGGGAAAATGATGGAAATGGGGATGGATTACAACATAAAAACGTTAAGCTAACGTTTTTCAAGTTTTGCTTATTTATGTGTTAAAAACGTATCATGGTTTCACCTCCCAGTTAACCCATTGACACCTGAACCGCCCGTAACCGCCCGTACAAGACTCCACTGCTTTAAAAAATTGTAACTTTCTCAATGGTGCGAACATTGCCTTAACTAACAGTTGTGAGCATTGACTAGAAAGTCTTTCAAATTGAGATACCCAATAAACACAAAAAAGTCAGCGATTTTTGCAGAATATCAGCGTTTGAATTTGGACAATAACAAAAATTACCGTTTTTAACGTCATAGAAAAACAACAAAAATCACGTTTTTGCCTTTAGTTTTTTTTATTCAAATCATCGTGGCAAACCCAAAAGTCAACATTTACAGCAAAATTCAGTCCTAGTCCTAGCTTAGCAGTGAATTTTTTTGCTCTTATTCGTTGCTCGGGCCTAGCTACAGCTTCTTATACTAGTGCATACTCGCCTTGCCTCGATTTTCAACATCACCACCGCACTGCATGCTGGGAAAAAGCCAAAAATTTTGACAGCGTTCCATTCTTTCTCCACACATTTCATATTTATACTAAGTCCACAGCCACTCCGACCCACCGCCGAAATTTCGCGCTTGTTGTATTCTCCTGTGGTCGCAACTTCCAAAATATGCCGCGGTAGGTCGAGAAATTCATCCAGAGTCGAGTCCCAAAGCCACTTCGCTTCCAGGCGGCCATTTTTCCAGTTCAACGAGCAACGAGCCAAATTCGTAAACAAAGTACAACACCTAACTCGCTTCATTGAGAAGTGGACTCAGAACTACCTCCAAGCTTAATGATGCTCACCAGGCAGCTACTAAAGATGAAAAATGGCTGTGAACTTACCAAAAATCGTAGATAATTCATATTGGACCCTTTATTGCAAATCAACCAAGCAAAATGAGATCGTCACAATGACGTTTCCAGTAAACTCGAGCCTTCAGTGTTTTAGAACAGCAGCACTTTCAATGGTAACTCCAAATATGAAGTCACGAAATCCTATGGGGCATGTGTATGCAGAAAATCACTCAAAAACGTAAAAATCCTCAGGTGTGAATGGGTTAAGTCCCTTGCAGTGATATTTACGTCTTAATGTTCTAGGAGCATTTTGTGTAGAAGAAAAGGTACTTAGTTGTAATTTTAGTACAGTTTGGACCTTACAGCAGTAGAAATCATTTGGGCCTAGAAGTGGAGCCTATCAGTTTGGCCAAAATTCCAGTTTTCACCGGCTTCTGTTATCAAGAATGACCAAGAAACTTTTTGAATTATTACTTTTGCAGCATCTATATCACAGACCTTAGCAGAAAGTTGGCAAGCAGGATTAAAGGTATTCAGGCATTTTTCATGTGACGTGGATTCTGCACCGTGCCAGATGCTTTTGCTGAAAGCAGCCACAATTATCCACGAAAAATTGATGAAAGTTGAAACACTTGAGAGGTATGCCACTACTTAATCATCCACGTTCTTTCCTTTGAGTGTAACTGTAGGAAGAGTGTCCTGTGAAACTGGAATCAGTGAACTTTAAAAGTATCTTACGATTTTAGGAAATTCTAGTTATTTTAATAGTCCTTTTTACAGTTGTGTGCTTGGTGACCTTGCCTTTGAGTGGGAGCGAGGCTGGAGGTGACCTTGCTTTGATACAGACCTTGGAGCTTTTCAGATGTAAATTTAGCTAGTTAGCATGAGAAAAGCATTATTAACATATGAAAGGCAGAAAGGTTTGTATCAAAGCAAGGTCACCTCCAGCCTCGCTTCCACTCAAAGACAAGGTCACCAAGCACACAACTGTAAAAGGACTAGTGAGAGCATCTTAGAAGCAACACATGCAGTCATTCATGCATGCTTTATCTACAATATTAACCGGTATGTCGCTATTGTGACGTGTCCATTTCATAAAATGCAAGTTCATTTGTCAGAACTGGCCGGCCAGACCGGTCAGTTTGCAAACAGAATGCATCTTTTCGAAGACTCCATCAAAATGATGTATGAATTGGCCAGTCTGGATGGCCAGTTGTGACAAATGGCAAGCACCCTAAGTCACTTACCCCAAACATCCGCTTTTTTGCGCGGCTACCACGAACAGACCGTGCTGGGACCAAATGGCCCAGTAAAGCCCACAGGGCTTGTTGTTGCTGAACTGCATTGTGTGTTTCACCATAGAGTGGATAATGTGGCAAAGGTAGCTGTTTGCCTACTGAAGGATGCGAGTCATCTATCTGCTCCGGATGAACCAGAGTACGAGTCTCTATCACAGAGAGTGTTTGAGGCCTTAACACCAAATGAACAAGATCTGAATTTTCTCAGAAATGACTATTCAATGGTGAGTTAAGATTGGCTTTTTTGGGAATGAGCTTATTTTGTTTTCCATTTTCTGGAAATCAAAAAGTAATTATCGCCTACCATACACCTTATTCCAAAATGGCGGCCATTTTATTATTCTTTTATCGGTATGTTAATTAGCCCTTGTTGCCTCGTCAGCATGTGCAAAATACAACAGAATTTTCACGCGAAAATGAGGCAAAGAGGGCTAATTGACATGCATACAAATAGAGGATATTACATGGCCGTGCGAAGATACGAAATTTCTCTTCGATTGTTGAAAAATAATTCACGAGTGAGCGCACAGGAGAAGAGAAATTTCGTATCTTCAAGCGGCCATGTAATGTTCTGTTTATTATATAAACACCAATGAAATCAAACCATTTCACTTTTATATTTTTTTGAAGTCCTGAAGTAGAACAACGTAGCAACAGTGATCTTGTCACGTGTGAAGATAACATGTTATTCTCACGTGTGAAGTTATGATGTTTACGCGCGAAAGCTCACCTGGTATTTCGTTGGTGCTTATATAATAAAAAACAAAAAATAATAATAAATTGCCCGCCATTTTGGAATAAGGTATATGGGACGAGTATGAATCTACATGTAGTGGTACGCCTAGTACGAGTCTATCACAGAGAGTGTTTGTGGCATTAATACCAAACAGGTCTATGGCTGTTTCAGTTTATACCTTATGTAAAGTAACTGGTAAAAATTAAACTTGCACAGAGGTATAGTAAAGGGTACGAAAAAACGAAGTAATGGTAAAACTATTGCACAAGGATATCCAAGCTTGTGTTTGCCGTTTTCTTTCTCAAACTCATTAATAGTTCATGACGAGAACACAAATGAAAATCACTACCGCGAAGAAGGATACCGCGGTCTTAATTTGCACAGATTTTGGTTATATTATTCCTTCGTTTTCTCCTCGTTTAACGATCAGTTTGAGAAGCTATATCAAACACTACAAAGAGTGTTTCATCAGTGCCTCAGTTTTCAACCCACTTCTTGGTGTTTGGATATCCTGATGAAACACTCTTCCTCGTGTTTGATAAATTACATAGAACATAGAACACGATGCAAAATCTCTTTATTACACCGAACCATTTGAACGGCTAGGAGAAAGACTTTATCAATGTTCCCATGTTTCCTTTCTCAGAGCCAGGGGTTATTGGTTCCACTGTTGGTAAAACACGTTCCTGTTACGTCTGAAGTGCAAGATCAGCTCCATGATTGTCAAACGACACAGTCCACTCTCATAAATCACCAGAAACTGATTTTGTTTTTCTCGAATCTGGTAAACGAGATCCTTTCAGATTCTTACGACTCAACGTTTGTGAGAAGTATAATTGTGCCAAGAGATTGTTTGGTTGACCTGTGGCTGGAGATGAGTTGGGTGCGACATTGGTGTACCTGTGTTTTAGGATACAGTGACATGACAGAGGTTTGTGATAACATAGGCAAGAGAAATTGAAACTAGGCATGTGAAAAATTCAAAGGCTCCTATGAGCCAACTCGTGAATACGAAATGCTCTAAATAAAGGATTCTGTAAGCTTTTTTAGTCTCGTCAAAATCAGCCCTTGCTAATAATATTTTGATATTTGAATAGGAATTTGAGGTAAAGGAGAATAGTTCTGACCAAACCATTTACAACCTTCTGCTGAAACTTCAGAAGGGAAGTAGTCCTCTCCTAGCGCACATGAACAACAGAGACTGGTGCGGTGCTCTCCTTACAGATGCACTCACACGTTCAAGAACCGAAGGCTTCTTGTGGTGTCTCGTACTGGGAGGCGTGTTAAAGGATATACAGCAGCTAGGCATTCATTATGATGCTGCTGTACTCTTGGCCGAGGTTCAATCGTTGGCTTCCCTTGAGGAAAAAGAATGCCAGACTCTCAACACGCTGTTATCCCATGTGGATGGTATCTATGAGCTTAAAGTCATCACTGAACAATCTACTAGGCTGTTGTGTGTAGAGAACGATGAAAGTGGTAAGTCTCGTTCCTCATTTTTTTTTTTACTAATAGCTTTATTCGTATACATAATACAACACGATACAAGAAAAAAATGCTAACATAAATACTTAAAAAAAAGTTATAACAAAAAAGAAGCAGAAAAGGGAGTGACTTACGTTACTGACAACATATTTTTATTACAATTCTATAGTAACTAATTATTGTCTAATTTGGAAAAACGAAAGGAAGTATTTCTTTCCAGTGAATCTCTGAAGAATTACTTTGCTTTGTTATTACGAGTTTCATTGGTAAGTTGTGTTTGTTTGTTTTTTCAGTAATGAAAGTGAAGGTTTTATATTAAGACTTCGTCGTTGACGAAATCCTATGTTGTGACCATTCAAATAAAACCTCTTCGGCGGTACTTTTGCATGGTACCATTTGTTTTTCAATATTTTACAAAATAAAATTTGGGAGTTTTCTTGAATTTTGATTTTTGGAACTCTTGGGTGTTAAAGGGTTAACTAATTCCATAATTATTATTTGCCAGGATTTGCGCGTGTGTTTGCTATCATTTGTGGCTGTCTACGGCAGTGGTTTAAACAAACCAAAGGCACTGAAGAAGCCCTACTTGAGTATCAACTGACTCTAATAGGCATTCTGGACGAGCTGGTCCAGTGGAACAAGACTCACGACAGTCTCTTGCTCATAAACAGCCCTTTGGATGACACCGCTTCCATGAGCGTGTTGTCTGTAAACTTGTCGCTTATCCGGATTCTAGAGATGGCCATTCTTCACTGTCCGGACAACATGAATAACAAGCATTGGGATTTTGTACTCTGTAGCGTGGCCGGTTGGTTGCAGGTAATTTTGTGTTGGACTGCGCCGCGTTCTTTCAATGCGTGTTACGTTTTATCAGGACTCGCTCTAACATTGCCTAACATTGCTCCAACATTGCCCTAACATTGCTCCAACATTGCCCTAACATTGCCTGCTACGCTGACCTGTTCCGGCTGATGTATCGTGTTTTCATGATTATGGCCGGAGCTTGCTTTAAGCTTGCTTTATAACCTTAAAATAAGAAGAGAAAATCGCAAAAGTGATGAACGTAAAGAAATATGAACTAAAATTACAAAATAGCGAATTAAAAAACACGAAATCAAAATTGATGAACTGTAATCCACTTTCATCCTTGTAATCCTGCTCATTTTCTCCAAACTACTTCTTGTGTTTTGCTCTATATAATCTTTTTATTCAATTTAGTTGTATATTTGGTGGCATTTGGCGATATAACATGGAAATTAAGTAACATAATTTCGTTATTTCATCGAGACAGTGTGCCTTTAACATTTTACGTCTTGTTTATATGCACACTAAACACAATTAAGTCTCCAGTGTACTGTTTATGTATGGTTGCTATCTAGCCTGAAACGTTCTTTCTGTATTATTTTTATAGCTATATGCTTCTCAGTTCTAAATTTCACCTTAACAATTTCCTTGAAAACACTTATATTAGGAATAACACCACATTTCCTACTTAGCCAAATACCACGCGAGCAAAAATTACGCGAACGATGAATGTTAGTAATGTAATGTAAGTAGTGCGCGCGCAGCCAAGTTAATGGCCATGCTGTATGCAGTAGTGATTGGTCGTAAATTTCTCGAAATCTAGCCGTGCGACCTTATAGAGTAGTTCAACAACTCCGTTTCTTCATCTTATTTACATAGTAATAGGTTTGAAACTCGTTCCAAATTTGGCTAATACAAGAACATTCATAAAATAGGTGATAAGCAGACCTTATTTTGGCAGCGTATGAGGTGTGCTCTACTACTTCCTGGTATACCCAGGCGACTACCCTTGGTCTTCATAGCTGGGACCCCTTGGGCTCTCCGTGATTTTCCTAGAACAGAGCCTTGTTTCTTTAATATTTTTTGCTTACACAGCCTGATGCAAACACTCCATGGTGTGTTGCTCATAAACGTTTTAACGTCCTAAACTTCTGGTTACATTTTTGGATTGTATAAGCAAAAACAAATTCACTTTGAACATATATAAGCTTAGTTCAGTTCAATGCTCTTCTTTTTAATAGACGTGCGAAAAAAATCGCTCAATCCTAACAACTTCGTTTAAATGTGTTACTCTGTGCTGTCAAGTCTGCCCTCTGTTTTGCACCGTGGCGCAGTTCTTTCAAGAGAATGCTTCTAAGCTCTCTAAACTCAATGCTGAGGGACATTCCAGTGATGCATCGCATGAAGGAGAAAGTGGTTCTTCAGAGAATGTGCCCGAGTTTCCTCCAAATCTGTTCGCTGAATGGCAGGAGTTTTTCAGCGGAACTTTGTTCAGTACAGTGTTACAACTGTTTCTGCACCATGCAGGTAAGGGAACGAACACAGACTCCAAGATGGCCGCACAAAAAACATCGAAAACAGCATTATTTAAATAGTCAAAGCTAGTCGGTTTTGTTATCGTGAATTCAAAAGTTAACGTCGAGCCCTCGTCTCAGGAAAAGCCACGGAATTTGATAATTGCTTTAATGGAACTATGTCAGCAGTTGTGTCAGTTGTGTAGTACTGGCACTAAGATTTCTGGGATCGTTTGGGTAACCAATATGAGCTATGATTGGTTAATGGTTGCCTTTGGAAACCATCAACCTATCGTAACTAACACTGGTTACCCAAACGATCCCAGAAAGCCTAGTGCCGAAAGCGGATGCTCAGTGGCAAATTTGCTGAAATCGACAGCTGAAAGACCAAACCAGTAGAGGGCACACAGACAAATCTCTCGACCCGTGGAATCTGTGATAGCAGTCCGACCATGGAGCTTTGTTCCCAAACGTTCGTGTGAGCTCTATTTGTACTGTTTCATATAGCCTGTTCAAAAGGCCAACGTTAAATATATTAAAATGCTTCTTTTTTACAAGTTTTAAGTACTGAGTCTAAATTAGCCTAGAGACTCTTTAATCTGCCATAGATAAGGACAGACTTGATTGATTATCATTCCAGACGAGTGTCAAGACGCTCATTTTGAAGCTTCCCTGTGGTCACATCGTATCAGTGAGTCCCTTGGTTCGGCTGTGGTGTTCACTCCAACGTCCCTGTTAAAGGAGCATAAGTTTGAGGGGTCACCACATGCAAGCTCTAGAGAATTTTCTAACGTACCTCAGTGGATAGGGAACCTCATGGACCACTGCTTACCTCTCCTGAAGTGCAATGTGCATGGACTTCAGTTTGCCGCATATCATCTGCTTTCCAAGTAAGTAAGCCGTCTTATAGAGTACCAAAGTGGGACGTCACAAAAACTTAAATTTGTGAAATTATGGGGTTTGATTAGATATTCGGAAAGGGTATGACGAAAAATGCCTTCTTGATAAAGTTCAGCGTCCCAGTGCAGTTTGAAGGTGAGATATTGGCACTTTTATGTTCTGATGACTGCATGCATGTACAAACCCTTCTAATATTTGGAACTGAGGTTCAGATACTAACGCTACCTTTCGCATACTCTTTTTAGAAAAAAAAAACTGTCAGGGCAATTTAGTTAAATTGTTAAATATGCGAAATTGCATGATATTGGGGAAACCCAGGTTTTTTTCCTTCCAAAACGTTGGCCTTATCCCTTTCCGCGAAATAGCAAAGTTTAAATAACATTCACCGAAGGAAGCTCGAAATATTAAAGAATTAAGGTCGATTCTTGAACAATATTTGCCATTCTTAAGATGCATTAAATGTCAATGTCAATAGACCATTTTCGTATTCTCGGTATTGAACTGGTACTAGCTTGCAGTCGAGGCTCATGCGGGGGAATCTTTTCACATGCAAACATTTTTAATGATATTCCCCCGCATTAGCCTCCATTGCAAGCTAGTACCAGTTCAATACCGAGAATACGAAAATGGTCTATTTTAATGTTGTACTTGTCAATAGTTATGTTTTGTCGTCTTCTCTTTTGGCAGAGTAATGGCGGAGATCACAACATTGGATTCCAAGGAGACTGACTCTGAAGAAGGTGAAGATGAACCAATCAGGTATTTGGTTGCAGATGTTATCCACAAATTTCCTTCACAGATCCAATAGTTGCAGTCACCTCAAACTTTGTCTTGCTACCTCAAAGAAGAAACTTTACTCCACATGTATATTCTTCACCCAGATGAATATCAATAGTGGGATGGTGGGAGGGGGTGGAGGGGCGCGGGAGGGCGGAAACGGGGGGGGGGGGGGAGGGGGGGGAGAAGGGCGGTATTCTTACATACATATAACTTTATTCAACCTCGGTAAAATCTTCAGTATATTAAAAAGTGACAATTTTATAATTAAAAAAATATATAGACTTCATTCACCGTTGTACAAGATTGCCGAGTGGGAGACCGATGTGCATCTTTGGATGGACTAGTATCCCATCTAGGGGTGGGGGGGGGGGGGAGTAGAAAGGTTCCAAGTCGCTCCTTGCTAAAAATAAAACCAGCTATGTGCCGTAACTGCTTCTACCTCGATGACCCAAGAAGAATACATAGAAAGCGATAAGCCGCTCATAGTCTTTAACCATCGGGGAGGGGTTGACTGTTTTACTGTTCTATTCTTAGGTCCCCACCCACCCCTATTATAGAGCTGATCAATTCGACATGCGCACACATGGCAGAGATGGTGAGTGAAGCTCGAGTGCCGTTTGGTGAACACCTGGATATGACAAGCGACACAGAGGCGCAAAATGTTAGTCTTGCTTTAATGCTGGCCTGGAAACTTCTACTGCAGTTCTTTAGAAGCTTGCCTCAAGAAAAACGAGTTGAGTACGCCAAGTACATCAGGCAAAACAAGTTGGTTGACCGTCTTCTTGGCGTATTGTTTAGATTAGTTCCACTCAAGGCAGCCGGAGCAATAGAGGCCGAGGACTGTGAGCCTGTGATCGGACGTTTTGCTGGTCAGCGTACTATCCAGGAGCTGGCGTGCGGTGTGTGTTATTCCTTATCGCAGTGGATGCCGGCAATTGTTCGGCAGTGGTGGAACGGTCTGGATAAACGCCAATCTGCTATAGTGGACAAGTAAGAAGCTTAGTTTTTGTGTGCCGTACATGAATCATGTAGCCCACACAGCTATCACATGTGTTCTCACAATTTGCGCGCTCTCCAGTTTTCATTGATTACGTGTCAAGATTTGTGCTCTTAAAATTACACAGTCTTCTGTATTTAAAAAAAGGTTTGGCACATCAGCATGTGAAATTAAAGAAAACCAGATCACAGAAAACCCAGCTTATTCGCATATTTTCATGCTCGCATTGACAACCCAGTTAAAGGCAGCTCATGCGCAGTAAATCGTGGAAACGCGTCAATTGCTAAGGAACCAGTCGATAAAATTTTATGAAATTCGGCAGGAGTGAAATTACTTTAGAAAACAATCGATTGACCTATTGAAAAACAATTATTTCGGCAGACAGGAAATCTTTAATAATCCAAAGCATAATGTAAAATATTAAACAAGGATATATTATAAATCTCTCTGTTAAAATTTTATGAGGCCAGTGTAAACAAGTTAGAATCTGTATTGGCTGCAGGAATATGATGGAGAAAATGGATTTTTTGTAAGTAAAGCAAACCTAATTTTTGACACTGCCAACGATGAAGTCTCCTTCCCCGTCCCCTGGATTTCAGCTTTCTCTCCGTAATGAGAGTGGTTAACTGTATATTTTTTTCTCAGATTCACAACTTCCAACATCACACCTCAGTTGTGCCAGCGAGAGATGCAGTTAGTTCAAAAATCATCAATGCGGTTTGACAACATGCTGGTCAAAGCTCGGCCCAGTGCCCGGGAGGTTGCCGCGTTGTACACAGTTGAGGATATGTCCATGGAACTGGTGGTAAAACTGGCGCCAAACCATCCGCTGGGCGTGGTCTCGGTTGAAAGTGGAAAAAAGATCGGGGTCGCAACAGCGCAATGGAGAAGCTGGATGCTACAGATGACAACGTTTCTTACACATCAGGTTTGAACTAGTGCTCAATGGTCTTTGCTCTTCTTACTTTGAAAACCTAGTCATCCCTTGCGACAACACTCGATACTCCCTACGTTCCTCCAGCTCTAATATATTTAAATTACTTATGTGCTTGACAATGGGCATTCTTTGCTTATACGAGGGACAACAAATTGATTCTGGTTTTGTGTCTTTTCAGAATGGTAGTATCATGGATGGACTCATTTTATGGAAACGTAACGTCGACAAGCGTTTCGAAGGTGTTGATGACTGCATGATCTGCTTTTCGGTGATTCATGGCAGTAACTACTCTCTTCCCAAGCTGAGCTGCAAGACCTGCAAGAAGAAGTTCCATTCGGCCTGTCTGTACAAATGGTTTAGCACAAGCAACAATGCAACGTGTCCTCTGTGCCGAAATCTCTTTTAAATGTTGCCAACGCGGTGGATGGTGGGAAACGGGAAGCTTACAAGGCAGGAGCTTAGGAGCAAGCGTGAAGCGCAAGAAAGGAATGATGTGACCCAAGTCGCTTAACAAGAAAGAACACTGGA
Source organism: Dendrophyllia cribrosa (assembly GCA_024195265.1). NCBI lineage: Eukaryota > Metazoa > Cnidaria > Anthozoa > Scleractinia > Dendrophylliidae > Dendrophyllia > Dendrophyllia cribrosa. Next base: position 38,788,370 of record JAJLRJ010000004.1, read on the forward strand.
GTCGAGTCTGCATCTGGGCGTCCTCGTTTCCGGTGTCTGTAGACTTTATGCAATCAGGAGACACGAAGCTCTTTAGAACCTCTATTTTCATTGGCCCTGGGTGTCACGAAGCTCTATTGTTTTAGGTCTAGGAACCATTCTTCTGTTGTTTGTTCTATTGTTTTCTCAGCCAATCCTGTGAGCCGTTCCGAGAGTTTCGTGGCGCCCCTATGCAATCCAAGATGACGGACACTCGCGCGATTGGGTATCCGTAACACCAAGAATCCGTAGTTACGGTGTGCGGTACAGTAAATTTCTGTACTACACTTATGCAGCAGACTGATATATGGTTGACAAAAAGGTGTCCCGTATTCGAAAAAACGCCCGGGGCATTTATTACAAATTCAGTTGCTTTAAGGATGACTTACAGAAATGTTAGGCGTACTTAAATTTTTATATTCTTAAAATAGCTTTCTCGTCATTTACCCAAGAGATATAACTTCATGTTTGACCTTTAATTAAGGAGTGTTTGCTTGTTCGTTTGTTGTTGTTGTTGTTGTTGTTTTTTGGGGAGGGGTGGGGGTTGAATGAGAGACGGCGTTAATTTGAGTAAAATACGGTATGTGCAAAAGCATCTATTAAATAAGTAATATATCAAACACGGGGAAGAGTTTCATCAGGACATCCAAACACTGACAAGTGGCGCTGAGTTTTTTTTAACCGTCTTTGAGCTATTTGAATAACTGATGAAACACTCTTCCTGGTGTGTGATAGCTTCCCAAACCATTAAAAATTCTCAGAGAGATTCAAAGGAAAAGTTCATCAAATTTTATGGTATTTAGTATCACATATCTAAACCTGGTAGTGACTTTCTTTGCTTTCTCGTCATGAATTATTAATGAGTTTGAGAAAGTATAAGAACATATAAACAAACCACAACAGTAAAATGTTACCGAATGTAGTTTTGAGATGTACGAAAAACATAAATCCACACTCGCTCCTCCCCATAATCTGCAATACAGAATCTCAAAGGCTTTCTTTTAACCCAAGAACTATTCGTGATTGGAACTCTCTGCCAGACTCTGTTTTCTCCCAGGCCTCAAATGTAAACTTGTTCAAGAGCCTGGTAGCAAATTCTGGAAAATAACATCACTCTGACCGCCCGGCCAATAATCCTCAGTTTGAGGGATGGCCGTATTGGAAAATAAATGAATAAATGTCTGTGTGTTTAGCGAGTTGTTTTCTTTTATTTATTTACATTTACCACACAAAATTACAGCAGAATAACTGTACAATTAAATTGCGGAAAGAAAAATTAGAGTGATTTTACTCAGACGGCAAGGCTTAGCCGGCCCGTGAGACAGTGTACCAAAAAAGAAAAAACGAAAACGAAAAATGTAGGGTTTAATAAGTATGTTATTACTGCATAATATCTTCCTCACAGGTAAAGTAAAATCACTCTAAAACAATCCACTTGGTTTGTATAACATCAGCTTTCTTGTTACAAAATAAACTCAGATAAATCTATATGGCTTTCGGAGTACTAACTACTGAAATAAATAACAATAATTACCTAATATTTCGCAATGCAAAGTCGACTGTAAAGATGACCATTTTATTTCTCCTTATATTGTTCATATCATGTAAAGATGACAAGTGATGAGAGTAAAACAAATGATCAACTAGTAAATATTAACTTGGTGCACCATTATATGTATAAGACGAAAATAAGCTACAAAAATATTTGTAGATAATAAAGCTGACAGAGAAAGAACTGATTCCTTGTACTATCGAACAAATGGTTCTGTCTGCTGGACAATGTGGAACGTAACATATCCAAAAACCCTTGCATAGCAGCTTTGCCCTGGTGGTAGTGCCTAGAAGTCAGTCTTGCCAGCAATTCTGTTCCATATCAGACATGTTGGTAGGAAAAGGTCCTTTGGTATAAACACGTCACGTGACGCAGCCAAAACCGGGAATATCTGATTAAATATTCCCCAGTTTTCAAAATTTGCGTTTTACGCTCGTACGCTCAGTTTTCATCTCAAGTAAATTACTAAATTTAATGGAACTGATTGTTTTGAACAGACTTGAAATATTTTTGAACGCCAACAGAATTATTTCTGTTCGGTACCGTCAGTACGTTGGTTTGTTCGGTACGTTCGATACAGTCGGTACAGTGGTTGATCATGCGGAAACCATTTTTCATAGAAGCGAACTTGTTCGATCATTGAAGAGAGTTTTTTAATCAATAGATCCGGCACTTTATTTTACTTAGTTTTAGATGGACCAAAAGTAAGATTTACAACTCTGTAACTCGTACCAACTTCATTCCGAAAACATGTACGATAACCATTATTTCTGCGTAATTTTCTATTGGTCTCGCTAGCTGACCAATCAGAATGCGGCTTTGGCTACTACTGCAAAGACCCAAGGTATGCTCAACTCAGTGGACCACGGAAAGGGGTTCAGAAGGCATCACTTTGTGAGCTCCGCCAGGAAAAATGTAAGTGCATGCTTTCTTCATTTGAAAATTCGATCCATTTTCGCAGCGGGCTCGATGGCCGATGGTCCAATTACTTCACTTGTATCTCCTTTAAACGCTGTAGGGTAAAGGACTTCAAATATGAGCTTCTGTAATTATATACACGATTGTTCACATTAGTAAAACTTAAAATCCGTTACGTTCCCACTTTGCGCATGCGTTTGAATCGAGGTTGCATTGAAGTCCAGTTGTTTAATAAAATCGTCATTTCTAGCTCTGGCATAAAATTGCTTGAAATTGTCAGTGTGGTACCTGGATGCAATGTTCCAAAGTACAGCACCTCGATGGCTGATCGAGTTTTTTATATAATACGAACAAAATCGCGGAGTTTCGATCTTTTAAATAGGACAATCACATGACTTTTGGAGGGCATATAGTTTATTTGTGGCCCGAGTAGCATCATTTGCGCCCGAGCGGAGCGACTACATTATAAAAAAGCTTTAATAAGGGACAGTTTGTAACGTCCGAGTTTTGAATGAAACCTTGAAGATCTTTCTGAAAAACACTTTGAAAGTCACGAGTTAACGGGAAAATAACTTCGCTACACTTATATGACCGTATATACTAGGCCTAAAAAACCTTATATTGTTCGGATCTATAACATTTAAAGTAAAATGATATTTTGTTGCTCTTTGTTTCCGAAAATGCGGTAAAATTCTCACAGGAATTCCGAATCTCGGAATGAATTTACAAAATCGACGCGTAAACTTGAAAACTCCATTCAAATTTTCAAATACTGGTCACGCGTGACGGAGCATGGCTGTAAGCATATCGTGTTTTAGGAATATGACAAACCCTCCTACCTTACACGTTACTTGTGTTATATTTCAACTGTCGGTGTGACTGCTGCATAACACTTTCCAAGAACCCAATAGCCACGTAATTTAAAGCAGCAGGGGACAAACTGCTCATAAACAAAAATTAACAAAATGCAAAGACCGTTTCAAAACTTCCATAAAATCATAAGACAGATGAAACTGTAGAAATCAACATCACAATTGAGATGACCAAGGCTCAGTCGACAATTAACCCCTTTGCAATGGTCAATGATCACCGACAATGCCGGATATTGTGATCATTGACACGTAACTGATCACCAGGCTTTTTTCGGAAAAGGAGGAAAAGGTCTGTGCTAATCCCACGCGAATAATCTGTATTCAGGTAAGTTGTATGAATGTTCTGTTATTTCGTAAAGGGACTGAAATGTCATTACATTCCTATTTCAGCGATGTAAGTTGACTCAGTGTGAAATGCTTTACTTCCTAGACTACTGTACTGGCAATTCAAGCGATCCAACTGGGTTTAGAGGTAGGTATTCACCCCGATGTGTTTTAAATGTCTCTTGTATTCTGCTGCGGGGAGCTGGTGGACTGGTTTATGGAACTGAGATACGGATATGTTTATAACTCAATAATTGAAAGTTGGAAACGCCATAACTAAACTGAAGTTATCCTTTTTTTATTGAGGGCGTTTCGTATTCACGAGTTGTCTCTCATAGGAGCCTTTGATTGATTTGATTGTTGTTTACAGGTTTCAAGAGTTTCAAGAGAAAAAAGCCAAGAATGGTCAAGAATGGGCGCTAGCCTAGATACGATAAAAGCAAAACAAGAAGCTAACGATGCCGAGGCGAAAGAAATGTTGGATGTGGTCCACAAAATGATGGTCGAGAAGATTTCAGCGACATCGTCCAAGATGCAGAAGGACGCATTCGAAGACAAGAGCCTTCCGATTGCAGCAGTCGTGGACAGGTCACAAAAATACAAGCTCAAAGTCACGCAAGCGCTTGTTGAAGACATTTCTGATGGCATAGGAAGTATTCTGAGTGGGAACTTTCTGAGCGGGTTAACAAACCTCCTCTCGGTGGCCCTTAACGAGTTCTTGGCCAACACAGATGTGGGCGAAACTGAGAAGACCGATTTTCACGTCATCTTTGCAAACAACAGCCTGCTGCGGATCGACTACCTGGTTTACAAGTACCAATTCTCCTCGGAAGGCTTGCTAAGTGAATCTCAGAACGCATTCTGCTACTACATGCAAGTTGGTGTACTGGACTTGGAGAAGGTGAACTCGCAGATCTTGCAACGCGAGCTGACCAGGGCCGTCGGTAAAGACAATCTTCGTAAAGCTTCACAACAACTGGAGCTACTGGCTGTATTTGCGAAAAACTTGTACTCTGCCATCCATGATTTAGCATCCGCATCTACTGGGGGCAGCAGTGTCGGAGCGCACGCAAAAGAAGAAGAGGACGACCAATGCTGGGATAATGCTTAGCAAGAAACACTTTCAAAAAATCAGATGAATGGAAAAGAATCGGTGAAACTCTGGAAACTGGTAGATGTTTTACAACCAAAAAGAAATGACCCATCAGAAATGTTAAGAATGGTAGCAATGGCTCAAATATTTCCAAACATACTTGGTCTAACAATCAAACGCAAGGGTGATCGACAAAGGCGACTACCGAGTGCGAAAAATTTCAGAGTCATGGCACACCGCCATCTCTAATGAAGCGGATAATAACCAAGACAAAACTCTATATTCTTTTAAATAACGGATCCCTTCATTAGTAATTTTAGTTGTTTTTATTTTGCATTCCGTTTTCCAATTTTTTTCATACTTTTTATTGTATATATTACTTTATTCTTGTCTTTTTTTACTATTCGTCAAAGATTGCAGATTGTTAGCCGAAAGCTCATTTTTTTTCAAATAATTAAAGCCAGAGAACGGTTTTTCACACGAAATAAACTATAACAGAAATAAAATACACACTGCGGTTATAAACATAACAAAACAACGCATGTTGTAAAAAACTTTGATTAATGACTTGATGTTTCGTATGCTTCAACATACATCTTCAGAAGTGACGGTTTACAGTAGATAAGATACCTAAGGACATCCCTATCTATTTTCTATTTATGAAAGTGTATGTATTTTCCCTGGGGATTCAGTAGCAAATGCAGTACATACATACATAATACATACATTTATTCAAAGCATTTACACAAAGATAAATACAAAGAATGCTTTGGAAAGGGGAGTTTAAGAGGTTGGCCCTATGTAAGAACTCCCTAAAGAAAAATCTCAAAAATATTCTTTAAATATTAAAACAATCCCTCAAACTGGAAGGTATATGGAGAGGTATATGGCACATCCAGAATTGTTTCCTTTGCGGTCCGCAAAATGGGACGATAACGCCATATGACGTGGGAATTACGTAATTAGTTCTGCCAAAAGAAAATAATTGAAGGGCTCCTGGCAATAATGTCCTAAGTACGTTTTTTGAAAAATTTCACTGAAATCTTGGATTTTTAGCCTCAAAAGGGACTCACTTGCCAAAATTATGACTGGATCATGTAGATATGACTGAAAGGATTTAAACCAGGTCAACAAATCTTCTATCTTCGAACAGAATATATATATTTTTTAAAAGATACATAGGGTGTCCTGGGGGCCATAGGGTGTCATAGGGGTCCAAAACATTTTCTCAAAGATGTGGCTTTTCTTCCCCATTTTGGATCTGTTTTAAGTACCCTAACAATAATAAGTCATTAATTTGACAAAACTGTGCTTTTAAAGGCCTGAAACATACAATTTTAGTGAAAGTTACCAAAAATATACTTAGGACGTTCTTGCCGGGAGCCCTTCAATTGGACAATTATAATCTCAGGTTGTGCGTTCCTTTGGGATGATCTGGATCCGGATCACTGATCCAAGATCACTCGGATCATGAATCATCAAAGGAACCGATGAATCCACTCTGGACAAGGATTCATCGGTTCCTTTGATGCAGCATGATCCGAGTGATCTTGGATCAGTGATCCGGATCCGGATCATCCCAATGGAACGCACTCTGCACAGCCGCCATTTTGGATCCGCCATAACAATGAAAAAAAATGTTTTTCAAAAGAACCGTCCTAATTGATTCTAAAGTACCAAGAACCAATAAAGAAACGCTAAATGGCGTAAAAATATAAAAGCTATAACGACAAACTTTTTTATCATTAAAAGGTGAAAAATTGAAATATAAAAAACGTGGCTGTCAAAATCTTGTTGCCCAAGGAAACATCAAGTCGCGTGAACAATAAAATGTCATACCAAATTGCCAGATAAATTATAGGAAAAGTCATGAAGTTTGAAGGCGTTTGGTTTCATATTAACAGTCAAGCCTTTTTTAGCGCGGCCACTTTGTGCCCCCCTCCCAAGCCCAATTTTAAGCATATTGTGTTCTTGGAATCAGTGACAAAACCCTTTTTAACTACCGTTACTCGTGTAACGTTTCAACTCCCGGTGTGACTGCTGTATAACACTTTCCAAGAACCCAATAGCTGCGTAATTTAAAGTTCTAAGCTTGTATTTCGCCGGACAAATGGCTCATAACCAAAAATAGAAAAAAATAAAAAAAAAAAAGAATGCAACGATTGTGCCAAAACGTCCAAAAAGCACAATACATAAATGAAACTGCAGACATCAACATCACGGTCTGATTAGCACAGGAAGTTAAACTGGACTTTTTCCACCATTTCCGCGAAAAGCCTCCTGATCTTAGATCTCGATGTCATGCATTTTGTTACACAATGCGACATTGAGATCATTTAGACGTAAATAAGATCACAAGACTTTTCGTGGAAAAGGTGGAAAAAGCCAGTCCACTTTTCTGTGTTATCAGACCCTAGTAATCTTTATTCAGGTAGGTAATGTGAATGTTCTGTTATTTCGCAAAGGGACAGTAATGTTTGAGCGATATCATGAGTTGACTCATTGTTAAATGCTTTACCTCCAAGGCTACTGAAGACACTGAACTGACAAATCAAGCGATCCAACTGGGTTTACAGGTAGGCATTAAATGTGTTTTAGTCTAAAATATCTTATGTATTCTGCTGCGGGGAGCTGGTGGACTGGTTTATAGAAGATAAGGATATGTTCATAACTCAATAATTACGTTTATTTTGGAACAAATACGAAGAACGTTTTAATGGAAAAATTAGTGTGACATTGTAGTGTGGGGTGTTTTTTAAAGCAGAAAGTAATCGAGTATAAATTTAATCGAATCGAAGGGGATTCTAAGAAACGAATACTTGAGTAAAAACGCCTTCAAAAGAGAATTTCGGAAAATATAATTATATTGGTGCCTTCGAATTTCAAGAGTAGCTTACTTTACTCAACTTACTTTGTCCTAGCACTCAATTAATGAATCAATCAATCAGTTATAAAGTTTAGAGCTTTCAGCTTGTTACTCGGAACAAACTAACCGAAACTAACACAATGTCATCCAGAAACAAGAGCATATGATCAAATCTGCAAAATTTAAAGTGGGAAACGCAATAACTATACACTCTGAAGGAATCCTTTGTCTAAAATGATCGAGACCGATTCCTTATCTTAACACTGACAAAGTCAGTTTTCTATTGACGTTTTATAAGGAGAAAGCCTAACAATGGTTTCTCTTTAAAAGGTTTACTCACGTCTTTGACCTGTTATGTATCTTCATTACTTTTGTTGATTTTTTGCTGTTGTTTTATTTGCGTGTGTCCTAGAAATAGGCCAAATCCCCTTTAACTAATTTCTCGTCACGGTAGTATTTCAACTTATTGTGTTTTCAAAGCAGTCGCAATAGGCGTCTTCACTAAGGTTAAAATGTCGTAAAGGAAAATCGGAACTGCTCTGTAACACGTTCCCTTGTAAGCTACTTTGTAACTCAAGCAAGATAACTAGGTTTTAGGAAGGTATTAAATAAGTAATAGTAATTGGACTGAGTGGAGTGCAATTCAGGGAGTAATCGGGCGAGGAATTTCAAATCGGCCGAACGCGTAGCGCGAGGACAATTTGAAATTAGGAGCACGATTACCCCTGAATTGTACGACACGAAGTTCAATTACTAATTAATCGCATCAATAACAAAATTCGAGATTAATAAGTCTATGTGGAGTTTCTTGCACTCAAAACGTCAAGGATATTTTGTCAGTATGAAAGCAGAAGGAAAACAGCGAAAAAGGAATCTATTTAAGTGCACCTGATTGACGCGCGCGCAACGTAGGTGTCTAATTACAGCTATCCAATTACAAAAAGTTGTAATTGGACAGCTGTAATTGGACACCCACGTGACCGCGCGCCTATTACGTGAGAAATAGGCGCGCGGATGACCAATCACAATCAAGAATTTTGTTATTGATACGATTAAGACATTTATAGCAGTGGAAAATTGGACTCAATTTCCTTTGTTTCTGGGAATCATTCTGAATAAGACTGCATTCTTTTAATAGTTATGTTTATTCGCCGTTGTCCCTAAGAATACTGATAGCTCTGCTGCTAATTTGGCTTCTTTGGATTGTTTTTAGTAGTTTTTGGTTCTTGTCAAAATGGCTGACAGGCAACATGGTAAAGTGACATGGTAAAGTGTTCATATAAAACGAAATTTTTTAACAGAAAATTTTATGAACTAGGGGAATGGCTCTATTCTATGATGAATTTCATTTGAAATTTCTCGCACCCGTGAACCAGTAGTAAAGTTTACTGTTTGACAGTGAAATGTTTGGTCAAAACTTGGGTCTAAGGCTGGCATAAAAAATCGTGATTACCATGGCAACGATGCCATTGCTGTTTCTAAAAAAGGTTTTTTGGGGTTCATCACCCAGGTGATCTATCATCACAAAAAAAATGAAAGGGGGTTAAAAATATTTCCTTTCCAATATTGCACCACTTTTTAAAGTGTTGAAAAATTTTCAGATACCTACTCTTAAAACGTCCTCGTCACGCTGATGAAGATAAAGTGATATTTTATGTACTAGCCAAATGAAATATGGTAGATCTTGTACAACAGGAAATTGTTAGTCCTCGTGTTAACGACTTCGTATATTGAACTGTACCTGCCACTTCATTCACATTTGAATTACCTTCTCATATATAGTGGAATGTCTTTGCCTGATTGAAAGTCTTGCAATCTTTTTTATCAGAAATCCCGAAAATACAACCAACCCACCTTAAGGGAGCTTTGTCATGGGGTTTTTGATGTTTGTGGGTCAAAATTTCCCAAAATAGAACTAAGTACCTTTGTGAAACACGAAATGAAACACTTTGCCTTCCATGATATGGGCTTGCCTAGTATGTAGGTTCATACATTTTTTAATCAATTTTAAATATAAAATTTTACACACATTTGGTATTGAACTTACACGTCGAGTAATGTGCAATTACATGTGAACTGTGTTAAATCCACTCAAGGTCCTGGTCACACAATTTCAATGTAACGAAACACTGACTTTGTAGTAGGAGTATCTTTCATTAACACTGATATATGGTGTATTTTTCTGATTACAGTACTCTATCAGTACTTTATCAGGTCAGAATCTACACACACCCCAGTGTTGCCATAACACACTCGCTCTTTCTGTTTACAGGTTGCCAGAGTTTCAAGAGTAAAAAGCCATGGGGTCAAGCGTAGATAAGGTAAAAGCACAACAACAAGCTAACAATGACAAGGCAAAGGAAATGTTGGATACGGTCAACAAAATGATGGTCATGAAGATTGCAGCCGTCTCGTCCAAGTTGCAGAAGGAAGCAAGTGAAGACAAGACGCTTCCGATTGTAGCAGTCGTGGACCGGTTACAAAACTACAGGATCAGAATCACACAAGTGCCTGCCGAAGACGTTTCTGCTGGTATTAAGCACGTCCTAAGTGGTAACTTCCTGGAAGGGTTAAAACACCTCCTCACGGTGGCCATTAACCAGTTCTTGGGCAGCACAGATGTGGGCGAAACTGAGAGGACCGGTTTTCACGTCGTCTTTGCAAACAACAGCCTACTGCGGATAGACTACATGATTTACAGGTACCAATTCTCCTCGGAAGGCTTGCTAAGGGAATTTCAGAACGCATTCTGCTACTACATGCAAGTTGGTGTACTGGACTTGGAGAAGGTGAACTCGCAGGTCGTGCTGTATGAGCTGACCAGGGCCATTGGTGGAAAGGAAAACCTTGCTAGAGCTTCACAAGAACTGGCAGGGCTGGCTACATTTGCGAAAAGCTTGTACGCTGCCATTCGTGAGTTAGAATCCGCAGCTGCATCAGGTGAAGGTACATCCGGGGACAGCAGTGGTGGATCACGCGCGCTGAAGGAAGGAGAAGCGGAGGAGGTTGTGGTGAAAGAGTTGATTTAAAAAAAAAAAAGTCAAATCATCAATCAAATCATGTCAGTTTCTTTGTATCCTTAACATAGTTGTTTTTTTTAATGTCGTTGGAATAGTAAAATCTATTCGTCGGAACCATACTGTATTTTACAATAACTGAAGTTATTCTCGCATGCTGATTGGTCAATTTTTATCATCAATAAGAGTACAGACACATAAAATTTTAATTTATGCAAGATGTCATCGTGTCAATTTTTTAGCCAATGAAATTTCTTTATTGTTATCAGTTAGCCAATGAGAAAGCGAGAAAACATTATATTGACAATGATTGCGTTAATTTGAATAAAACTCATCAATTTGTCTTGTTTACCTTGCGTTCACTCTTCATTTCATCCGGTTTTTTACGATTTTGGCGTTTTTGTTATTGTAAAAAACAAATTGACGTTAGTTTTTTGTGCGTCTGTCCTCTTATTGATGATAAAATCCGTCATAACATTGTCAAAGTTTGCTGTGGACCCACTCGCCTGCGGCTCGTGGATCCACAGCACTTTGACAACGTTATGACGAATTTTATTATCAATAAGAGGACAGACACATAAAAAACTGACGTCAATTTGTTAAGTTGTTCGCGATATTCGTTAAGAGTTATGTATGAATGAGATCATTATAGTTCAAGCTGGTAGTTTCACTTTGTTACATCAGCAAGTAAATGTTTTTTTTTAGAGTTATGTATGAATGAGATCATTATAGTTCAAGCTGGTAGTTTCACTTTGTTACATCTGCAAGTAAATTTTTTTTTTAGAACTGATGGGAATTAAAAGAAATTGGGAATGATATATGTTGTAGAAATTATTTTATCACGACAGTGGACTCAGTTGTGCTTGCGTTCAGTATGTTTCGGTTTACAATACAGGCTTTGGTCATGCACTGGCCAAACACAGAAATAGAAGCGCAAGAAAAAGCTTTCAGCACTTCCCGAGAATTTTCCCGAAATCTGGCCATTAGTATATTTTCTCGCAGATTCCTCGGCATTTGTATTCTGCTTTTTATTAAACCATTTTGAGTGGGTCTGGATATGGATGCTCTTCTTGGGTTTCTTTGTATGTTTCAACTTCTATTTAGTTGCAACAGGAGCCTATTATTAGGCTCCTGGTTGCAACGTTTTTTAAGGTCATTCATGTCGTACAAAAAACACACACTTGGTGAGAAGTTCCTACAGGAAAAGAGATGATCGACCCAAAGTTAAAGTACCATTTTTTGATAATTTATTGATTCGCCATTTCACACAAATTGCAAGACATAATAGAATTACAAATTTACGAATTGTTTTTTTAGATGGCGAGGAAACCTGAAAGAAACCATAGGGCTTGTATAGATCAGGTTTCCTCACAGAACTAAAGGTAGATTAGCCAAATAAGATAAAATAGAGCAATATGGACGAACTAATAGATCAAGGTTACAGAGTGTAATATTTACTAATAATAAATTCTTTAGCTTTTTTTAAAAAGACGCAGGGGAGGAGGAGCTAGTTATCTCAGGATTAAGTGAATTGAAAAACTTTGGACCTTTTTTAAAAGGTCCAAAGTTTCAAACACCTAATTGCACGTTGTCATGGAATGAAAAATGTAAAAACGAAAAAAGAAAAAATGCCAATAGGAATTAATTAGACATACAAATCAGACATTATAATTCAACACATTGATACACTGCCCAAATATGGTAAAAAAGTTATCGATATACGCTATGTCTACATGACGTATATCCAATGATGAATGTAAATTTCGCATTTTGACAAGAGAATGCAAAAATGACGGACCAGCCTCGATATTTTTTCTTCAAACTGTGCTTTGTTGTTTTTTTTCTTCCAACTGTGCTTTGTTGAATTATAAAACTATTATTGCGCTCAAGCTTGCGTGATATCGCCTAATTTTAGCCGATGAGGCCTACGGCCTCATCGGCTCAGAATTAGGCGATATCACGCGCGCTTTCGCGCTATAATAGTTAAATAGCCGCTGCACGCGTAATTTAAATTAACAATAGCCGCTGCACGCTTAATCGTGCCGCGTGTCGCTGTGATAAAGCTAATTAATTCCTATTTGGCTTTTCTTTTTCTACGACAACGTTATTGCAATTAGGTGTATATTGAATTACTCAGTTGCCTGTTTTTGTTGTTGTTGTTGTTTTGATTTGTTTTTTTTTTAGGGGAGTGGATGGGATGGAGGAGATAAAACTACTTTTAAGTTTTTTTTGGAATATATTTTTGATTTGAATCGAATGACATGACTGTTTTCTTTTCTTTTTCGGATTTTTTATATTTATTAGATTAATTTTTGGTTGATATTTGTTTGGTGGAAAAAGTCATGAATTTCAGCGTTTGAATAAAACAGGTTCTGCTGTATTTTCTTGATAATTTTTTTGTTGTTTTTGCTAAAATATATTTTAAAGGGG